>JAINUG010000223.1:267500-302500 GCA_029706075.1 Aldrovandia affinis
TCTTTTCACTCTGCAGTCCACCAGTTAAGCTCGCACATGCTTTGAGACAAAGGAGTACACTCCATGTGCAGGCAGACTATGGGTGCCCAACTGATACCAGACCGTGGGGCTCATCCACACACTAGAACGGTACCTTAACAGGATGCAGACCGTGGGGCTCATCCACACACTAGAACGGTGCCTTAACAGGATGCAGACCGTAGGGCTCATCCACACACTAGAACAGTGTCTTAACAGGATGCAGACCATGGGGCTTATCCACACACTAGAACAGTGTCTTAACAGGATGGAGACTGTGGGGCTCATCCACACACTAGAATAGTGCCTTAACAGAATGCAGACCGTAGGGCTCATCCACACACTAGAACAGTGCCTAAACAGGATGCAGACCGTGGGGTTCATCCACACCCTAGAACATATCCTAAGCAGAATGAGCCATCCAGCAGCCTTGAATGTTTTTGAAAAGAAGTAAAGAGGGCAGTTTTGTCCTTTCAGGGAATAATCAGCTAGTATTTGAAACTGAACCCAAGGGAATATTGGAGAGGTATTCAGTCAGACTCTTGAAGTTGCTGGTCCTCTGCAGGGGGGGGTTCATAGATAAACACTGTACCTGTAGTTTATTCCCTCCCAGAATTCTCCTTTGGGTGCAGTTTTAATGCCAATCTGCAACCATCTCTGAGCCTTATTAAGTTATCCTTTACTTTTCTTGAACCTCCAGCTTCTGAAGCGATTCACATCTCACATCGTGCTGTTTTAGCAAGCTAAAATTGGACTCAAAAGACGTTTCGAGAAATTGGTTTACATTTAGAATGTTAGTTTCTAGCATGTTCTTCATGTATTTAGCAGAGATGCATAAATGTTGTTAAACGTCATGACCAGCAGAATGTAACACAGTGTACTGAGAGATGGACTGTGTTGTCAGGAATGTCGCTGTGAAGTGCTTGATATGTTGACACAAAAACATGCATTTGTCACAAAAAGTTTAAAAAGAGATCTTGTATTACATGTCGGGAAAAGATGTTTGAGTATTCATATGAATGTGTTTTATGGGTGTTTGAGCGTCTCTGCGCACAAGTTTGTCTGTGTGTGTATGTGGGTGCGTGTCTGTGTCTGTGCATGTGTGTGTGTGTGTGTGTGTGTGTGTGTGTGTGTGTGTGTGTCTGTCTGTCTGTCTGTGCATGTGGACTTAAGTGAAGTGTTGGTTGTAGTATCTTCTCTTGCCAAACCCATCCATCAAAGCAGCAGCATTTTCATAAGTGTCCTTCACTGTACAGACCTGAGGTAAAGAAAGAGAGGGAGAAAGAGAGATCTGAACAGATCTCACTAGGATAGATATGTTTATATTGTAACTATTTATGATTATTACTGTAGTTATTTTAATTGTTCATTAATACTCCCCACCCCACTAGTATTGTATATAGTATATATATTGTAGTATATAGTATATAATTTTATATTATTCATTGTTATTATTTGTATGCTTTAGCAATACAATGTCTTGTGCTTTTCATGCCAGTGAAGCTGATTTGAATTTGAATTTGAGAGACCAGAGCTGTTGGGCCCAGTCTGAACACAGCACAAGCCGCTTGGAGGGGCGATGTGTACATAACAAACACACAAACAGGGAAGGAGAGAAATAAGAGAGAGCAGTAAGAAACAGAAACAGAAACAGAAATAAGAAAGTAAGTGAGTGAGAAAGAGGAATGGAAGAGAGAAGGTAGGAGTGATGAAAAGAAATGGAAATGGGGTGAGAGGGAAGGAGAGAGAGGAAGGCAGAGGAGAGAGAGGAAGGCAGGAGAGAGAGAGAGAGAGAGAGAGAGAGAGAGAGAGAGAGAGAGAGAGAGAGAGAGAGAGAGAGAGAGAGAGAGAGAGAAAGAGAGCGCCAGCTCGCCCCTGTGGCTGAAACGGGAAGCGGACCTCTGTGGGCTGACATGGTAACCATGGCAATGCGGCGAGGAGGAACAGGAAACGGTAGAAAATAGAATCTGGTTTGGTCTGAGACCCACAGCCGTGATGCAGAGCAGAGTTTCCCTTCAAGAGAGAGAGAGGGTAGGGAGGGAGAAAGAGAGAGAGAGGGAGAGGGAGAAGAAAAGGGATGGAGGGAAAGAGAGGACAAGAGAATAATGGACAGAGGTAGAGAGGGAGCAGGGGAAAAGGATGGGGGAAAATGGATAGAAAAAGAGAGGGATGAGAGAGACATGGAGGGAGGGGGGAAGGAAAAGGGAGAAAAGGAATGGGCAGAGGGAGTGAGGGAGAAAAAGAGGGGGTAGAAAAGGGAGAGGTAGAGGGAGGATATGAGAAGAGTGGGTTGAGGTAGAGAGAAGGGGAGGGAGAGAAAAAGGAGAGAGGAAGTGAGAAGAACAAAGGCAGACAGAGAGAGGGAGGGAGAGAAAGAAGGATTGAAAGAGGAAGTGAGAGGCAGGGGACATAGGGAGAGAGAGAAAAAGAGAGAGATGGAGAGTTGGGTGCGCTCTCATTAAAGATACATGCCCTATAGCTTTTTCTCAGCTCAGTTCAATTAGGATTTTTTCTAGAGGATGCTCAGGAAACAGCCACCTAATGCTAAAGTATGAGCCAACACCCTCTACTACTCCTCTATAACTACCACTCTGCACAAAACCCAGCAATTGACTACTCCTCTATAACGACCACTCTGCACAAAACCCAGCACTTTACTACTCCTCTATAACTACCACTCTGCATAAAACCCAGAGCTTTACTACTCCTCTATAGCTACCACTCTTATCCAGAGCGACTTACACACTCTTCACATCCAGTCCATTTATACAGCTGGATATTTACTGAAGCAATTCAGGTTAAGTACCTTGCTCAAGGGTACAACGGCAGCGACCTGGGAATCAAACCTGCATCCTTTGCATTACAAGCCCAGTTCCCTAACCATTGTAGTACACTGCCCCCTACATCTAGAACATCTGTGTGCAGATGTTCTAGATCAATTTACCCATATCTTTAAGTTTTCACTTTCATTATCAAAGAAATTGGGTTACATTTAATAGTTTCCATTACAACAAAGGGATCTGAGATTGATCTTTTTGCTCTTCTGCTCGGTCTAACGAAAACGATTTCATGTAATGCCTCCATATCGGATGCATCAAATAAAGAAGGAGTCCGCTGGGAACAGGTGAACCTTATTTAAACCAGCATGGCTTGTTAATCACGCAGAAACAGTGTGGGATGGTTATCATTTACATACACAGATCTCTTTCTCCCCTGTTTCTTTCTGACTGGCCAGCGCCAAGGGGGTTTCCTTCTAGATTGGATAGCACTTTCCCTGTAAGATGCTTGCATGCTTTTCGATTGAATACAGGGGCACTATTTTTCTGTCTGAACATGTAAGCTGTTATATTTAACCCTGCCCACTTAACTCCACCCATTAACCCCACAATGATGTAATTACTTTAGGAATAAATATGTAACAAACTAATTGTTACCAAACTGCTGCATAGTAACTAAAATAAATATGAAAAAGTCCAAAGAAATACATATGGAAGAACATAGTAGAATTTTATACCATTGGCCTTATATCAGTGTAAAAATATTGTAATTATTTTAGGAATGAGTGTGTAAGAACAAATAGTTACATAGCAACCACATAGCAACTAATGGGAAGAAAGCAGTGCCTGTAATAAAGGCCTTATAAACCATTATGATGTGGCTGTTACATAACAAAGTGCTGTTCACTAACTTGCTGGAGTAAGACATTTGTGAAGTAATTGTAAAGGTTGTAAAGTTATTGTAAAGTTTGTAAAGTAATTGCACCTTTACAGAAACACATCTTTTACGCTGGTAGGCGATTGTACCATAGTGACATATGTATAATATCAATGTGCTGCATACATCGATATTGTTATATGGCAGTTGTCCGTAGAACGTGCACGGGCTCGCTGCGGAAATGTATAAAGCAGGGGTGTCCAAACTTTTTCCACTGAGGGCCAAATACAGAAAAATATACGAAAGGCTGGGGGGTGCTACGCGAAAATAATTATTGTCGACGGGGGGTGCTACGCGAAAAAACCTGAGAGCAGTTCGTTTATTTCGAGTTTTCAATGAATACGGGTGGCTCCACTAGTGGTGAAACTAAGAATTACAACTCAGTCAAGTGCAAGTTTAATGCGCGGGCCATATTCCTTATATTGGAATGCGGCCGCAGGCCAATTAAAAATGGACCGCGGGCCGCAGTTGGCCCGCGGGCCGTAGTTTGGACACCCCTGGTATAAAGGGTAAGCAAAGCCTGGCACCGTGGTCTGTGTGTTCTCCACTCCTTTACGGCTTTGTTATCTTAATCGTCTGTTAAATTGTGATTTCCTCTGCGAAGGGAGGGGGCCACAGTCGGAGGCGTGAGCGCTGCTCTCTCACCCCGGGACTGTTAGAGAAACCTGGGGTAACTCTCTGATGTTGCGTGGGATAGAGCGGGGGGTGCGCTGGGCTCCCACTGCTGCAGTTTTACACTTTTTAATGTTTGTTTTTTGTGCCTTTCCACCACTTCCCCTCCTGCTGCGCTTGTGAGTTATCTCAGTGTTTGTGTTTTTAGACCACGCTTCGCACATCCATTTTCATGCTGGACTGGAGAGCCCCCCCACCCCATAGCTAAGATGTTATTTGGGAGGTTCGATGAATTGATCCATAGCGATTTGACTCTTTTTATTTGGCTTGTCTGTCGTTTTACAGTTTTATTGCTGTTGCTGTATCTCAGCTTTGATGTTATTTTTTGTTTGTTTGTTAGTTTTTGTGCCAGCCAACATTAGCTTCCAAATCAGCACAGCTTCTTCTTCAGCAGGGGGTTCCATTGCTTTAATAAAGGGGATATTGTCCAAAATTGTGTGTGTGTGTCTGTGAGTGTGTTTTCACATATGTATATGTAAAAGAGTCCATACGTCTGTGTGTGTGGGGGTATATATATAGTATATGCACACAGTATATACATATATGTAAAGTCAAGCAAACACACAGCCACACATATATATGTACACATCCCTCTTCCTGGTGCAGTGTATGATTGTGCCTGGGGCAGGGAGGGAGGTACAGTGTCAGGCCCCCCCAGCATGGTGGGGGTTAATCAGGTTTGGTGGGGTGGGGGCTGGGGACCGGGGGCGGCTCTGGTGTCAGCTGTCTGGTGGGGGGGCTTGGTTTGGCCAGACCCAGCTGGGTGGGGGAAGGAGGAACAGCTGGGGTCTGGGTGGAGTGGTGGAGTCTGTGTGTGTGTGTGTGTGTGTGGGTGAGTGTGTGGGGTGAGTAAGTATGGGTGGGCATGGGTGAATGTGTTTGTAGTTGTATGAGAGTGTGAGTGTGTGTGTGTGTGTGTGTGTGTGTGTGAGATGAGAGAGAGAGAGAGAGAGAGAGAGAGTGAGCGAGACGACATCATCCCGCCACAGACGGAATGGCTCACTCCGGTAAACTTCTGTGGACCGAACCCCCCCCACAATTAGTGACATCACCTTCACCTCCCCAAACAGTCTAAGTCCTGGGTGATGGGTGTGGGGGGTGGGGCTCAGAATCCGGCCTACAGGGATCTCATCGGAGGCCTCATTGTGCCCAAATGCCACTCCCATGGATCCGAAATGCTGGGCCCCATCCACTGCTCAAAACCTTACAATGAGGTGGGGGGACTAAACTCAACCACCAATGTGAAGCCCACACCTTACATTCCTCAACAAGATGCAGCTCGTCACTGTTCGATGGAGCGGTGGAACACAAGGTCCCAGGCTTCAATCCGTCCAGGCTGTCTATTTTGAGGCACACTTACATACTGTGCCTTGAAATAAATAAACAAACAATCCAAATGAATAACGAATAACAAATCTGAAAACTTGTTCACCGCTCCTCATTTAGAGCACATTAGTGCGTCATGTTGATTTTTGGATCAATCTGTTTCGGATACGTTGAGGTGGTAGAAGGGCGGGGTTCAGTGGGAGGGGGAGTGGGGAGGGATTGAGTGGATGCAGGTGAACTGCTACAGTGAAATTGGCCATTTGGTCACATATTGGGATCCAAAATGGAAAAAAATAGTAAAAATGAAAGTATGTTAGTCACTACCATTATACATACTAAATTTGTCAAATACCATATGTATATAATGTAAACAATGATGAGGTCATATCTGGCCTGGCACAGACCTGAGGGTAAGACTGGGCACCATGGAGATGATTTAATCACATCGGGTAAAAGGAACCATTTCTGTGATTAACTATCTGCATGACCCCATAAAACAAACACACACACACACACACACACACACACACACACACACACACAAACAAGGGTATGCATGCACACCAACAAACAAACACACACAAGGATACGCATGCACACCAACACACACATATATACACACACACACAAGGGTATGCATGCACATAAATAAACAAATATAAACACGCACACATACGCACAGGGGTATGCATGCACACCAACCAGGAGAAGGGAGGAAAGGGCCAGAGAAGAGAAAATCAGGTTGGAGCAGAGATAATAGGAGAGGACAGGAGGAGGGAGAAGAGAGTTGAATGGAGGAAGATGGCTGACTCTCCTTACCTCTCCTCAGTCTGTGATAGTCTCTCCTCCTCCCTGCCGACACTCATCCCCAGACTCAGAGAAAGAGGGCAGCTGGGTGGTGAAAGGTTCTCTACACCAGACTCTGGACCTGAAGGTTTGAAATCCAAGATGATCTGACACACTACAGCTGTGCCCCTGGACGATAGTGCCACGCCCTGTTCACAGATTTTTCAAAGTGCGAAACAAAAAAGAGGGCTTCATAATCTGACTAAGGGGCCAGAAAACAAACAAAAACATGGATAAGGGCCCTGGATGGAGGACTCTGCTAAACAAATAAATAAGTTAGACAGGCAGGGGCTGGTATGCTAGGAATCTGTGCTTGTGGTGGTAATATGGTGGCTTTTCAATGGTGGCTCTTTTGTGTTCTGTTTGTAAGTGCTATGATGTAACCTGTCCTCTGTTCAGTGTTGTTTCTATTACTGAATTGCATAGACATTTGGGAGTGGGTAAACTGACTCTTACAGAAACCCCAAACATAGCTTAAAACCAGATAGATGTACCCACACCACCATTCCTTCTACTATGCTAAGAAACTTTATAGTCTGTTCATTTAGTTATTTATCTATTTATCCGATTTCTGTCTCCCATTCTCCCAAATGTATTCATGAGCCATTTTTATTGCTGCTATGTCCTCCATGAATTCAACACAGCAGAGAAACACACACACTCTCTCCTCAAAAGTGTATGTTGTCTGCCACCACCTCTTTTCATTCCACAGTCCTCCAGCTGAGCTGCACAGTCACTTTATGCGCAGCTACTGCAAGCCACTGATAGACCAGAGGAGATCCAGGGCACCTTATGTAACATGTGTTTTTTATATTACCTGTTTACACAGCTGAATATTTACTGAAGCAGTTCAGGATAACTATCTCCCCCAAGGGTACAGCTGCAGCACCCTAACTGGGATTCAAACCTGCAAACATTTGGTTGTCAGCCCAGTACCACAGCCACTATACCACATTGATGGCCCAGAAGAGCCTCTTGGTATATTAATGTCACCAATGAAACATTTAAACAATAACAGTTATCGTCATTAAAAACTATGAGCTGTCCATCTAGCACGGGTTCCTCGTGCAGAAACAAGAAAGGTCTTTACATGACCGGCAAATTTAAATATGCTCCTGACTAAGATGGCCTAAACCTCTCACTGCCTGTTTCAGAAACCAACCGTAGAACTGCAAAACAAGGCCTTGTGGTGAGAGTGAATTATTTACACCCACCCATTAATGTTGCATTGTTGAGTCAGGAGTGTGGGTTTCCTTGCTTGCTGTTTCGGGTGTCTTGCTAGATTCAGGGACGGTGTTTATGGGATGCCTAGAAGAGCCCAGGAGGAACAGGAATCAACTTTTCTCGACTGGCGAGACAATGCTCATCCCCAAAAAGTAGAGGAGCCAACACAAGATTTGAAACTATCAAACTGCCACGGAGGGCCTAAGACCTTCATGAGTCACTGTGGCTCCACCCACATGAGGCCCTGGTCTCCCATCGCTGTTCTTAGCCACCTTGGAGATCGGGTTCATTTGGCGTGGCAGGCTGAAGGCTCTATGTGAGATGGCCCCATAAGCACAGATTCTACAGACTCACCAGATACTCAGCCCCTGCGTTCCTTCTGTCCTCTCTGCTTCTTAATCACAGGAGTTTCCAGCTAGTAACAGGAGTTTCTGGTGCTGTATTACACTACAGAATGTCAATGGTCACAGTATTGTACTCTGTCAAGCCCCTTAATGAATTATAAGAAGATGCATCAGATTAGAATGTTTTGGCTTCAATGGAAGGAAGACACAGCTTTCAAAGTTAAGAATATGGAGCAGAGTATCTGGTGAGTGTAAGAAATCTGCTGTAAGGTTTCTGTGTCTGAGAGCCAGCAGGTTGCCTGTTGGTCAAGGGCCAATCAGGGGCTCACATACATTACACACGGCATCCTGTCATTACTGACCAGAAAACCTTTCTGAACACCTGAATGATGTCCCTCCCCTCCCCTAGTCATCCCCCAAAATCATTTGTACAACTGAAAACTGTGGGCTATGTTGTGTTGGGAGGTGGGGTTGGAGGTCAATTCCAGAAATTAATTCAGAAAATTTACTGAATTTCAATTAATTGCTTGAAAAATACTCATAGAACATTATGGACATTTTTTGCAATTAATTAATTGAAGTTCAAAACATTTCCTAAATTGACTGAGCTAAAATGGAATTGACCCCACCCCTGGTTTGGGAGTTTGTGCAGGTTTGGATTTTAGAATCCTCAGTTTAATTGTTTGTTGTTTTCAGGACGTTGTGTCTCTTCTACTCTTGCGTCTGTCTGTCAGTCCGCTCCAGGTTAATTCCGTTGTGAAGTTCTGGGCTGAAGCAGAGAGACTCTAAGCCCCACAGCTGGACAGAGCTTATGGTTCCCCTCCCAGAAAAGCAAACCTCCGCAGCACACAGCTCCGGGAACAGCCTCCATTCCATTCTTTTTTCCTCCCTTTCTCTCCATTTCTCTCTCTCTCTCCTTCTCAGGCAGTGTGAACCACATTTCTTTGCAGTCCATCTTCTCCCACGGTCCCCCTATCTCTCTCTCTTTCTCTCTCTTCCCTATTTTGCTTGCTGCATTTCCCTTTTTCCCTATTTTTTTTCTTTTTCTGTGTGAGCTCTGTTCGTTATCTAAGCAAGCCCAGTGGATTCTCAGTGCAAAGAGAAACCCGTTTTCTTTTTCCTTTTTTCTTTCTTGTCCCTACAGCCTCGCTCTGTTGCTCACCACCCCTCCTCCTCCTCTTCTCCTTCCCCCCCTTTCCTCCCTCCTTTCTCTCTCTCTCCCTCCTTTCATTCTAACCTCCCCATCCCCTCCCGTCAAGGGAATAAAGGTCATTGCGCAAATGATTACTCAGACCTCGGTTGCCGTGGAAACGCAGTCATGTGACAGGGACAGGCATGCATAGAGCACAACAAAGAGGCAGATTAGTAAGCCAGCAATGGAAAAGCTAGCAGTGCTTTTGTGTTGCTGCATTTTCGGCACTATTTTTCCTGTCTCTTGAGCTAACTGGGGGAGGGAGGGAGGCAGGGAGGGAGGGTGGGATGGCGGGTAGGCAGAGCGAGCAAAAAAGAAAGAGAGAGAGAGAACAGCAGATTGCTCCCCTAACATTCAGCATTGTTTTTATCGCCTCTTTACATTTGAATAAAAAACAGGCTGTCCCTAATTCTCCACCAGTTTTTAAATAGAAGAACATAGAAACAGTTACGACCCTTAAATCTGTTCTCTGAAGGAACACGGGAGATGTGTTTATACATTTTACAGGATGGAAATTAGCGAAGAATGTGTTTCCAAATTGCTAATGTTCCGCATTGTAATGAGGTGGGATTTCTGTTACATTTACACACAAGGAAGAGGCAAATTATGATTGGGCTTTGAACATGATCCATGAAAAAGAAAGGTTGTTAAGTAGGGAAAAAATACCAGAAATTACTTTAGAGTCAAAACAAATATATGCACAAACACAAACAATTGTCAAGTAATTTAAAGTAAGTTTTTTCCTGAAAAAATGCAGAATTATTTTTTCATTTTCATTTTGAAATTTATAAAACACCTTTCAAGAAAGACTTTCAGTTCAGTTTTTTTTAAATAAAAAAATGTGTTCTGTGAAGATAAATGGGCCAATTTTGGTGCCTTAAAAATTAAATGTGCTCTATCCTTCAAAATGTACTTTTCAAAGAAGGAGAAGAACGGAGAGCAGGCTGGGGGTGCTTTGAGTCTTCGAAGCCAAAGTTTGTAGCGACATTTCGACACGTGAAATTTCAAAAAAACACATGTATGTGCGATCACAATAATATCTGTGAAGTAAACTTGGCAACATGTGATCACCTTATATGATACACATGTGACAATATGTGGTATAGATGTGTAAACCTGTGCTATACATGTGAGATGTTCAAAAACACATGTGATTCACATAAGGGCTTTTTCTATAAGGGCTAGATGGTTCAAGTACTGTGGAGACCATCATGAGTTGGCTAGCTACAGGTAACTACCAAAATGAAGTAAACACCAACATAAAGTGTCTTAATAGGGAATTGGGCCACCACAAGCCACCAGAACAGCTTCAATGTGCCTTGGCATAGCAGGGTTTGGAACTCTATTGGATGGATGCAACACCGTTGTTCCATAAGAAATTCCATCATTTTATGGGGGGGTTTTGGTGGTAATGGAAAAGCGCCGCTCCAGAATCTCACATGTTACAGAGACGGCCATGGCATATGGTTTACACCGTTTTCATGCTCATCTAACCATTCAGTGACCACTCGTGCCCTGTGAATGGGGGCATTGTCATACTGGAAGAGACAACTCCCATCAGGATAGAAATACTACACGATAGGATGAAGGAGATCACTCAGAATGGCTTTGTATTTATTGACATTTACTTTGTCCTCTAAGGGGTTGAGTGGGTCTAAACCATGCCAGGAAAAAGCACCCCACACCATAACAGAGTCGCCAGAACTCTTCATTTACTCAAGTGTTTCCTTTATTTTGACAGTTACCTGTAGCTATCTTATGTATTATAGTAGCATTTGTTTACTGCTAGCTGGTTACTAAAAGCAAATGCATAAATCATAACAATTAAAACCAAAAAGACTAGTCCATAATATTAGATCCAATATCACATGCTAAAGTACAATACATGCCCAATAAGATTTAGCTTGCTGTTGTGCCCTATAGTTATACATACAGAAATGTAACTAGTAGGAGACCATTGTCTGCAGTGTTATATAATTGAGAAATGTTCATTGTATTCAGTTTTCACAGGACTGTTGAGATACTATTGGTGTTACTGTATGTTAAAAATCTTGTATCTCCAAACACTTTTCAGGATATTCGTCACTGGCTCTCCTGTAGTACTGTGTGTGGCCTGTACGGTGTAAAATAGTCACTGGCTCTCTTCTAGTACTGTATGTGTCTTGTGGGGTGTAAAATAGTCACTGGCTCTCCTGCAGTACTGTGTATGGCCTGTAGGGTGTAAAATAGTCACTGGCTCTCCTGTAGTACTGTGTGTGGCTCAGTACTATAAGCACTGGCTCTCTTGAAAAATTTCCATAGCTTTCTAAATCAGGGATCTGAAATTCCAGTCCTGGAGGGCCACAGTGTCTGCAGGTTTTTGCGATTACGTTTAAATCAGCAGCCAATTTAGGCCTTGGAAACAAGGTGAGTGGACTCCTTAGCCAATCAATGACTTGAATTAGAAACTTAAGTGCTGAAACACACCAAAAATCAGCTGACACTGCGGCCCTTCGAGACTGAAGTTTGAGATTCATTTCCTGAACTGACTGAACTGAAATTGAAGTGACCCCAACCCTGGTATCCAGCTGTATTAGCAGAGACAGACTGTGAGGAGAGAGAGAGAGAGAGAGAGAGAGAGAGAGAGAGAGAGAGAGAGAGAGAGAGAGAGAGAGAGAGAGAGAGAGAGAGAGAGAGAGAGAGAGAGAGAGAGAGAGAGAGCTCAACGTGCCGGACATGGGTTTCCACTGAACGAGTAAGCTGAGGTTTCAAATCTTCAGGCCGGCATACCTCTCCCACCACTGGCCGGGCCACCACGGAGATCTTCATGGCCTCTCTGGAGGATTTGGTTAAGAGTTCGGTCCCACTCCCGCCACCCCCAGCCCCCCCCTCTCCCGGCGGAATGGTTGAGTGACCGCGGGGTTGAGTGACCAGTCTGAGACAGTGGGTAAGGTGGCAGCTCGGTCCTCCAGGGGTCTGGGCCTCAGCTGTGCTGCTTCGTGTAAAAGCAATTTTAAAATCCTGAGGTCCGAGAGAGAGTGAGTCAAGGGGGGGGGGGGTGAGAGAGAGAGATCTGCAGGAGACAAAGGCAGGGAAGGGAGCAGGGGGTGGGAGGGGGGTGCCAAAAGAGGTTGAATTCATTTCGGGGGGGGCCTTCCCTCTTGTGGGGCAATCCAGACGCGACTCTGATGGGGACACAGGGGGGCTGATAACTCAGTGGGGGAGGGGGGGAGGGGTCAGAGGGAGTGGAAAGGGAGCAGGATGTGATGGGTCACCCGTTTCCTGTCGCTGTCAGACACTGTCTGGCCCTCATCCTCACCCTCCCTGACTAGCACCCCCAAACTTCTCCAAAAGGGGGGCTTCTGAGAGGGGCTGACATGGGGACCCCAAAGCAGGCCTGATGGTGCACTTCCCATCCAGGAGCCCAGTGGGCCAATGGTGTTCCTGCCTGGGGGGAACTCACATGGGGAAGAGTCTCAAACCTGTGCCTGTGTGTGTCTCTATGTGTGTGTGTGTGTGTGTGTGTGTGTGTGTGTGTGTGTGTGTGTGTGTGTGTGTGTGTTTTTGTGAGTGCCTGTGTGTGAGTGTCTGTGTACTTGTGTGTGTGTGTGTGTGTGTGTTTTTATGAGTGCATGTGTATGTGTGAGTGCCTGTGTGTGCCTATGTGTGTGTGTGTGTGTGTGTTTTTGTGAGTGCATGTGTATGTCTGAGTGCCTGTGTGTGAGTATGTGTGTTTGTGTGTGTGTTTTTTTGTGTGTGTGATGTGTGAATGTGAAAAAAAAAAACCCTTATCATCTCATTCTCACAGAGGTAAAACCAAGGTGGAGAGTGGTGAATGATGGAGAGGGTGGTATTAAACCAGAGATATTTTAGGAGGCCTTACCTCTAGTTTTGATTTTTAATAAGCCTCCTTTGAGAATCAGAAACTTTGAGAACTTTTTTTTACCCAGACAACCAGATAGCATAAATTAATAGTTGGGGTATATGCTAATCTCAGAGGGCATGAGGTTCACTATAGTCCTCAGGATATTCCATACATAATGACAAAATATAAAGAGAGAACAGAGAGAGAGAGAGAAAAGAAGCATGTTCCTGAATATGTGTCCATATGTTGCAGCCCAGGCTGTGGGGAAATTGAGTTTTATTTCCAGACCCGGACAGAAAGTTCAATGTTTCCGGTGCTGTATTTGCGGAAAGACTGCCGAGACGATCCATCAGTTTGTTGGTGTGTGTGGCGGGGAAGCGTTTTAGTAGGGTGGGGGCGGGGGGAACAGACGAGACCAGACGGCTAAAACCTCCGCTGTTCCACGTGACGGAGAACCATTTTTTGAAAGGGTTCGTAAGGTTACAGGGGCGACGGCACCCGGCTTTGCTGCAGAAAATGTTCTATTATGTCCCAATTACTCCTGCGGCCCGGTGCCGCGACACCGCGGATACCGCGCTCGCACGGACACCGGGGTAAAGGGAGGAGGTGTTCGCCCTCTCTGCCGCTCCCCGGAGGGCTCGGCTTTACCGAGCAGAACCGCAGTAAAACCAGGGGTCGCCATGTACCCTTCTCAACCGCCTCCTCCACAAGCTCCGTGACCCAGTCACCGGGAAAGCTTAGACGAACATCCACGGCCGGGCATCGCACTCCCACTTTATACTGAGAAACGATTTATTTTTATTAGTATTATTTGATCCCACTCGGAGTACCACTGAGTTGAGTCATGGAAATGACAGGAGCGCTAAAACGGTACAGGTTTAAGATATGCTTATGCGCGTTTTTAGGTTTAGATCACTACTAAGATGGCTTAAGACAGAGGCGCTGTGCGGGCGCGATTAGTTTGGCCAGAGGTAAACTCGACTATTATGACGATACTTCTAGGTTGAGCGGTTGTTGTCTTCGCGAGGCTACGTCACGTGACACCAGGTCATTACTGCAATATAGAAATATATGGATGTGAACTCGTGGGTATTTTTAGCCGTTGAAACGAAATGTTTATGACGGGTATTGTACCCGCTGAACTTTAAACGTGTCTTTTCTTTTTAAGACCCCCAATCTTTTTAATTGTCTAGTCTAATACGGTCCATGTTTTTCTCTCACACAAAGTAGCGCATATTAGGCGCGTTGGATGTTCGTTTAACATCGGTTATCTAAGTTAATTCAAAACGGGTCAATAAAATAGGCCTATTACACGGATATGTTTGCCGTTTATAATCAGTTACGACTGTGAGGTTAGAGGTAAAGGATCACAGAGACTGACAACTTTAAAATACATATTAGAAATGCGAGGAAGAATAGGGGAAATACTAAGCAGAAGAACCAACTCGCAGCTGGCTTTTTAAAACTCCCTTGCTCCGCGCCGGCTGCCTGTGCCTGTGTGTGTGTGTGTGTGTGTGTGTGTGTGTGTGTGTGTGTGTGTGCGCGGCTCCATTGGCTTTGTCCCTCACAGAGTTTTTTTCTTTCGCTTTTTTTTCCCTCCCTTCCTTTTTTCTTTTTTTTTCCTGGAGAGAGAGGCTGGCGCCAGCAGTCTGGAACAGGCTTGACAGGATTTGAATTATAGAAGCCGAGCGCACGGAGGAGGTGAAGAGAGAAGGGGGGAGAGGGAGAGAGATGCAGTTGTGTGTGTCAGTTTCTGTGTGTGTGTGCGGGCGGGCGATTGTGCGTGCGTGCTTGCCGAAGCACAGAGAGAAGGTGCCGCTATTTCAAAGGCTGCGCTGTGGACTAGGCGGACGAGAAAACAAACATTAGCTACTCTAAGCCCAAGGAGTTACATTAATGAGCTTAATTGAAGTGCATTCTACTTGACAATCATCTTAAAATGGATATTATAAGGACATTTATTTGTGAGAGGGTTTTTTGTGTACCACAGTCCCCCTCCAATAATACAAATAGACATTAGGCTCGAGTTTTAAAGGACGTAATAGCTCATTGTTTTAACCCTGGACTCATATTTTATTTTACCGCCCCCAAACTGGTGCCGTGGTTCTGGCCAAAGTCAATATTTTAACACTTTTAAAATATGCAATGCAAAATAAATGGTTGAGATTACTATTAAAGAAGTACATTATGTATGCATATGTCACGAAATATATGAATAGATGCCACGTTCATATTTGCCAGTTGTATATATTGTAGAATATATTTTGTCATTTATTTCATGGCAGATCCATTCATGCTGTAGCTTCCTCTCCTAGACCAACCTTAGGTGTTGAGTATTTCATACAAAGAACTATATAAAAAAAATATAAATTTGTGTGTGTGTGTGACAGTGAGAGAGAGAGAGAGAGAGAGAGAGAGAGAGAGAGAGAGAGAGAGAGAGAGAGAGAAGGGGTGAGAGAAGAGAAGGAGAGAGAGAGAGAGAGAGAAGGGGGGAGAGAAGAGAAGGGAGAGAGAGAGAAATAAAGATCAAGGCTACATGCTCAAATAGAACTAGCAAAAAAATATTGATATATACATATAATTGCAGGATGAATTAGTTTAAGTTCCCCAAGAAAATCAATAACTTTGCAAATTTAAAAGTGTGTCAGGGCAAGGCTGTCTTTGAGTGTAGGATAGCATGTGGTTCCTACACTGCAAGACACACATTTTGAGAGTTACTTTCATGCAGTTGATGGGCTTTTCTCTGATAACTCTGATAAACTTTGATAAATAAGAAACACCAGCAGTTGTAAAACGCATAATTTGTATATAAACGTACTGATGGTAGTAACATTTCCCCTGTGTGTGAAGGATCACACGGTTATTCGTAAATAGCAGCAGATTGTTGGTAATGCTAATGGAACCTCGGCTGAAGGAAGATGGTGGGGGGGGGATGTTTTGCCCGAGCACCTGGCCCTCTACACACTAAAACCCTGAAAATGGTCCCTACAGGTCTGGTGCTGGTCTCTCCCTGCTGGTCTCCCTGTGGGTCTCTCTACATTGGTCTCTTCCTGTGGGTCTGTCTATGCTGGTCTCTCTCCATTGGTCTCTCCCTGCTGGTGTGTCCCTGTTGGTCTCTCCACTGCTTTTTATTATAGGGTACATTTCACTCTGATAAGGGTGCATGTTATCCTTTTTGGACGTATATAAACCTTAAGTCAGGGTTCACCTTGCGGCTTATTCAGCCTCAACAAACCAGTGAAGTGAGTTGCTTTAATTGGTCAATTAAGTGCTGAGTAACAGCACACCCTGCAGCTCTCCAAGAGCAGTATTGGGGACCCCTGCTCTAAGAGTTTAATTAAATACTGAACATTTTACTGTGTGCTCCCCCCCAAGCAGAAGAACACTTCTGTTCTGTTTCATCTAAACCTAATTTCTCCTAATAAAATGTAAGAACACTGCAGCCACAACCAAAATGCTGGATATCCAGGCTATGCACATGGATATTAGCAGCAGTACAGCTTGTTAGTTAACAGGAAGCTTCACTTGTATCAGTATTTTTTAACCTGCCATTTGTCATTTTAAATATAAAATGTAAATCAGGATTTGATGCCACAACCATAATATCCAACTTCCTAGTTAACTAACCAGAAAATGATTGCACTGTGGTAAATGTGGACATTATGCAACAAATGTAGATATTTTTAAGGTAGGTTCATGGAGACAGAAGAAGACATGTCCGTTGCTTGACAAGTCTTCATCAGTGCCATGAGGAAGAGTGGGATGAAGGGTGGCCTTTCCATTCTTTATCCCCTCTTACCCTCCATATGTCCTGGTGAGTTGGGGTTCAAGGCGATGGCAGTTAACCTCTGGGTTGGCGGAGTACCTCTGGGGTCAGCTGTCAGGCGGTGGGGAAGATGGATGAAACGCAAAGCACCTCCTTTAAGTGTGACTGGGTGGATCTGCCTTGAGCTAATGGAAAAGAGATGACGGATCACTCTCACTCCTCCCTCTCTCATCCCTCTCTCCCAAAGAGCTGCACCTGGACAACACAGCTGTCTCTGTCCCTGCGAGTGTGCACATACTCACACACACATTGCACGCACGCACATACACATTCACATTCACATGCACATGCACATGCAGCCATGCACACGCACTCAAACATAGAAGAATTCATGCACACACTTACACATCACAAAACATACAAACACATGCATGAACACGTGCTCACATACACACACACAAATGCACACAGGAGTAATTCACACACATGCATGCACACACAGGCACACACACACACACACACACACACACACAGGAACATTAATATACTTACACCCACAGTCATAGATGCATGCACACTGAACACATTAAAAAACACATTCACTGACACACACACACACACACACATACACACATACTTCAGGCCCAGGTTTCTGCCATGAGTAAGTCACTAAACGGTCCAATTTAATGGTCCGGTCCAACTAAACCTCGGCCGAAATAGGGCAGGCAGCATCTGAATCTTCAGTGGAAATCTCTGCCACCATGGAAACCCATTGCAGCTCCACAGAGCTACTTCAGTCCATGTACTTGAGGTCTGCTTTTTGTTACTGCGGGGATATTAATGGCCTAATTGCTCCTTGTTATTCACTTAAATTCATCAGTCTGGTGCTTTTACTTGGGGTCTCCTTCATTAAAAATCTCAGGCATGCAGGTAATGGGCAGGACACACTCTACTGAACATTACCTGCCCAAACTTTACCGCACTCTACCACAGCCCTGCCAAAACTTTACCACACTCTACAACGACCCTGCAAAAACTTACCACACTCTACCACAACCCTGCCTAAACTTTACCACACAGCCCTGTCAAAACTTTACCGCACTCTACCATGACCCTGCCAAAACTTTACTGCACTCTACCACAGCCCTGCCAAAACTTTACCGCACTCTACCATGACCCTGCCTAACTTTACCACACTCTACCACAACCCTGCCTAACTTTACCGCACTCTATCGTGACCCTGCCTAACTTTACCACACTCTACCACAACCCTGCCTAACTTTACCGCACTCTATCGTGACCCTGCCGGAAGCCCACCGCCAGTGGAATAAGGCCGGGGAGAAAGAATCTCTCGCCTTGGCGCATATTGGACACAACTGTTTACCAGCTCAACTGCCCCCCCCGCCACTTCTCCCCAATTTGGAATCCTCAGATCTGCCATCGCTGCAGTGTCCCTTATAGACAAATCGCATGAATTCTGAATTTTGCACATGTGAATTGCATTTGTTTTCTGCACATTTCACATGGGATTCACATGGTATACAATGTATTTCCACAAGCATGCTGCACATTGTCACACGTTTATATCATGTTGTCACATTTACTTCGCAGGTATTCACATGTGATGACATACTGTATATAGATGTGTTTTATGGATAATTTACATATGAAATTCCACAAGGGGTCCTCCATCGATTCTGGAGGATGAGGAGAAGCGTAGCTTAGCAAGGCTGGCTACCATTCTACCAACAGCAACAGCCCTTTGGCTCAGCAACAAAGCTGTTCCCACCTAGCAATCACAGGGTCAACAGTGGTCATTGTATGGAACGCGGTTAGCACAAGAACAAGCACATGAAGCTAACGCCACAGCCAAACACTGAGTGACACTGGCGATGCTCTGTGCTGGACCCGGCATCTTGTTGAGGTAAACCCTGCGCAGGGAACACATTGTGTCCTGTCTGGAAATAGCCACCGAAAACAAATATATTTAAAGAATTGCATCAATATGAACGTTTTTATTGTGAGCCTAAACCTGAAGGAAATGCAGATACCACTATTCGAAGATACAGTGTAAAGACGGGCTGCAAACCAACCAGTGTTCCTACAACTTCTGGCCCTTGCCGTCAAAACAGGAGAACACGGACCCAGAACAGACACCGTTAATCCTGACTTACATGTCAATGGAGTGCTGAGGGACATGGCCGCTGCAGTACTGTGAAAATGATACCGGGCCCTGCCCAGTCTCTTAAGCAGGTGTAATGTAGACACCTGGTTATCTGGAACAGGTACGGCTATGGCTCTTGTGTTGCTGAATCTGGATTTTCAAGAGAAAAGGTCAGTTTTTAAATAATACTATGAGAAAATGAATATGAATAAAGCAGACAGTAAATACACAGCATGTGCTCTGTATAATGGCTAGCATTGCATAACGTATAACACCAGAGCTACCGGGCTGGTTTCAAAATACCAAAATGAAGTTGAGTAATCTGTCTGCCAAATAAGACCAAAAAATACCCAACAGCCAGCCATCCTCTTACAACAGACCAATCACCACCAAGGAAACACAGAATTTTCCATTTCTGTTCAGGAATGAATCTATCTTGCTATTATTACTTTTTAATCCCACATGTTTATCGGTTTCTTCCCACAGAAATCAGTGGCAATGCCTGTAGGTATGAGTGTGTGAGTGAAAGACCCAAAGCTGCCACCATGACCTGAGTATCTGGTGGCACAAAAGCAGGGTTCCTCAAATCTGGCCCTTGAATCCAAATTCGGTCCTGGTTTTCCTTTCTATCGGGTAGTTAATTGAACAATGAATGCAGTTGATTGGCCAGAGTCTCTTCACACCTGACTCCCAGGTAAAGGAAGGGTGGAAAAACAGCAGTGCTCAGACCGTGATTTGAGGAACCCTGGTCTATAGAATCTGTTGAATGAAGTGAATAAATTCACTTAATATATTATCAACTGCGTCTTTCTGAATAGATGTCTGTGATCAGTGCTGACCATCTCTTCTCTTTGACTGGGGCTGTAACTCTATAAGTAGCTCGTTCATTTGGTGATGGCAATTTGATTTTATACTGGGTAGTTTGGACTTGCATCCTGAAAAGTATTGTATGGCGGCACGTGCAGAACCGTACACATTTATTGCAAAGAGAGAAAAAGTGAGCGATTCCAGCCAGAGCTGCCCAACCCTGGTCCTGGAGGACAGCAGGGTCTGCTTGGTTGTCGTTGTTGTTCAGCACTTAACTGATCAATTAAGCGGCTGATTACATAGTTATCTCACCTCACCTGATTTCCTGGGTCTAAATTGGTTGCTGATTTGAAGGTGAAAGCGAAAGCCAGTGTTCCCTGGGGCTCTCCGGGACCAGGATTGGATTCAAGGGCCAGATTTGTGCTACAGCAGCTCTGTTCTTCCCAACCAATGGGAAAGCAGGAGGCAGGTCTCATTTGGCAAAAGGGCAGTAAGGACTTTGGTGTCCGGGCGGTCAGAGGTCAAACACGCTGATCTGAGACAAGCTCATGATCTCTTCCCCCGCTATGGATGGACTTCTCCCAGATAAATAAAACCCAGCAATGAAATGATCTCTTTAAAACCGGATAATCCAGAGGCAAAACTGAATCTGTTTTATGATCCAGGAAAACAAACAAGCAACAATATAAACATAAACAGCACATGTTGCTTTTTTGGGGGTTTTTTGTCAGTCGTTCTGTCGCTTTTGTAAACAGATGATATGTGTTGGCAAAGCATGAGGATCAAAGCAGGAGTTTAGAAAGTGAATAACAGAGAGAGATCAACCAGATTGACAACCATTTCCATGGAAAAGCCCATAAGGGTGGCAGGGTAACCTGGGAGGAAGGTTTGTGTGCCCGGCTCAAACCCGGAGAAAGATCTATCGCCTGTCAGCTGATCACCAGAAGCCTCGTACAATACCTCAACTGCTACTACAGACTAAGCCTCCTGCGTTAAGCCTGTCAACTGTGCTTTAAAGTGAGATAATGTATGCGCAAATGTCAGCCAATCAAATGTAGCGGGTGGTTCACTCGTTCAATCAAAAAAAGGGTGGGGGGAATACACTCGTTTACTAGCCAAGTGTCAGGCCAGACAACACACCTGGTGACAACTGTGCTTTAAAGTGAGATAATGTATGAGCATATGTCAACCAATCAAAAGCAGCAGGTGAATCAAAAAAAGGGTGAGGGGAAAAAGTCAATGCAGGTACCCAGATACTGTCAAATTAGACACATTTGCCTCTCTGGCTGGGGCTTGGCATTGTACAAGCAACAGTGACGCACCTTCACCTTTATAATACAATCCACTAATTCCAACTGCAGCAATAGGCTATCCTCGTTTTAACGATGGTTCATGGTGTTTCGTGTTGAAGGGAGTTGGAGTGTTGGAGTTAGAGGTAGGGTGACAAAGAGAGAAAGAAAGACATAATCCTAACCTGCCAGGTATAGTGGATGAAACCAGTAAGACTTTTTAATCTATTTTCATTTAACTTTATTTGTTTACTCCATTTTCTTAAATTAACATGTACACATTGATTTAATATTTTATGTCTATAGTGTAAAATCATTTTTATTGCGTTTGTCACTTGAAAAACTTACTGTTGATGTTTGTTTTCATAAAGCTTTGGCAATATACTCAAACATATCATGCCAATTTAGTATTTTGAGTTGAACGCAATTTGAAGAGCAAGGGGGAGAGAAAAAGAAAGAAAGAAACACAGAATGAGAGAGGGAGAGAGGGGAATATTTCCCTGATGAAGTCACTTGTTCTGTGGTAAAAGGAGGCTGATTCTATATGAAAAGACAGAGCTGTTTCTGTGTGTCAGTCGCGGGGTGTGTGGGAGACTGTGTATCGCCGTAGGGGTTACAGACAGAGGGAGCGAGAGAGGGAGATGGGAGAGAGTGAGAGACGGAGAGAGAGAGGGACAGAAAAACAGGGAGAGAGAGATGGGTCACAGAAGAGGGAGAGAACGGAGGAATAAGAGAGAGGGAAAGAGAGATACAGCCAGTGATGAAGAGGGGGACAGTGAAGGCAGAGAGGCACGGATGGAAATAGAGAGAAAGATGGATGGTAAATGGGGAGAAAGAGGGAAAGAGGGGGCTGAGCAGGAGGGAAGAAAAGGGGAAGGAAGGAAGACAGAAGGGCAATGGAGAGAAAAATCCATGAACTACAGAGACTGAGGTAGAGGGAGAAGGAAAAGAGGGGAGGAAAACAGAGAAAAAGCTAAAGGGAGGGAGGAAGAAAGAGGGAAAGACAGGAGGGATGGCAAAAACAGTGACTGCTTGTGGGAGTCTGGGTTACTCTGTGCAAATAGAGGAGAGCAGTTTGGTCCCAAAGCGTGTGTGAGAGAGGTGACTGGTGGGGGGATTGTGAATCACACCCCAGCTCTCACACCCATCCCAAGGCTGTGGATATCTGTCAGCCCCTCTATTTGCATGCGCCATGGAGTCTGGTGGAAAGGGAAGCCCTTTTCCATTTCCGGACAAACCGTGCTGCGCATTTTCATAAGCCATGCAGTTTGCTCCACCCCGCACCGGGATAAGTGTCATGACCAACCGTGCTCACGACGAGGCGCCTTACACAGGGACTTGAGCAGTGGATGATGTTATACATTTGAGGCCATTTCCCAAAACATGGGAGTTGTAGTTCTTAATGGGTGGTTAGAGGTGATAGACTACAAAGCCTGTCATGAATGCAAATGTAATTCCAATTAAAACATTTTAAATTCACAAATGCCTTTCAATAGTCTGTCACCGACAGATCATCACTGATTCACTTCTGAACCAAAATACTCTGTCTGACGTTATAGCTTGCCAGGCCCACATTGTTTAAAAATCAACAATAAAGGGTTTTAAAAAACTGGAAACAGGACCTTCAGCGGCAGTCACGTATTGCTCCGGATTCACAGTGCTGCAGCTAGCCCCAGTTTCCCAGAAAACAATAAATTAAAAAAAACAGTTTAGGGAAGAGGCCTCCACACCAACAAATAATACGGCCATGTTCCATTTTAGTCAACTGCGTCTTCTGCAACACCTGGACCCCAACAACCCCCCAGCACCCCTCCCAGTCTGGGGTGATTCATGCTGTGCCACTCAGCCATTCTTACCCCGCCAAGGTAGGAATCCATCAGTCGACATCAGGACCAACCCACTAACCCCGCCCACAAAAATCGCATGTGCCTCACAATCCTGGTTTCCACGCGCACACACACACACACACACACAGCACAGCGATCACGGCTGGTGTGAACCAATCGCAGTGGGCCAACATTAGCCGAGGAGCTGGGGGAGTGGCCCTGGTCCAGTTCACTGTCCGTCCGATGGGCCTGAGAGAGGGTCCAGCCCACAGCGCTGACCTGGGCATCCGAGAGATATAAAGAAAATAACATAAATCCCCCCCCACCACTTTCCTTCCCAAGGAAGGGTTTGGAACACTGCCGACTGCCCACACCTGGTCCCCCACACCCCTCCATCCCCACACACCCACACAGGTCGGTTCAGAAGCAGGACCACGGAACGCCCCTGTAATCATCTAGACACTGTCTGGGGAGAAGCCGGAACAGGAACTGCAAGAGGAGAGGGAGGAGGGGAGATAGAGTTAGAGGGAGGGAAAGAGAGAGAGAGAAGACCATGTTATACAAAGAGAAGGGGCATACTCCACACCCCCCCACACACACACACACGCACACCGAGTCAAGAAGTGATTTTAATAAAATAATAAATAAATAAAAATAAAAAGCTTCCGTGGGTCATCTCAGTGAAAGAGGCCACACCTCCCTGTATGGGAGGGTTCAACTCCCCTTTACTCCCAAAGACCAATTACAGGAGCCGGTGCGTCTGCGCAGTGGCTGCGCGATGGTGCTTGCATCTGCGCACGACAGCACCTCTGCGCATCTCGCCCGAGAGTGATGCTCTCTCGCTCTCTCTCTCAGATGCTTCTCCGTCACAGCGGGTGGCTTTTGTGCTGGCTGACCTCAAAAAACAACATGAAAGGGATTCTGGGAAAATGCTTTTCTTCCTGATCTTTTGAAGTGAAGTCAGTCCCTCCCAGTAAGATGATAGAGAGAAAGAAAGAAAAACAAAGCGATGTATCATTGGCGCTGCGTGATTAATTCCTGAGGCCGTTTCCTTAATTGTTTCATCGACTTCCTGAAATAAAAGCGATCCACAAACTCAGGTTGTGTTGCCACTTTTATTTTATTTGATAAGAAACGTTGAGTTTGACCGTAATGGCTTGAGTCATCTCCCTCGTGGGCCCGTACAATAAAATGTCCAATCTTCCTTACCCTTGCATTCATTAACCTGCTCTGGATGAATTAAGTTTAAAAAAAACACCAATTAAGCAAATGTATGGGCCAAATAAATGGAGGTTTTTAAAATCATTTGTTGGGTGCTATGTTTTAAATTATGATGCTGTGTTTGAGGTTGGTAAGAAGGCAAGTTTTTTCTAGGTAAAGTCCACCTGCCCAGTGCTGATGGTAGAGTTTTTCCTTTTAGGCACCCGTGAAATTCCTGTAGGTCATTGCCAATTTTAAAATAAATTACTATTTTCACCAATATTCAGAGCAAAATTAATCTTTCATATGATTGTACATTTTGGTTAGTATCATGTTTTGTTGAGAATTCTCAGGGATCTGCAGTGTTTTAGTATTTTACCAGCAGCTAAGGAAAGTATTTCAAACATGTACTTAACCCAGGTCTGACTGTGACTGACCCTTTATAAAAATTGTAGCCATACAAACACCTGGGTAAATGAGGGACAAAAACACCTGGGTAAATGAGGGACAAAAAGCATAACAAAATATATCAAAGTATTACTTTTTTATTGAAAGCAGGTGGTTCCACACAGGTGTTGTTTCCTGAGTTAATTAAGCAATTAACATCCCAGCATGCTTAGGATCATGTACAGAAATGCTGGTTACCTATAATTATGTAATAATAATATAATTATGGCTAGAAGACGAAACATCAATGACTGAGGGGTGATTGTTGGGGCACGTTTGGCAGGAACTACAGAGATGAAGACTGCTCAACTTCCTGAGGTTTCACAAGGAACAGAGTCTATGGTGATGTGGACATGGAACTCTGAGGGAAAGACATCACCAGCAAAGGGCAACTGTGGTCGGAAGTGCATGCACCAGGATCGTGATGTCCATGCATTAGTTTGTGATGCAGGGCTAAACAGGCAACCAACTCTAAAACAATTGACTGCAGATTTAAATCCAGGGAGTGAGCAAGCAGTTTCATCAAGAATGGTCCGACGAGAACTGTACAGAGCAGGATTTTGGCCACTGGTGTTCCCACCTTTTGGCCACTACCTGTATTTCGAAACAGCTGCATGTGCAGTGTATGTAACTGGTATTTGACTAGTGTGAATATCAACGGAAAATGTATTCATTTAATTTAATTTATTAATTCATATTTATCTTGTGAGCCACTTCAGCTCCTCTCACAGTTTTTGGGGGAGCCCCTGTCCTAACCCTGGTCTCTGAGTCAGGCAGCACACCTGGGGGTCCCCTATTTCTAACAGGATGGGTTTACCTGCAAGCTGTGGACTGTACAGGTTCACCTAGCAGGTGTCTGAATTAAGACTTTAAAGAGCAAAAAGAGCCATTGGCCACAATTCAACGTGTTTGTTGAATTTATTTTTATTAATATTGGCCCCTTAAACAAATTTGACACAGCTGTCTCAATTGATTGTGCAATTAATTGTCCCAAGCCCAGGAAAAAATAATTTAATTGAACAACTAGTTCATCTTTATTGACTCAGCTGAATACTAATCAGCATTTCCCAATTGTTTAGAGGGAAAAATGAGCAGAAAAGATGCTGATGTACTTGTGCCTTATCGCAAACGCATAAACCACACAACGTTTCGTTCACAGCATGTACACTACCGTTCAAAAGTTTGGGGTCACCTTCCATCTGGACTATGGCTAATCAGGCACTCCTTCATTCTTCAGCAAGATAACGACCCGAAACACACCTTGAAGTTGTGCAAGAACTATCTGGTGAAGGAGGAATGTGAACAACAACTCAAACTAAAGACCTGGCCTGCCCAGTGTCCAGACCTCAATCCCATAGAACTTGTATGGGACAAACTGGAAAGGAAGAGTCAAAGAAAAGTTTCTCTGGGAATTGCTGCAGGATAGCTGGGAAAACATGTCGGGTGATTTCCTGCTAAAACTTATTAACCGAATGGCCACTGTTTGTGAGGCTATTCTCACGCCAAAGGGTGACTATTTTGAGGAATCCAAGATTCAATTTTCAATATAATTTTCTTGAACATTTCTTTGATGTTCATTTTGTTCATTGTTACATGTGTTTTTTGTCATTTTAAAGTATTTACAGAAATGTATACGGTGTAAAGCATTGTCAATTATGAGATAAAAATAGTTTCCAGCAGGTGACCCCAAACTTTTGAACGGTAGTGTACCTGCCACAATGACAGCAAGGCCCGAGTTGAATCAGTATTCAATTAACAGCTCAGTTAATTGAAAAAAGGGAAAACTAATGAATGGGTTTGGCTGGGTCTCTGGAGTGGTTCAGTCCCCAGCGCAGGCTGGACCCTTTAGACTTTAGACATCGAAGACTCTGTGACAGGGAGTTCCACCAGGGGTAGGGTGCCCAATATTAACTGTCTCTCTCCTGTAGTACTATATGTGGCCTGTAGGCTGTAAACTAGTCACTGGCTCTCTCCGGCAGGACTGTTTGTGGCCTGTAGGGTGTAAAATAGTCACGAGCTCACATGCTTCAACTGCAGGGGTGTGGGTGGTATAGCGGTAACTCGAGAGGCATAGTTGGCAATTCCAACTTATGGAGAAAAAAGAGAAAAACATTTGAAAAATGTGAAAAACGAGCAAGCTTAGTTGGAACAAAAACCAGCATGCACGGTGCGTGGTGACTAAGGTTAAGAACAGGCTGAAAGTGGTGTTTGAATGCCCAGCTGTTGTGCTTTTGAACAAAACTCTTTTATCGCAGTTGGGCCAGTGAAAATGCTGGAGTCTATTCAGGAATTAACTGGAGAAGTGTAAAGCAGATCTGAGGGGTAATTGTGGCTACACCTCTTTCAATCCAAATAAATACTGAATGAACTGTTCTCTATTTCACGACATACAAGAAGAGAAGTCCTCCTAGTTTATATATTATTATCAGCATTAGTGTCTCTCCTTCTCCTGTTATATACATTAATATTATCTACTATTTATTTTTCACCTGTGACTTTATTTTATGTCTTTACTATTGTGCAGTCCCACCGATTGCGCAGTCACTGCAGTCCCACCAGCTGAGCTGCGCAGTCACTGTGCTAGAGGGGCACAATTCATGCGCAGTTCCCAGGTGCCTGATTGCCCAGGGGAGTCACTCTTGTGTGTTGAGATGAGGATAATCCTGCCAACTGAATCCCTCTCTCTAGGTGACACCGCTGCCAATTATGCGTTGCCCTGCGGGGCCTGACTCTAGTCAGCTCTGCACGGTCATGATTCCATACCAGGCTGTGGGGCCACATTGCTACACCGGAATCCAGAGTCTTCGCTGGATGAGCCTGCAGGAATGTGTCTCTGAAATGCCCTAGATATGAATCCCTTACACGTTCAGGACACTCACACATTCAAATCACAGGGCAGGCAGACAGACACACTCATTGCTCCTACAGAGTCAGGGTGGCAGTGTAGTATAATGGCTAAGGAACTGGGCTTGTAACCTTAGAGGTTGCAGGTTCAATTCCCAGGTGGGGCACTGCCGTTGTACCCTTACGCAAGGTACTTAGCCTGAACTGCTTCAGTGAAATATACAGCTGTGTAAATGGACTGTATGCAAAGAAATGTAAACTGTGTAAGTTGCTCTGCTAAAATGTGTAAATGTATTGACAGACATACGTACGTTGCACACTGGACCAAATGCAGGACTCTCGGTCCAAGGGTAACCAGAGGATGCAATCAAAAGCCACACCTCTAACTGGAAAAGGTTACAGTAAAGGAAGGAGTGCGTTTGCTTCCCAACAAGGAAAGGTTTTGTGGGTACTCTGCTTAAAAAACGGAAAATTCAGGAAGAATGTAGATGATGGTCAAACTGTGCCACAGGTTTCACATTATGGACATGATCCTTTTTCTGAAACTTTGAGCAGAATGAAATATTGCATTAATGTAGCGTGTCGGCCTGTACAAATTTGTTACGCCAAAAAAAAGTATCAAGAAGAAAAAAAAAAGAGAGGAAAAAAAAAAAGAGCCGCCACTCGCTCGTGTCAACGTGCGCTTATTTGCACCGTGCATGTAGCCGTGTGCTAACTCCCCCCCCCCGCCGATACGCCGTCCTACATCAAATGGGACCCGTCCCACTGCTGGCCTCCCAGAAACACACCTCGAAAGAGAGAAAGAAAGAGAGTCAGCGAGAGAGGAGGAGAGGGGGGAGGAGGAAGGGGGGAGAGGTAGGGCAGCATTGTAATGATGGAGCGCAACTCGATACTCCTGCACGCCGAAAATTCCCCTGGAGGGTTTTTCCATCACTCGGGTGCAGCAGAATGGTGGAGTCATTTAGCTTAACCGCTCTGTCCTCTCTCTCTCTCTCTCCCAACCCCCCTTCCCTCCCTCTCCCCCTCCTGCTCTCTTTTTCACCAGCAGTGCTCTGTGTCCCCCCTTCCTCCCCCTCCCTCCCTCTCTCTCTCTCTCTCACGCACGCGCTGTGTTTTTCCATAGGCACATTGTGCAAATGAAACCTTTCGCTAGGCCCCTCCCCTCCAGGAAGTTGGCTGGCCCTTCTGCTGTCAGGAAGTATGATAACCTGGCAGCCTGCCCATTTAATCTGCAAACAGAGGGAGGGAGGGAGGGAGGGAGGGAGGGAGGGAGAGGAGCAGGGAGCGGAGGTGAGGTGGAGGAGAAAGGAAACGCTGCAGCCAAGCTCGCCGGAGAGAGAAAGACTGGGAGAGAGACAGAGAGGGAGAGAGAGAGAGAGAAAATTTGTATGTTTTTCATTTTTAGAGTGAGAAACGTACACGTACATGTGTTGTCGGGAGTACAGCTTGTGTGTGCCAGAGTGTGGATAGCTGTTCTCTTTCTTTCTGTCTCTGAAGCAGCATACAGGAGGAAGAACCCATCCTAACATGGAGTGAAATGGAGCTGTTTTGTTGCTTTGGTAACTTGACATTTTCTAGCGTTTGATTTGGTATGGTTTGGTTGTGTTTTTTAAATATTTTCATATAATAATATGACCATAAACCATGCCCTTGGTTTAATGCAATAAACTTTTTTTCTCTTTGACACACCCTGTGTCAGAGAGCTCACTATGCCATTCAGAGTGACCTGCTCTAGTGTTTATCATACAGCGAGTGGCGGACACACACTCACACATTGGCTTCACACTTTCGCTGTCGTTGTCACTGTGTTCAGGATAACTGAGCTGTGGTGCACTCCAACCTCTGCCCATTGTCTCCCCCGGCAATGCGGTTATGTAACAGTAAACATAATGCACTCATAACGCACTCACAATGCAGCCATAACACACTCATACCACACTCATAATGTGAACTAAAAACTAGCGGGTCGCTAGGTCTGAGATACAGGGAGACCTGGCCTTTTTAGCTGCCCCTGTTTTTATAGAGAATTTTAACACTGACGTGGATCAAGTTAACCTATTAAAATGCTTTATTAATTATTTTTGTATTTGTATTTATTGTACCTTTATTTGACAAGGTAGAACAACTGAGAACTCAATTCTCATTTGTTGTGACAACCTGTTCATCCAATAAACACAGGTAACTACCAAATAAAGGAAGCACTTGAGTAAATGAATGGTTGGGGTGGCTCTGTTATGGTGTTATATCCTGGAGTCATATATGGTTTGGGTCCACTCAACCCCTTTGAGGGTAAGGTAAATGGCAATAAATATAAAGACATTTTTAGTGACCATCTTCTTCCTAAGGTAAAGCATTTATATCCTGATGGATCTTCCAGGATAACAATGCCCCCATCCAAAGGGCATGAGTGGTCACTGAATGGTTTGATGAGCATGAAAATGATGCAAAAATGGCCATCTCAGTCAACCAATCTCAACCCAATTGAACACTTATGGGAGATTCCGGAGCAGCGCCTGAAACAGCGTTCTCCACCACCATCAACAAAACACCAAATGATGGAATTTCTCATGGAAGAGTGCTGTTGCATCCGTTCAATTGAGTTCCAGACACTTGCAGAATCTATGTCAAGGTGCATTGAAGCTGTTCTTGCAGCTTGTGGTGGCCCGATGTCCTATTAAGAGACTTTATGTTGATGTTTCCTTTATTTTGACAGTTACCTGTACGGTATAATGACTATGCCATCAAGAGCACCTGATTTACCAGTTACCCTTAGGGAGACAGTGAGTACTGCACCCACCTAAATGTTTTACCTGGGTTTAATTTCCAAGTACTATACTCAATACTTTTTTTCAGCAGGATATAAAGTATTGATTTATAATAAAGACCCTCTGTGTCTGTTCAGGCATTGCTTTTGTCCTTACTGCCCAAGGCTCAGCCAGACAGAACTGGCTGTTCTTACTGTCTCAGGACAACGCCCAATTGGACCCAAGAGTACACAAGAGGTGCTTAAAGCATACTGTACACTGCTTTAAGCACCTCTCCAGTTAGTTGGCAAGGCGTGCATAGATTACACCTTATTCTAATATGGAGATACAATGTGAAACCTGTGTTTTCGGAATCAGAAGTATAACAGGGAAAGTGCATTGCTCACAGTGCCACCTGGTGGCTATCTGCCACTATTACCATATAGTCAAGGTCACAAAAGGTAGCTAAACACATGATATGTAACTACATTATGGATTCTTGGTTCATGCAAAGGCAGCCAAACACAACCTATTCTGATCCAGTTTCCATATTACAGAAGAACCTCAATGTTACGGACTAACCAGGTTAACTGGACAGGTATGAAACCAGAAGTAGCATACGCGATTACACATTCATCATTTTACATTTACATTTTAAGCATTTAGCAGACGCTCTTATCCAGAGCGACTTACAAGATGTGCATCAATACATGGTAGGAACAATCACAGTTAGCGCACGAGATCAGTGCAGGAATACAGCAATAGACATCATTGCAGGCATCTGCGTACCATACCTGTAACACCGGGAAGGAAAAGGTATTTTACAATGTTTACAAAATTTACAATTTTTTTTTTTTTTTAATAAAGAGTATAGTGTTGAACAAGTAGACAGTGGTGAAGACAATTTAGCTAGATGGACAGAGATCAGGGGTAGTGGAGTCTGAAGAGGTGGGTTTTGAGTCTCTTGCGGAAGATTGGAAGTGATTCCGCAGTCCTGACCAATTGCGGGAGGTCGTTCCACCAACGAGGGACCAGGACAGAGAAGAGGCGAGACCGCGAGGAGCGGCTGCCAGGCGCCCGGAGGGATGGGGCAGTCAGTCTGCCAGCGGAGGCGGAGCGGAGAGGTCTGGACGGGGTGTAGGGCGTGATGAGTGACTGGAGGTATGGGGGAGCAGTACCTCTGGCCGCTTGAAAAGCAAGCATTCACTCATCAAGCTCCTTATCATAACCAAGGCAAAAAGCACTGAACAAAAATGAGTGATAATTTTCAATGATAAAAGACTTTAGACTATAGAAATTAGACAAAGGGGCATGTCTTAGGACTATTTCTAAAGAAATCAACAGTGTTTGATACGAAGAAGAGCCCGAACAAAATCAAGAAGAAACCAAAGATCTATCCTTTGTAAAGTCAAAGTACATTTACATTTTACATTTTAAGCATTTAGCAGACGCTCTTATCCAGAGCGACTTACAAGATGTTAGTGAATAGTAAAACAATAAATGTTCTAATGAGATCCTGATTACTACTGGTTTGATTGTTGGTTTATTTAAACATGTTTATAGCTACAAAATTTGTATAGCCTATTTTTTTTAAATGTTGTTGTACAGTAATGTTAATATATGATCCCAATCAGTAAAGGATTGAAATTCTTAAAACTGGTGTATATTCGCGTCACTTCAAAATTTACAAACAGTTCCGAAGTTCCGAACGACCTCCATTCCCAAAGCATTTGTAGGCTATCTTTGAGGTTATGTGATGTAACTATTGTAAGTCTCAGCTTTTGAGAAAAAAATTATAAATAATGCTTCCTGTACGCTATTGACGCACTTCCTCCCGGTTGCTGGGTGACACAGGGGAGTGGCGGCGGCGGTAGCGGTTGTCTTGGCGTGGTTTCATGGTTTGGTTTGTGCCGCTTCTGAAGTCTGAGTCCTGACGGGAAAACAAATAGCCGTGTGGCAGGGAGCGGGATGCCAGAAATAGTCCCTAGGGGTCCTGCTGGATGCCCCATCCTTTTGCCACTAAGCGTGGGGCCTGTTTATGCATGTATGTCCATAGCCCTGGCTGCTGGAAGGCTCGTTCTGCTAAGGCCCTGGGCTCCAGTGTGTTATGGGCTCCAGTTATTTTTCCCTACTTTGTCCAACTCTCGCAAGGTTTGACTGAGTCCCCATAGTAACGACGGAAAGTGTCCAACCCTTGTTCCAGCTGTCTTACACTTAGGGTTAGGGTTACGGTTAGGGTTAAGGCCTCTACATGCTTCTACGTAACTTGTGCAATCTTTCCTGAAGCTGGTTCATCTTATACCGTGTCGAACAAATGATGCTAGCTATCTAAATCTAGCTAGCTATCTGGATAAGAGCGTCTGCTAAATGCTTAAAATGTAAATGTAAAAATGTCAATATTGTTAGCTACTAGCTCGATGAACTGTGACCTATGCACTATCACTATGACAGCTCCGCCTCCATTCGCTAACCAACCAATCAATGATGTGCAACATCTACGTGAATGGTTGCGCTGCGGTCGCGAGTTCGATTTTTGTGCTAAGTACACAACACCCTCTGAAACCCCCCCTGCATAGGTCACAAAGGTTGCGTTGATGTTGCAGAGCCCTGGTTGTGCCTGCGAGCGTCGCTTCTTTGTGGAAAATCAACGCTGTTCCAGTATGGGGGATTCGACTGTCTGCATTCAGATCGTTTTTCTGAATTTCCATGCAAACATTGCTAATGTCGTATTTCTAAATAGAACCACCTGTAGAAACAGAGATTTGTCCCACTGATAAAACTCATTTTAACTCTCTCGTGGAAGAGAAAAGGTTCATTCCGGTCTGAGTCAAAACCACGTTTATTACAAACACGTTTTCAATACGTTTTCAAAACGTACACAGGAGTGCCTGGATTCAGTCAAAACCTTTCCCATAACTTTGACTGACGTCGTACATGAGTTTATTGCCCCCATTCTGGCCTGCTACAGTCAGGTGTAGGTAGATGGTAGTGTGTCGGCTCGTGGCCTTTCAAAATGGTGGCTTGTGTGCATTTATTGAACGACCACAGGTACACCTGAACCCGGTTTCGACCTGCTGCACAGCTCGCCTGTCCATCAGTCCGCTTTACCAGTGGTCATGGTAACGAGCAGTGCTTCTGTAGCACTTCTTTGGGTGGGGGGGACAGTTGCAGCTGTCTGAGGGAGAGAAGTAGTGACAGCTGGAATCACGGAAACACATGAAGCTGAAAGGAATGTGCTATACATGGTCTGCATCGCATCCACGTACGCCGTTCCATCTTTATCGATTGCCTCTGCCTTACTCCAGTTCTGAATAATTCTAGTGCAGTAATCATATTGCACGTTGATTGGCGTTTCGAGTGGGGTCCAACGGACTTTTCCTTTTTAAAGCGCGTTTAAATAGACCCGTTTGAGGAAATCGAGGGATTTTCACATTCGTTCATTTGCTAAATCGATATTTTAATAAACTGCATTCCCTCGGTCGCGAGAAACCCGACCGAGCTCCGACACCGCCGTGCGTCTCCAGCTCAGAGCTATGCGTGTCCCACTTGCCATAGGCGCCTGTTTTAGCCAAACCAGGGGGAAAAATCCCTTTTTGTGGGGATTTCCCCCAAAGTGTTTTAACTGAATACAAATACACAGTTTGAGTTAGCTACTTATAAACAAAAAAGCTAAATGATTTCTGATCAAATAATTGCCATATTTCTGTTTCCTTGACGATTAGCTAGATCAGTTCGGTCTTTTTTTACTTTTCCTAAAGGTTCCTCTGTTGAGGGCATTGGTTTTTATTTTGGCCGTGCAGCGTAATTGTTTTGGCGTCTTTGGCAGACAGATTACGTAACTTTGGCCTGGCAGCGCTGGTACGGAGCCCAGAGAGGCACTTTGCTGAATCGCCGCTTAAACCAGAAAATCTCCTCCAACTGTGCAAACTCAGCTACCATAGTTACGTAGCTCTGTGCATTCTCCCGCTGTTGAGGAAATGTCATTCATTACACTCGTTTTACATAAAACAGTAACATAATAAGGAAAAAAACGTATTTTTTCTCTTCACTGTGCTGCCCTCCTTCGTTATACAAAAGGTGGCGATAAGCAAGGGTGTACAGTATAAAGAGGTTATGCACAAAATGACACACAATTGAAAACCACACATATTTGCTAATTGATCATTTGCCCTTCAGGCCACTTAAAATGTGGGAGGGCACTGGGCTTGTAACTCAGAGGTTGCAGGTTCGATTCACAGGTGGGGCACTGCTGTTGTACCCTTGAGCAAGACACTTAACCCAATTAGCTTCAGTATAATATCCAGCTGTATAAATGAATAGAATTTACAAATGCAAACTTTTAAGATAAGGGTGTCTGCCAAACAGTAAATAGCGCAACATTAACCTTGTAGTTTGGAGCTTTAGATACATTTTATATTTTAAGTTTGGGGGGCTACAAATATGATCCGCATCCATTAAAGTGCAGGACTCCTTCAGATCATAGCTAAAGTTCAGAACGATACTATAAAAAATAAGTTTTTACATTCAGAACATATAACAGTTAACATATCATAATGATTTTCCGGTGCATAGATGGGAGGATTAAAATTAGTATTGTTTATTCGCTTAGCTAATTCCTTTAATCAGGGTTGCTGATAGAGCTACAGATGTTTACATACAGCTGGGGGAGGGATTTTACACATTATTCATTCATACAGTAGAGTATGGCTCAGAGACAGAGTGAAAGGCCTCCA
>JAINUG010000223.1:305000-522500 GCA_029706075.1 Aldrovandia affinis
CTGCCATGTTTATTAACAGACAGCTGAAATACATGTGTTTTTTTACTGACCAACTGAGCAAAATAAAAACGTTTGTGTAATCCTGCCTCAGTGATATTAATAGCTTTATAGTGTATAATATTTCAGCCATTGTATCTATACTGATTACAGTATAATCTTTCCATTACAGCAACCGTGACTGTTTTACCATTTTCTCTTATATTTCATATCCCATATGTGTAAGGAAATTATATGACTTATTTTGCTATCAGTTTTACACAAGATAAAAGTCACTGTAATTGAGTAAATAACTGATGTCAATGAGATGATGTTTTCAGACATAATTCTTGCTGCACTGGTTCGCCCTGTTAATGCTTTACCATTATGAACAGCTACAGCAGTTGTGTTGAAACCAGGAACAGGCTGAAACAGCGTGTGACTCATGCTGTTCAGGGAAATGTTTCTCTGTGAAAAGGGCTTTTAAAATCCCTCTGCCTTATTTGGACAGTTCTTGCTTGTTTAAACTTGTCCCTGCGTTTTATTTTTTGTACCGTATTCTCAAGCTTACCGAAGAGACAAAAATGTCAGGACTATTCTCCAGAGGCCATTTTGGCTCTACAGGGCGCTATGAACGTTTATTGCTTTGTGTCCTCGTGTTACCAACATAGCAACAGTACTGGTACTGACCTGTAAGTTTGTGATAAGAAAAAAAAATCAGGCTCAACTTTCTATGTAAGAGGAGAAAAATAGGGAGGGAATTTTTTTGCAATGAAGGTCTCTACTGTCAGCTTACATAAGCCCTTTAAAGTTCTATGGTTTTGTTACCTGTTGCATAGTGACACCTGGTGGTTGTCAGTGATATCACAATAAAAAAACATTATTGGCTGCATGGGCTACTGGGTCACTCACCCTGTTAAGATTGTTTCAGTGTGTGGATGGGCCCCATGGTCTGGTATTGAATCCAGACAGTGTGCCAGTGACGACTGTGGCCAGGAGGCCACACATGTTGCGAGGCATGATTGGTGGAAGCATCACCCAGGGGAGGGAGGGATTTTAATCAGTGAGACGTCCGTGTCTCATCACACACCAGCGCCCCCTCTGGTCAACCAGGTGCCCACAGTCTGCCTGTACAAGCCGGACATGATGTGTCCTCCTCAGACTCAGTGTCTGTGAGCTTAACCGGTGAACTGCAGAGGGAAGAGAAGCAGCGGCTGACATTGACAGATGACATTGACGTTGGCTCACAAATACAATTGAGCATTCCAAATTGGGAGAGAAAAAAGACTAAATTAAAAAAATATTATAATAATAAAAAAGTTACAAATAAAAAAACATTTCTGATCAAATGTATCTTTAACCTGTTACCAGGGAAACGCAGTGACGTTGCCACTGGATCTCTGCGAGGCTGGTCTCTTATGAGCTGCTCACTGATCGCTGCTCTCCATTGACCATCGTTTAAACAGGTGCCTCTGCCCGTTAGACCTTTAGGAAAGAGATGCTTCATCGGAAGGGGCATGTGGGCTACCTGAAAGACACAGGTGAAACAGGTGAGGTCTAAGGGCTTCTCTGGCAGTTCGGTCACCACAACGCGCAGTCCAGGCCCTGTGGCAACAGGTTCGAATCAGGGCAATGTCATCAGCCCACTATAAGCAGGAGTCCACAGCAGCAGGACAAAGTTGCCGTTATCGTGTAGGGTGGGTTCCCCTGGTTACACCTGCACTAACTCTTCGTAATGACACAGCAGGTGATGACAAGCGACTAATTGTCTTCATTGAGAAATCCACCTCTCCTCCAATCAGCACTGCAAGAGAGAGTTTGATCTGTAAAAAGCAACATAGTCACTGGCTTGCAGGCGAGTGTATTGGAGGAGTGTACACAGAAAACCAATTAGTAATACGAATTAGTATGTAACTTAAGATGGATTGATTTTTTATTGAACCCGGGCGGCATTCCATTTTATTCCAAAACATTTCACAGAGAGCATAATGAGAGGTGAAATCCAGACCTTGAGGTTCTGAAGTACGTTCCCCGAGCTGCGGACTCCATCTCCCATTAGCCCCCTCTGTGAAACATTCTGTGGTGCCCTGCCACAGCCCTGTTTAAGAGCCAAGGAAAATTAATTCAAAATTCAGCTGCTAATTATGCACACATTTATCTAAGGGGTGGATATGAAGAAAAGTGTGTTAGATAAAACTATCCCATCTCTGGGTGGAGAAAAAAAGAATTCATGGAGGAAGTTTCAGCATAAAAATGTATGGGAGTCAATTGAAGAAAGAGGGGGATTTTTAGAATTTTTTTTAAGGAATCAGAACCCAGGCATCTGGCAACACTGGTATGACCAACGCATACTGAGAAAGCTTGAATCTGCCCTCAAATTATTTTAACTGATCTCTTCTCATCGCACAGATGTGAAAAATGTTGTATTTATTGGACACATTTACTGATTTATCTTTGTCCACTCATGCATGTTTGCATCATTTGTGTGTGTGTGTGTGTGTACCTGTTCCTGTGTATGCATGTGTGTATGCAGGTGTTTGTAGGACAGGTGTGTATGTGTCCATGAAATGCAAGTGCCTGTGTGTGTGTGCCCCTGTGCATCCAAGCAGTGTGTTTTTCCATGCTTGTGTACGCATGCATGTGTGTGTGTGTGTGTGTGTGTGTGTGTGTGTGTGTGTGTGTGTGTGTGTGTGTGTGTGTGCATGTATGTATGTGTGTGTGTGTGTATGTCGTGTGAATGCATGTGTGTGCACGTGTGTGTGTGTGTGTGTGTGTGTGTGTGTGTGTGTGTGTGTGTGTGCGTGCATTTGCATGTATATGCATGTGTGTGCATGCATCTATGTGTGCGTGCATGCCTGTGTGTGTGCATGTGTGCCGTCATGCGTTTGTGTGTGCGTGTGTGTGCATGCGTATGCGTGTGTGTGTGTGTGTGTGTGTGTGTGTGTGTGTGTGCATGTGTGTGTGTGTGCGCTTGTACAGGATGCTGTGAGAGCAGGCGCAGAGCCTTGGCAGCACAGAGACTCAGACTCCCTGCACCAATTATTGCTCCAGCCTCTATCGTGCCTGCTGGCCTCTCACTGCCTGAGCCAGGCTACTGCAACACTGAGAGAGAGATGTAGGAACGGGAGCGAGGGAGAAAGAGATAGAGAGAGAGGGGGAGAGAAAGGGAGGGGGGAGGGATGGGAAAGGGGAAAGGGAGGACGGGATGAGAGGGAGCTGGGAATAAAGAGGATTGACAGGTGGAGAGACAGCACAAGAGAGAGAGAGCGTGATAAGAGAGAGAGGGGAAAAGAGGGAACAGGGAAGGGATGGATAAAAGGCAGAACTGGAGCAATGTAAACAGCAACAGAGGAGAAAAGATGTGTGTGTGTGTGTGTGTGAGAGTGAGAGAGAGAGAGGGAGAGGGAGAGAGAGGGAGAAGGAGAGGCAGAGAACAAATGAAAAAGAGAAGGAATCAGCTGAAGGGGTTTGCAGTCCCAGAGCTTAAGGGAGAGATCAATAACTAATTTCAGTGCTGAGCTGCAGCTGCACAGTTTTCCAATACGCGCTGGACATAACGAGTTAGCTTTTAGCTTGAGTAGCTGCTCGCTTCTCTCTCTCTCTCTTTCTCTCTGTCTACCCCCATCTCTCTCTCTCTTTCTTTCTCTCCACCCCCATCTCTCTCTGGACCAGGGCTGCCTGTGGCTGGATCGATACACACACAGGTCACAGTGTGAATGAGACAGGGGCTCCCTCTTCCCCCCTTCCCTTTCTTTACAGGGGAAATAGGACTCGGCACGTCCCTGCCAAATTCACCCACAAAACAGAACTGTATTATGATTGTGATGATGTTTGTGATTCTAATTATTATGATTGCGGTTATGATTGTTATTATTATGGCTACGAGTTGTATATATATATTAATGCCATTATTGTAATGAATTGAACGCTCGCGCTTTGCAGAATGCAATGCTCTTGACAATAGAATGAAGGCAGTGCTACTGTCTGAATGCTTTTCATAGAAACAAAGCGCGTCATGAACCAATATACCATGAAGTGGAACGGAGAAACAAAGAACAATTATACAATGACAAAAGAACAGATCACCTGGGCAGTTAGTGTTAGTGATACACTACATTAAATTGAAAATAGAAAAAACAATAAGTGTTAAAAACAAGGACACATGTTTAATCTGGCTGGTTTGTGAAGAGATGTTTTTGTTAGGATGTGACCCCTTGACCTCCACAGTCTCCTTCCGGATTCCCTGGGCGGGGCTCAGGTGTCTGATGGGCGGAGTTTCCCATGAGGTCACGTCGTGTCACAGAGGAAGTCTGTTCCCGTGGAAACATTTCCATGGAACTGGCACTAATAACAGGAGTAAGAGAGAGAGGGAAGGAGAGCCAGAGAGCGATTGTATATATATATATAATACAATTATAATTATAATAATCTTTCCATGGTTTAACTTTTAATAAAAGTCTTATTTTACTGTTAATATTACCACTACCCTGTTCTTTAGTTAAAATGTTTTTATTTTTTCTAAACTACAAGCATGTTACACTTTGGTAATATTTACTCTCTGTATTCCATGTCAATAAAGCATATTGAATTTAATTGAGAGAGAGAGAGACTTTTAATGTCCCCGTTATTCAGACGTTGTGATCAAATGTTTGTATTGAAATTTTGTTTGAAAAGGATAAAATAAAGCAAAGCAAATAAACAAGAACAACAAACTATATATAATGGTTATACAGTATCTATCTATATACTGTATATATATATATATATAATGGTTGAACGGTTGTACATATTGCTGCTTGTCTACTTTGAAATGCTGTGGTAATGCAATTTATTTATTGTCAGGCCAGAGAAAAAGAAAGAGAGAGAGTAGGGGCAGAGAGAAAGACCCCCTGTCTGGAAAGACAGAATCTGGAAGAAAGAGAACAAGAGAGAGAACAACAGAGAGATATGGCACATAGAGAAAGATATTCTAAACTGTAGATTCTAAATAGACGCCAACATAAAAAAAATACGTTATGTACAGCATTCTTTATAAGGCCCGGACATGAATCTTTATCAAGAAGAATAAAAGTGTAGAAATCGAAGTGTTGTTTAGTAATGGCTGCAGCAAACAAATAGTGTACATTATATTATATTTTTAACATAATGTTATATTATATTTTTAAGGGCAATGCTACTTCTTGCTAATGCACACATAGATCCATGCAACATTAGAGCAACATTACATTACAAAACTATGTAATATATTGTACATTATTCAGCGGTAGCTCGGAATGTTGGCCAGCCAATTGGAGCGCCAGTTAGGCGTGTCTGTTCTGGTTGGGGAGGGGTGACTGGGTACCGGATGGGTACCGGACACTGCTGGCAAGCGTGAAAGGCCCTAGGGGCCCAGGACCTCCAAGGGCCTCCAAAGGCCACCAGCTGAAACACTTGGCAAGCTATCAAGAGGTCACAGACCCAGGCCTACTCCAAACCACTGCTGATATAGAACTCCCCGGGGCTCAATATTCACCAACACCGGCCCCCACCCACTCACCCATCCGCAAAAAACAAAAAAAACAAAACAAAACAAAAACAAAAACAGTCCTTGCCCTCAAACAAACAGACGTGCTTTGGACTGGCTCAGAAAAACCCAGTGTGGAAACATGCGGAGACCTCATGAATAATAAACAAGCGCGTCTGATGTCATGGTTACCACAAGCCGTTTGACAGCAGGGGGCTGGGGGGCGGGGGGGGACTGGAGAGGGATTCTGTCTGCGGACACCCCCAGCCGGCCGTCAGGGGCCCCGGGGAGTCTGGTGTGTGAGACTGAAGCTGCCCCCCTGTGCCCCCAACTGTCAGCAGCTTCCTCCGTCCTGCACTTCCACCACCTAGCCAGCAGGTGGTGCTGCTGAGCAGAGTGAGCCAAGCTCTGCTCTGCTCGGGGAGAAGGCCAGGCAGACAAAAGCTGTGCCAGAACCTCCGGGCGTTCTGTCTGTCCAGGAGCCCGCTGAACTCAACCCAACACGCTGTACATTTACTGTACAAATTACTCTACAGAGTGAGAGAGCGTGGGAGAGAGGGAGGGAGAGAGGGATATTGCCTGCCATATCGTGAGACAGGGGAGGGTTAAATTAAGTTGTAACATTTGTGTCTCCCCCACAAATGTTTGACATTGAATTTCTCAGATTTCTCATTTTTTTATTATGTATTTTATTTTATTTTTTCCCTGTAAATGGTTAGTCATACTTCATTTTTCCTTTTCTTGATTTAAGATGTGATATCATACTGTGCTTTTCTGTAGCTGGAATTTCCTCCATTTTCACAATAGAGCAAATTATGTGTAATTAGTCCCTTTATTTAGCCAGGTAGTTCAGTTGCCATGACAAACTGACATACCAGGCAATTAAAAACATGTTTTCGGAAAAATAGTGAAACCGATAACCACGACGATGTACTACTTACTATAGGTCTTGTTGATCCATTCACAAGGTGCTGTTAATACTGTTGCGATGTCCATTTCTGTATGAGCCATGAGAATCCAAATCAATTGCCAATTAATGCACATTTCAAACTACACGCCCAAATCACCCAGAACCCCAGAAACTGACCCATCGCTGTCCCAAAAGGCTTTATGTGGGGCCGGCCACATACCCCCCACACTCCCCCTTAATCAAATAAAAATAACACAAACGTGAACCAATACAAAAATATATACAGATAGATTTGCAGGAATCTACATTTTAGTTTAATTACATTTTGGACAAAATGCTTGAAAGGCTCAGGAATTTTGTCACTGAAATTTAAATTTAAATTTAAATTTAAAATTATAATTCACATTTGACTACCAGGTGACACAACCTGCTAAAGCTCTGATTCAAAACGCAGTGATGAGCCCGACCGTCTCAGATCAGAGCCTGATTGTGCCAGACTGTGGCCAGCAGCCACGCAGGGCGGCACATGATTATCTACAGCATCACCCAGCAAGGGAGGGGTTAAGTCTGCAGGATCATCTCCGTCTCATTGCACAACAGCACCTCCTATGGTCACTCAGGCACCTGCAGTCTGCTTGCCCCAGCTGCACATGGAGCGCAGGCACCTGGTCGACTAGAGGGCTCGTCCCCTGCTCAATGACGTGGAGGGTGATGGTACGGCCCCCCCCCGCCCCACAGGATCACCCGCCACCACCGGCACTGGCACCCTCAGGATTTCATTCATTGTGGGGGGTTTTGATTTATTTTTTCTTTATCATTTTATATTTATTTAACCAGGAAGGTCAGCTGGGAGCTCATTTCTTATTTGCAGAGAATAAATAATAATAATAATAATAATAATAATAAGAGTGATGGCCAAGAGGGATGGTTTGAGAAATTGACCAGAACACTGCAGTTAACACCCCTTCTCTTTCAGTGGCTGCCAAGGGAAATTAAAACACCACAGAGAGGCAAGACCTTGGTTTAACGTCTCATCAGTAGGCAGCATCTCGGGGGGTCACTGCATTAATTTGGTCCGGAGGGAAGAGCGCCCCCTGCTGGCTCACTAACACAGTGATAAGGAGCTTCAGCCAGAGCAGGGCTGGCCAACCCAAGTCCTGGAGGGCCGTAGGGTCTGCTGGTTTTCGTTGTTACTCATCACTTAATTGATCAATTAAAGCAGTTGATTACACTGTTACAGTTACCTCACCTGTCTAAATTGGTGGCTGATTTTAAGGTGAAAACAAAGATAACATCCTCCGTCAGTTCCCCTCCTTCCCATCCCGTCTCTCCGTCTGTCTGTTTTTCACTCCCTCTGTCTTTCCCACTTGTTTTCCCTCTTTCTCTTTTCTTCCTCCTCTATTATCCTTCTCCTTTCTTTATCTGTTTCTCTTATACTTTATTTCTGTCTGTCTCTCTTCTGTCACCTCCATCCCTCTGTTTTTCTCTCCATGTCTTTCCCTCTTCTGTTTTCCCCCATCTCTCTCTATATACTGTATATATATATCCTCTCTCCTCTCTCTCTCTCTCTCTCTCTCTCTCTCTCTCTCTCTCTTTCTCTCTTCTCTCCCTGTCTCCCCTCTCTTCTCTCTCTCTCTTTCTGTTTCTCCCTGCCCCCTCTCTGTATCTCTCTCTCCCTTTCCTCCTCTCTGTATCTCCCTTATCCTCTCTCTCTCTCTCTCTCTGGTATTGTTTGGGATTTAATCAGGGAGTGCTGTGCAGATTAGAACAGACTGCAGAGTGGAGCGTGACCTAGAAAAGAGGCCTGCAGGCCAGGGAGGGGCCAGGCCTGAGGGAGAGAGGGAGAGGAGAAAAAGAGAGAGGGAGAGAAAGAAAGAGAACAGGGAGGGATTGAGAGAGGGAGGTGGGGAAGAGGGAGAGAGAGAAGGAGGGAAAGAGGGAGAGAGAGGAGAGACATTGAAAGAAATAGATGGAAAGTGAGCGAGGGCGTTGGAGGGAGAGAAGGAGAACTCAAGTGTAAAAGGCAGAGAGAGGAAGGGAGAGAGAGAAGGAGGGAGAGAGAGAGAGAAGGAGGGAGAGAGAGAGATTAGGCAGTTAAACAGGCGTGCTGTGACAGGGTACAGGAGGGATGGGGGATTATGTAACTCAGTGTCCTATTTATATTGATTTCAGCAAACATACACGCATACAAGTCCCTACACTCCTGTTTCGACATATACAACAAAATACCACAACAGCAACACCTTATCACTTATCATTTTAACTAGAAATCTCTTCAGTTGCTTGAGATGCTTTGGCCACCCGATCTTGTCATTGCCAGTGAAGCTAACCTGAACTCTGTTTTCATTATTCCCTGCGGTGAGAACACAGACACTCGCTCACTCTCTCAGAGTATTTGTATTTGTTTTCTCAGCAAGCTCTGACAGAAATATTGAGAGGCATTGATGCCGTCTTTTGAAGTTCATGAGGAAGTTTGATAAACATGCCCAATGCACACACAGATCCAAGGTCATGGCAAAGTGATGAGGCATTCCAAGTGCATTCCAAATCCGACCAAATGCTGTTGGTATAGCGCACTCTCGTATGCTCACGCATGGTGGTGCATGCTCACGAGCGCGCACGGCAGAGCATGCGACCGGGAACGCGAGGACATAGCAAGCAAACCTGCATCTACGAACATAGCCTCAGAGTGCCCAGAAGTCTCCCAGGTGAAAGCAATGCTCCCCTTCCTTTAAATAATATATGATTTTTTTAATGAAGTGGGAATATAAATGGTAGATAATGACATACTTTATACAGCTTTCATTGGTAGTGGGGGTTTTTTATAGGCGGTGACCATTATTACCTGTGGCAGAGATCAAAGTTGAGTTCCCCTCTCCTCCACTAATGAAACAGTCACAAGCGGTCACGTGCCACGAGTGCTCCTGGTGCTTCACTTTTTATAATGTACTCTAGATGTGAGCACAGCTTGAGGCTCAGTCCCATTAAATCTGAACTCTCTCTTTCAATTAACCTCTCGCAACCCTGCACCCACATCGACAAAAAAAAAACCCTCAATGTTTTCAGTCTGCAAATATGAGGGGAAAAAGGTATGCCCCAATAGGGGGGGAGGGATTTTTTTGAAACTACAATCTCCCACAATGCATTTCTTTCTCTATTGCGCGCAACAGTACAAAAACCACACATTGCCATGGAAAATGAGGCAGTGGGGAAAATAAAATAATGGATCACTTATGCAGCTATATATGCATTTTTGTATCTCTTCCCAGACCTCCTTCCTCTCTTTCCTAAATCTCATTTATGAGAATCATATTTTATTTGCAGAACAAGATCTTGGTTGCCAAATAATTGTATCTAGTGATAATTTTTTGGTCATGTATAGATTGTGAAAAGACGGACAAAACGTGCATTGTTTTGGGGGTGAAACTGGCCTTTACTCTACTCTCTGTCACCCTTATTACATTAGAGTTTAAGAAACTTGGCTTATAAGTGAGAGGTTGCAGGTTTGATTCCCAGGTGGGGCACTGTTCATATACCTTTGAGGAAGATACTTAAACTGAATTGCTTCAGTAAAATATGAATCTCTATAAATATTTAAAATGATGGCTATGTAATTCCCCCTGAATATGGAGCCCAAAAATGATAATCACAACTTTTCCTGTCAATGAATGAACTTTGTCTTTGTGTAGTTAGTACAACAACACGGTTGCGTGTGGGAGAGGATGCACAAACTGGTTTTTGTGTGTGCGAGTGTGTAAGTGTGCGTGCATGTATGTGTATGTGTGCATTTGTGTGTGCATGCATGGATGAGTGTGTGTGTGTGCGTGTGTCTGTGTGTGCGTATATGTGTGCATGTATGCATGAGTGTGTGTGTGTGTGCATATATGTGTGCGTCTGTCTGTGTGTGTGCATATATGTGTGCATGCATGTGTGAGTGTGTGTGTGCGTATATGTGTGCATGCATGTGTGAGTGTGTGCATGTACATGTGTCTGTGTGCGTGCGTATATGTGTGCATGCATGTGTGAGTGTGTGTGCATGTGTCTGTGTGTGTGTATGTGAGCATGCATGCGTGAGTGTGTGTGTGTGTGTGTGCGTATATGTGTGCATGCATGTGTGAGTGTGTGCATGTACATGTGTCTGTGCGTGTGTGTGTATGTGTACATTCATGCATGCGTGAGTGTGTGTGTGTGTGTGTGTGTGTGTATATGTGTGCATGAGTGTGAGTGTGTGTGTGTGTGTGTGTGTATGAGTGGACTGTAGTGAAAAGAAGATGTTCTCTCCTCTCTCTCTCTGTCTCCCTCTCTCCCTCCCTCCTTCTGCAGAGAATGCTCAGTGCCATGCCTTCCTCACACACACTCGGTCCTCTTGCAGAGATGGGAGTGCAGAGAAGAACAGATATGCCCCTGCAATGAACGGGCTTGGCGTTTCCCCACAGTCCTGTCTGTGGGGAAGCAAGCGCGCACCTCGGTGTATATGACACACTTTCGATGCTCGCGCTCGTTCAAGGGTGATACGTGCAACGACTCGCTTGTGTTACGCTTCCTGTGTCGCCCCTGGTGTCTGGCTGAGCTGTCTGATGGAAGTTTGATGGAAGGTCACGTGCTCGCGTGTGCATGTCTTCACATGTTTGTGTGCTCATGTGTTTACCTTTGAGCTGTGGGAAGGTGCCTGTTAGGGGCCTGTCTAGTATCTATCCCGCAGTCGTGCTCAGAAACATTTGGGGTCAGGGCTGCCTGCTTGGGTTTGAGAGGGCAGCGGTGTGCCACTCTCCTAAAATGGGTTAGACCAGGGGTGTCAAACTCATTCCATCGAGGGCCGAGTGTATGCAGGTTTTTGTTGCAACCAGTGCACTACACCAGGTGATTTAACTAATTAGCTCACTTCTTCAACCAAGGGAAGGACCTAATTGAAATCACCTGGTGTTGTGCACTGGTTGCAACAAAAACCTGCACACACTCGGCCCACGATGGAATGAGTTTGACACCCCTGGGTTAGACAGAGGATACGGGCCTAAGAATACAATCTTCCAAATTGAGAGAAAGGGGGGACAAAATAAAAGGGAGAAAAAAAGCATCAGTCCAAGGAATGACCTTGTCATGACCCATTTTAGTCCCCTAACAATGACTCCTAATTTAAATTGCAGTTTCACCACTTATCATTGGAGATATTGGATTTGTGTTGGGGAGGAACCCAATACTAGACCACAACTTAAGCAGGGCCTGGGTTTGAACCACAGTCACATTAAGTGCCATCAGTAAAGAGAAAAGAGCATACGGCCGATGAGGAGTTTATTGCAGACGTCCGGCAAGGTTCATTAGAGCAGCATTTGGAACATACGTGTGAGCCATTACTGAATTTGTGCTCCAAATTGTACTAAAGCTGGCTGGGGTCTTTATTTCAGGCTTTCATCTTTAAAGCTTTGAAGCTTTTTTCTAAGCTTTTTGAATTATTACTTCAAGCTTTATTGATAACATGTGTCTCACCCCATAATCATAATCAATTGTGTATCCCACAATGCACCTCTCACATTGAGTAATTCCGTTTTCCCACAGAGGGAAGCACAACTCCCATGTGCCAACACTCAGACAGCTTTTTTTAAACATATTGTTTTTTGTCTCATTTTTCTCTCAATAACCTTGCGGCACTATGAGCCTGACCAGGCTGCTCATAACCTTACAGTACTATGAGCCTGACCAGGACACTCATAACGTTACGGCACCATGAGCCTGACCAGGTTGACACTCTGATGTGAGATAAATCTGGCTTAACCTTGCTAGCAGGTTGGGGTCAAATCCCTTTCAATTCAGTCAATTCAAGAAATTAATCAAAAATTTAATTGATTCATTCAAAAATCCCTTTTGAACGTTTTTAATTCAATCAACTGAATTTCAATTCATTTCCTGAATTGATTGAACTGAATTGGAATTCGCCCCATCCATACTTCCTGGAACCAGTCAGATTGCATGGAACCAATCTCAGAAACTCTAGCTTCCCTTTCTCTCTCTCTCTCTGAGCATCTGGGGTTGAGACTGGGACATTCTGAGCCAACCTCTGAAGTCCCTCCATCCAATCAGGGTTAATTAACATTACCTTTACCTTGAGAAAGGAAGGAAGGAAGTGTGGTACATTTCCCAGCATTCTGTGCAAAGGGGGTGGGGGGGGCAGGTGGGGCTTCTCTGCCCAAAATATAACATTCCCTTACAGTTAACAGCAGCACAGGCACAGATCCATTACAATGCTAGACATTCTTCATGATGAGGCTCTATGAGCCCATCAGCCCAAAGGTGGGTGGAGCTATCACTCATTATCATTGGCTTGTAGATTTAAACCAGCCATAGCGATTGGTTGTTTCCATTGATTGACAGCTCATAGTACCTCTTCCCATCGTAGGGTTCAAGCCTCACATTCCTATCAGTATACAGATAGTGAACAAAAAAATGTATACGCTAATGTAAGGTGACTTATTAGGGTGTGGGGCCACCATGTGTAGGCAGTATGGCCTGTATGTGCCATGGCATAGAGTCTACCAGCATCTGGAATTCTGAAGGAGGAATACAACACCATTCTTTCACCAGAAAGTCAATCAACTCATGCTAAATTGATGGAAGTGGAAAATGCTGCCATTCCAGAATATCCTATAAATGCTCAACTGGGTTCAGATCTGGTTTATGAGAAGGCCATGAAATATGGATTTCAAAAACCAACACAACTGTTGTGAAAAAAACTCCTCTGACGGTCTCACATGCCATCACCTGACTGCAGAATTCCGCCATATAAAAGTCTGTTTCTAATGAACACTGTTGTTCTGTCCCAGACCAAGGCTCATCTTAGCAGCCTTGTACCCAATTCAATGTGTAGATGTTTTATGCAATATCTGCTTCCCTAAACTATTTCAAATCTATATGCAAGAAGAGGAAAAAACTACTAAACACTGACAATCCCAGAGCAGAATATTACCTGGTTTAGGTGCAATTAAGGGGTAAATATGAGTCACAAACAGCTGAGTTTTATTTACTGCAGGAATCAAATAAAGTACTCATACACTGATCTAGAAATCCCAAATGAATGATTCTTTGCTAGAGAGAGCACAAAGTACTAACAACGTGGATCATTATGTCAGGTCAGGGTGATCAAATGCGTGAACATAGAACATAAGTCACTAAGTTATTGTAAATTGACAAGTTTTAGTCACATAGTGTTTTGAATAACAGAGTCATGAACCATTGACAGTACACAACTGACGATGCAAGCTTTCTATTTATGTATCAAACTCAACAATTTAGATATAATACGATTTTTTAAGTCACGATATCTCAGTGTCCTCATAAATTGTTTACATTAGTGTATTTTCACGTTTGCCCCACACAGTTTAAAAATAACACGTAGAACAGACCTCAAGAGCATCCACATCAGTGTGTGAGAGAGAGAGAGAGAGAGAGAGAGAGAGAGAGAGAGAGAGAGAGAGAGAGAGAGAGAGAGAGAGAGAGAGAGAGAGAGAGAGAGAGAGACAGCGCTCAAGAGCTGTAGACACGCCCCACCACCTTAATTCATTTCCGAGTAGACAATTAACGTTTAGTACACTACACGTTTTTTTAACGTGCACTACTCTTTTAAATTGTATAAAAGACTTCCATTTTCAATTGCCTTTAGTATTAAAGAATTTAGTCAAAATCGTCATTTTCAAACAAATGTGAGTTTGGGGATTGCTTTAAAAAAAGGTTTTAATTCGGTAACCCTAACTGTACCAAAATACTTCTATGAATTGTGGCCTCTTCACCCACACTATACAATGTGTACATAGAGCGCTCCCTCGCATTATGTCCCGCGAGCCTTAATGTAAATATGAACATGGGTGTTCAAAAACATGGAAAATAGCCTGTATGACTGATTACCCGCAACTTTGGTAAGTTGCCTATTTTTGGGCTCGAACAACAGAGTGGGGAATCCCCAAGTAGCCTACACATATTAGAAATGTGCATATATATGGTTTGAGCTAAGAACTTGAGTTAAGCACCTGGTCCAGGTTATTGAAATTCCCAACATATTCTCAAATTGGTTACGTTAGCTTTCTCACACCAACAGGCCTGTAAATTATTCTTTGCTATTTGTTCGTAAACCCCAAGAAAGGTTAGGCTACATATAAATCAATAGTGTGCTCATTATTCATTCCATTCTTTCGGACGGACATAAGCGGCTCGGGCCATTTTAAAATTCAACGTGAAAATACTACCACCGATTCCCTCACAGTTCCATAAATACCAATTGGGATCGGTTCCGGAATTTTGTAATCATTGGGAGGAGGATGATGATGAATATCCATATTATTATTACGCCTATCATATTTTGGCCATACTTTTACACGTGCACCCCCAGTTCGGTAAGAGTATAGCGTCCTTAATTGTCATTTACTTACTAAGTGGAAGCAAATTTCACCTGTGGCTGAAATAATCCAACTGAATTGTCCCATTTCGCAGTTGCGTTATTGTTGCATCTGCGCCGAAAAGTGGTAGGCAAACGTGCTGTCCTGAAGCCTATTAAACGTAGCTCGAATCACATAAATAGCCTACATAAATAAATTATGTTACGGAAACACTCAAATTAGTGGAAATTTAGCGAGGCCAAATCTCTCAAGGGCTATGCTAAATCTGGCACTGCCAAATTTGAGTCGATGTGGACCGCTCAGAAACAGGGCTTCGAATGACATTTACAGGCGAATTCGATATATTGTCTAAATGCTTATCCAAACGTGGCAGAGCATCGCTTTTAGCCGGAGCGAATCATTTCCAATGGAATCTCCCTGGTACTGACTACGCGCGCTCCGTACTTCGCTATGACGCTGCCCTCACCTGGCTCACACGCCAAAGTGCATGGCCTATTATCGGATCCCAGGCCACCGCGATACTTTTTCATGACTGTTCTATCGGACGAGTGCATACGTCTATTGGCCGTTGCAATGTGGTGTTCACTTCGAAACACACGTGCCAGGCCAAGTAACAATGAGCCTGAATGCAAACTACTGTAGCTTGCCTTTAGCCAAGAACAAACCAAAACGTTGACAGTTGTAGCCTGGTAGTTTCGATATCAGAGATGTTCCCCCTGAATTTTATATTCCCTTATAAAAAGCAAGTTGTGAACATTGACAACCTAATCTATTTTGAATGTAGTAATGACGGAGCCAGATGTAGGGATAATACGCATCACTATTAGGAAGACACTGAACAAGCTATTTGTATCAGTATAATAATGTATCCCTGTATTAATGTAGTCTCCAAAATACCGTTGTATTTCTTTCTGAGGAATTGTAATTTCGGTTGAAAATGTAGAGACCCCAGGCTTTCTCCTTGCTTTAAATTATATTTTCTAATTAAAGTGCTGTGTGAACTCGGAACTAATAGTCCCACAAACACAGGATACGACGTTAAATCACGCACCAAAGTACATACCTTTAAAGATAAATTCTAAAATAGATTCTGAAATTTACTGTCACTATCCTTTTTTTAATTTGATGAGAATACGTAGGCTACTGTATAATTGTTTTAAAAGCACAACATTGCCACCCTGCGGTAACTTTGAGGCATTGTTGGCGGACTGTTTATTTAATTATAAGTGATTTGCCGCTCTTTGTCCATCTACTTTAGTTTGATACAGGACCGTCTAAGCCAACCTATGAAATAACTATTTCATATGTGAAAAGGTTTGAACGCTTTAAACGAAAATGTTTCGAAAGGTCTGGGCTCTTGTATCACTCACATGAGCCAGCCATAATATTCAGTCTATAATTTTAATCTCTAATATTTTTCCAATGATAATTCACAAGAAAAACATTTTAAATTAATGTACGGACATCCTATAAGAGGAATCAAAGCGTTAGAGTATGTATACTGTAAAACCTTTCCGAAATATGCACGTGAGAACGGCTGCCAAAAAGAAAATAAATTCCAATATCAATGGATATTTCTATAATAGAAATACAATCGATATAAAATATATTTTTAACAATTTTTATTGTATCCATCTCATGTGCTTCATTACAAATGTACTTTACCCTAAACCCATGCATTGTAGTACTGTATGTAGTTACATAGTAATAGCAGTTCAGACGTCCAGAGCTGCTCTGAAATATGTTCAATCGTTACTTATAATTATAACTGTATTGGTTTGTTTCAGAGACATTTGCTTGTGGTTTAGTGAGCTCACAAATAATACCAATTGATGATGAGTTCAGTGATACATTGTCATTGTTATTACATTATTATTACATTGTTATAAGTAGATCAGAAAGTAATATCATGAAAACATTCACCCCTGATCAGGGGCGCTGATTTATGTTTCTGCCCGTGGGTGCTCAATACCCAGGAAATTTTGAGCGTCAAACATTTCAATTCCTGCATTCAAATTTTTATGCACCAATTTGTGCCTTTTCTGCATCAATGTATGGATTAACATGTTTTGCAACGTGGGCTATGCCGCGCAGCGTATGCTAGGTGGAGTTTGCTATCAAATCAATGTAAATTTGGCTCTGGCGGCATTATACAGATGTCAAGTGCATAATTTTCCCCGTGGGTGCTCGGGCCCCGGAGCACCCACGGGATCGGCGCCTATGCCCCTGATTCGTTTGCTATTCTCCTACTGTGCAATCTCTTGACGGAGAGCTCCTCACTTTAGAGCTGCCGTATTTTCCAAACTGGTCTGGCCAAAATACATGCATTGCTCAGGACTGCATTTACGCTCAGCAGAATCTGGTCCGGTACATACAGGTAACTGTCAAAATAAAGGAAACACTTTAATAAATTAAGGGTTCTGGTGGCTCTGTTATGTTGTGGGGTGCATTTTCCTGGCATGGTTTAGGTCCACTCAACCCCTTAGAGGGCAAGGTAAATGCCAATAAATACAAAGCCATTCTGATTGATCACCTTATCCTATAGTGAAGTATTTCTATCCTGATGGGAGTGTTCTCTTCCAGGATGACAATGCCCCATCCACGAGTCAGTGAATGGTTTCATGAGCATGAAAACGATGTGAACCATATGCCATGGCCGTCCCAGTCACCAGATCTCAACCCAATTGAACACTTATTGGAGATTCTGGAAAGGTGCCTGAGACAATGTTTTTCCACCACCATCAACAAAACACCAAAAATTATGGAATTTCTTGTGGAAGAATGATGTTTCATCCCTCCAACAGTGTTCCAGACACTTTTAGAATCTATGCCAAGGTGCATTGAAGCTGTTCTGGTAGCCTATGGTGGCCTGATGCCCTGTTAAGACACTTTATTTTGGTGTTTCCTTTATTTATTTTTCCCTGTAGCTGTATATAATTTTACTCTCAAAATGGCTGCCGTCGCGTTCACCCAGGTGGGTGCTGCACATTGGTGGTGGTTGAGGTGAGTTGCCCCTTTCATTGTCATTGTAAAGCGCAAGTACCTTGAAAGGCGCTATATACATCCAATGTTCAATTCAATTAAATTCAAATACTCTCCTTTTGAAGTAATGCTTGAGATAGGATATCATTTGAGGAGGAGCTACTATGTAGTCATGTTGGAAGCAGTTACATTTGGGCCTGACCTTCAAAGACCTGGCTTTTATTAAAGAGCTGAGGAAGTAATGACTATGCTGTATGCTCTCAAGGTACTAAAGGATTCAAAATTAGTTTTTACTTTTATTGATCTGAAATGCAGTCTAAACTCACTCTTCGGGCTAGACTGGACTAGACTCTAGCTTTAGTTCTGCCCAGTGCCTCCTGGAGCTGCTCCATCTTTCATCATAGAATGAAAGCCCACTTGTTCAACCTCCATCATGGCTCAACAAACTGACTCTTCCCTAACCTACACTATGATCACAATTTATTCTGGGTTGGATTCCCCTGGACATACTTATGCTATGTTTAGCACTAGTACACCCTCAAATCCATTATGCTAATTGTAGCACTATATCCACGAAGTCCCTCTTGAGCCTATTATGCTAACTTAACGTTATGTTGCGAGTTTGCGTAATGACACTCACTATCGGTTGTGACACTAATAACTCGGTGTAGTAGCTGCTCTTTGCCTAACCTTTTTACATGCACTGTATAAGTTGCTCTGAATAAGAGTGATTGCTATAAAATGTAATCAAGCTGTCATCTCAGGTTTCTGATTGAGTGTCTATCGAAGACTGGGCCCTCCCTCTATCAGCTGCACTTGCTGCTTGCCTTTGTTCGTTCTCTGCTTGTGTGAGGTGGCAGGGTGCTGTGCAGGGAAGTGGACTCGAAGCCGGTAGGTTGTCCCTTAGGTAGGGCTCTGTCTTTGTACCCTTGAGCAAGAACCAATTTAGTACATTTCCAGTTAAATTAATAATATACAGCTAACTGCCTAAATAAAGGAAGCACCAACATAAAGTGCTTCAATAGGGCGTTGGACCACCACGAGCCACCTGGACAGCTTCAATGCACCTTGGCATTGATTCTATAAGTGTCTGGAACTGTATCGGAGGGATGCAACACCATTCTTCCATGAGAAATCCCATCATTTTTAATCAGACGGGATGCAAAAAAAATGAATACAGGTATTTGTATCAAGCAGACTAGACTACTGTAAGTCTCTTTTGTTGGGCCTCCTTAAGCACTGTATTGAGAAATAACTTGTACAAAATGCTGCTGCCAGATTACTCACCAAAACAAAGAAGAGAGCGCATATTACCACAGTATTCCAATCTCTCCACCGGTTGCCTGTAAGTTATAGAATCAACAGTAAATGAACAAGCCCCAGAATACAGCCTCAGATCCTTGGAAGCTGGCCTACTCCTAATCCCCAATGTGCGGAAGCTGCCCTTAGTTTTTATGCCCTCAGATTTTCACAGTGATCAACACTTACAGTTTTACACTTGTGTCTTAAAACCTTTTTAAATTAGCATATTGATGAGTCGTTTTTAAATTTTTTATTTGTTTCAGTTTTTTTCCCGTTTATCTCCCAATTTGGTAGCCAATTTCACCTTCTATTTCTTTTAATTTACCGTCCCCCACAAGCCCGCCACTCATCCTCGGAGTCAAGCCAGTTTTCTCCCGTACAGGGACGCCTTTTGCGCTTCTCGGAGAGCTCGTGCCGACTCACCCTCCTCTGGGGCAGTCAGCCAATCGCCGTCCCCGATGGGGCTCTCAGCCAGAGCCGGGCTAGTGCAGCGGTTTAAAACCGCAGCTGCAGTAGGCAACTTTCATTCCGGAAGAATGCTTTGACCGTTACGCCACCGGAGGCTCCTTATTGAGTCCTTTTAATGGTAAATGCGATCGTAGTTTGGATTATTTTATCTTTGTCTTTTTACCATTATTATCTCTTATTTTATATTTTTTGTTTTATGTTTTGTTTATGTTTTTTGTATTATGTTTTTACCCTGCATTCGTTTTGCACTTTAGCACGTTGGGCACCAATCCGCTCTATGCACTGTGCTATATAAATAAGTAAGTGAGTAAACAGTGCGGCTCTTGATGAGCGCAGGGCTGCACATGCTGACACGCGAGCTCTGCGTGTTTGATCCTGCGGACGGTGTGTACTGATCTGCAGCATTCCAGCACAGCCTGATATTATTTTCATCCACGTATTTATTTATTTTTACTTTTCTGCACGCCTCCAAAAAAGTGTGTATTTATTGTAAGCCTGTGGAGAGAAACTAGCAGGAACATCTTTTTGAGTCTTATTTCACGTGGACAGATTCAAAGCTGCAAAGAATGAAATAGAAGAATACAAATTCTTAAATGAATAGTAATCTGCAAGATAGCGCACAAACGGATAATTTCCTGGGCACCTGTCTGACTGACAGCAATGCAAAAGAGAACGGCTGCCAGAAAAGCCATTGTTCTTAATTCCTTTAGAATGGAGATTGTGGATGCATTTAACCTCTTTGCCTGACAGACGATTCATTACCTGCACAGTTTGCCCAGAAAACAGAGCTTACTGTGGTGAAATGTGGAGGCACCTAAAACTTAAAAAAGGTTCAGGCAAAGCTGAATACAAGAGTGGTTTGCAAACATTGTTTCTTGCTAACATTGTTAGGAGTGCTGATTTTAGGTTTCCCCTGTTCATAAGCAAATCCATCCATCCATCCATCCATCCATTATCTAAGCCGCTTATTCCTGGTCAGGGTCGCGGGGGCTGGAGCCTATCCCAGCATGCGTTCCGGGCGAGAGGCAGGAATACACCCTGGACAGGTCGCCAATCCATCGCAGGGCACACACACCATTCACTCACACACTCATACCTACGGGCAATTTAGAATCTCCAATTAGCCTAACGTGCATGTCTTTGGACTGTGGGAAGAAACCGGAGTACCCGGAGGAAACCCACGCGGACACGGGGAGAACATGCAAACTCCGCACAGAAAGGCCCCCGGCCTGGATTCGAACCCGAGACCTTCTTGCTGTGAGGTGACAGCGCTATCCACTGCACCACCGTGCCGCCCATAAGCAAATCATATTAATTATTAGCTAAAATGTCATAAAGCGTTTCTGATTTGTTTCAGAGACATTTGAACTGATCCTGGATCAACACTCCTACTACTGCTGAGACATTTCTTAAGAATACGAGGTCCTGATCTAGGATCAGGTTAGCCCTTTCTCTCATAATGGATAAGGTTAGGATATGGACAGGGGAAAACTGATCCTAGATCAGTACTCCTACTCTGGCACCCTTTATAAATACGGGTCTGGACTGAGTTTGATCCCTGGTGTGGTTCATCTGTATCACACCTGCACGCCCTTGTATGCATATGGGCAGAATCGCACAGGAACTCACAGATTTTCTTTTTCTGCTGTTTTCTCCCCATTTTTAGTATCCAATTATACCCTCCTTTTCACGCCAATTATCGAACTCCCTCATATATCTTACAAGTTCGCTGCTGTAGTCTTGATACCGGCAGTGACATGTGGCTGGGCACTGCCTCCTCCGAGCCAGAACCGTAACTCATAACTCCGGTATGTATGCACAGGGCCACTCCTATACACAACAAACTCAGATTGGCTTCCCTCCCCCTACCCTGGGGCAGACAGCCAATTGCCACCCCCTAGTGGCACTCCCAGCCAGAGCCGATACTGGCATGACCGGTGGAATTGAACCCCGGTCGCTGTGGCCAGCAATGAATGTTGTAACCGCTAGACCACCCCAGAGGCCTGGAACTCACTGATTTGATTGGGCAGGCATCTCCTTCACTCTGATTGGGCCAGCCTTCAGACCCCAAGGACAAGGAGTCATAGATCTGTCGAGTGTAATAAGGTTTTTATTGTATATATGTATGTGTGTGTGTGGAAGAAAAATGAATTACTGTCCCTGCTATTGATGAAGCAGTAACACTTGATGTGCCTTTTATGGTGCAATAATAGCCGTGTAAACGAACAGGTTGGCATTGAATTTTTTTGAACATCATGTGGCAGAATGTGTCATTTATTACAAATGTTTCAGTTATTACCACTATACCACCACCATATATTGGTAATTTATCATATCACATAAAATACATACTATAATTTGGCATACGGTAGAGGCAATCATTTATACGGTTTATGATTCAGCTTATGTTTTCAGATGATACCAAAAAATTATTATTGCCTCATTTTGACCTAGGTCAAATGCTCAATATTGAAATAATTTAACCTTCAAGACACCGGTAACATTCCTGCAGTTTACTGACAGCTTTAAAATACAAAATAATATTCTTCTTTCATATGATTCAACGTTCTGGTTAGTAACATGTTTCTTTGTAGGAGTTAAAAGTATTTCAGATATGTATCTGACCCAGGTTTGGTATGCACAGGTGGGGGTAAAGGCCCTGTTATGGTATTAGCTGTTAGCATTGTCGTGCAGCGTGGCCACGTGTGCCATGCTCTCGCATGGGGCTGCACTCTGACATGCAACTGTGTACCCTTGCGCCGGTGTCACGGAGACAAAGGTTTTGATGCGATTGCCATGGTGACTGTTGTCTGCTGCAGAAATTCTACTGGTACCAGTTCATTGATATTTGTCCCAGGTCTGTTCGACAGGCTGCATGGGGGTGGGGGGGATGGAAACTAAACCAGACCCATGAAGGTCACCTGAAGTCTGGGTGTTGCCAGGGAAATGGGGGACATTTCGGCTGAGGGAATGATGTGGGCAGGGGGTCACAGGAGGAAGACACAATGAGGGTAAAGTGGGGTCTGTCCTTTCAGGAGGTTAAGGGACGCCGCTCGCTCCTTTACAGATCAAGTCTTTATAATAATAATATATAATATATGCCATTTAGCAGACGCTTTTATCCAAAGCGACTTACAGTAGTGAATGCATACATTTTCAGTTATGTGGTCCCAGTGGGGATTGAACCCACAACCTAAGCGTTGCCAACGCCGTGCTCTACCAACTGAGCCACAGAGAACCTTTAAAGCTCCAAGCCCTCGGATAATGGAGTAATTGACAACATGCGGGGACAACACAAGGTTTCCCCATTACGCGAAACGTTATGTTATGCCAAATGTTATGCCAAATAAAACATCTGTGTTTATTGTGCTTCAGCCAGTCTCTGGTCATTGTGCTTCAGCCCGTCTCTGTCTGAATCTCAGGGTTTGAAATTGTTCTGGAACAGGAGGAATGATTGACCGGCTCCAGCTGAATCATTACGCTGATTCCAACTCTGCTCAATGTACATGTGCTTCATTATTCCTCTCACAGCTGACATTGTTAATCGTTGTACCTTTATTATGCTTTCATGACAACTGGAAATGTGAGGGATAATGGGGGTCTTTCTCTCCAGTAAATCTCCCCGTTAAAGCCCTCTACTTGACATGGCCAAAAGCGCAAATTTGGATTTTGTGGCCTTGAAATCTCACCCATCAGAGCAGGGCCATAGAGTCACATTTACATTTACATTTACATTTTAAGCATTTAGCAGACGCTCTTATCCAGAGCGACTTACAAGATGTGCATCAATACATGGTAGGAGCAATCACAGTTAGCGCACGAGATCAGTGCAGGAATACCGCAATAGACATCATTGCAGGCATCTGCGTACCATACCTGTAACACCGGGAAGGAAAAGGTATTTTACAATGTTTACAAAATGTAAATTTTTTTTTTTTTTTTTTTTTTTTTTTTTTTTTTTTTTTTTTTTTAATAAGAGTATAGTGTTGAACAAGTAGACAGTGGTGAAGACAATTTAGCTAGATGGACAGAGATCAGGGGTAGTGGAGTCTGAAGAGGTGGGTTTTGAGTCTCTTGCGGAAGATTGAAGTGATTCCGCAGTCCTGACCAATTGCGGGAGGTCGTTCCACCAACGAGGGACCAGGACAGAGAAGAGGCGAGACCGCGAGGAGCGGCTGCCAGGCGCCCGGAGGGATGGGGCAGTCAGTCTGCCAGCGGAGGCGGAGCGGAGAGGTCTGGACGGGGTGTAGGGCGTGATGAGTGACTGGAGGTATGGGGGAGCAGTACCTCTGGTCGCTTGAAAAGCAAGCACCAGTGACTTGAATCTGATGCGTGCTGCGATGGGGAGCCAGTGCAGAGAGGAGAGTAGAGGGGTGACGTGGGTGAACTTCGGCTGGTTGAACACCAGGCGAGCAGCAGCGTTCTGGACTAGTTGCAGTGGCTTGATGGCACAGGCCGGAAGGCCTGCCAGCAAGGAGTTGCAGTAGTCCAGACGTGAGATCACCAGGGCCTGGACCAGGAGTTGAGTGGCCTCTTGGGTGAGGAACGGTCGGATCCTCCGGATGTTGTGGAGGGAGAAACGGCAGGTCCGAGTGATCGCTGCAATATGGCTCGAGAAGCACAGCTGGTTGTCCAGGGTTACCCCAAGACTCCTGGCAGACTGGGACGGAGACACTATGGAGCCTTCCACGGTGATTGACGCATCAATCATCGGGAGCCCTTCGCTGGGAGGAAGAGCAGCTCTGTCTTCCCCAGGTTCAGCTTCAGGTGGTGGGTGGACATCCATGCGGAGATGTCAGCCAGGCATGCAGAGATCCGTGCCGGGACCTGGGTATCAGATGGAGGGAAGGAGAGAAACAGTTGAGTGTCATCAGCATAACAGTGATAGGAAAAACCATGAGCAGAAATAACAGAACCAAGTGACTTGGTGTACAGAGAAAATAGGACAGGGCCTAGCACCGAGCCCTGCGGGACACCAGTAGAGAGGGTGCGGGGAGAGGAGAGGGATCCTCTCCAGGCCACCTGGTAGGACCGGTCAGCCAGGTAGGACTCAAACCATGTCAACACAGATCCAGAGATTCCCATCTCGACGAGAGATGAGAGCAGGATCCGGTGGTCCACGGTGTCGAATGCCGCCGACAGGTCGAGGAGAAGGAGGACGGAGCTAAGGGATCGGGACTTAGCGACGTGAAGAGCCTCTGTGACCGCAAGGAGAGCAGTCTCTGTGGAGTGGCCTGCTCTGAACCCAGATTGGTTAGGATCAAGCAGGTCGTTCTGTGAGAGATGAGCAGACAGTTGATTATAGACAGCCCGCTCTAACGTTTTGGAGAGGAATGGGAGGAGAGAGACAGAGACAGTCACATGGATACGGGGCCACAGGGCAACAGGGCAACAGGGCAACAGGGCAACAGGGCAACAGGGTAATAGGGTAACAGGGCAACAGCTCAGCTGAGAGGTTCAATCTGTCCCCGCTGACATTTGAGTAGAGGATGAAACCTCGCCCTGCGCTCCCCTTCTCTGCAGTACCCCCAAACCTCAGCCGCACGCCCTGCCCTTCCGCAGGCCCACACTCAAAACACGCTTACGGAGAATCAGTCACCGTGGTAACACAAAACCACGATGACCATGGGACCCTGCTCTGAGCACAAAAGGCAATTTTGGGGGATGTGGAGAGAGAGGTTTAACAGGAACAGCAATGAGGTGAGAGCAGAGCGAAGGAGTGAGGGAAGAAGGGGAGGTGGAGGGAGGAGGGGGTTTAGTGGTGCTGAGTAAGGGTTCTTTGAAAAGTGTTGATTTCCACTCCATTTCTTTGGCTGTTTTGTAATTCTAATGAGTGGGAGAGTGTCAGCAGCAGGAGAGAGAGAGAGGGAGAGAGCACATCAGATTAGATATCGACTGACTCCGGGCCGTCTGACACCGGCAAGCCTTCTACTGAGTCATCGCTAAGCTCTGCCAGCACTTCTGAAGAGAACCGAGGGGGAGAGGGAGGGAAGGAAGGAGGGAGAGAGGAGGGGGGTGCAGACAGACAGAGAGAGGCAGAGAGAAAGAGGGGGGTGCAGGGAGAGGCAGAGGTAGGAAAGGAGGAGGAGAGAAGCAGGAAAAGAAGAAAGGAGAGAGAAAGGGAGAAATTAAAAGAGAAGACTGATGACTCATTATTGGTTATCATTATTGAGTCAATAAAAAAATATAAGGAATCTTTTTTTTTTTAAAGATACGTAATATTTTTAAGAAGCATTTGTTGTCATTTCCACATTCACATTGGATTGAATAAAGTATTTGTGCATACGCTGTTGCAGAAATGAATACAAACTAGTGTACAGTATTGAGTGACTGCATGCTGTGAGAATAAGAGACAACCAATAATAGATTCTCTTAAGGTATATATTATACCAAAGGTGTTTTTCTAGCGCGTACGTTTTTTAAGGTGTTGTCATTTTTACTGGTCGACCAAATAGCAGTATTGGTTGTGGCAGTGAGTTATTTATCTGTTAGATTCTGATTCAGTCTCCTTTTGGCATTTCAAGTGCAGTAAACATGTTCTGTTTTAGAATTGTTCATATTTATAGCCACACTGTGGGCAGTTATTGATTAATTTATATTGGTAACACTATTTAACGGTTTTAAACCATATGCTGTAAATGTTGACCATTCACATGTCTTGGTGTGATCTTATTATTACACTTCTTGTAATAATATATCAATTATTACAAATAATTTATATATTATAAATACATTATACAAATATTATTACACTTCTTGTAATAATTATAGCTTACTAAATGTAAGTACCTCATACCATTATGACTATTGTGATTAATACAGCCATTTTGATTGTGGTTATGAATTGGTCTTAAATTACAGACTGCATACAACTTGTGTCTATGAAAACAGGTAAAGAAATGGTATGTGCAATAATAAAACACCAAATCATTTGCAAACTGCATAACAAACACAGTGCAAAACATAATGATACATAACAAAATGGTGACAAACCATCTGCCATTTGTAATTCCTACACATTATTATTTTGAGTTTATTTCACTCATAGCATAATTTGTAATTTGGAGTGCAGAACATAGAAGTGCTGCCACATGGTGGTGGCATTTGATATAACATGATCAGTGACTGCATCCTAAATAGAAACAGTGCATCCTTCTGAGACATCCAAGACATCCGCCTTAAGTCATGTTCCAAAACCAAGTCCAAAGTTTATTTTCAAGGTACCTTAACCTAATCACATTTTAAAGACACAACCATAGGTAAAAGTAGTGAACAAAAAATGGAAACAGTGTCCCAGCACTGGAAAGTTCTGGTGGTTCTGTAATGTATGAGGCGCATTTTCCTGTCAAGATTTGGGTGCACTCATACCATTAGAAGGCAAGGTCGATGTCAGTCATTACTCAATGGCACTGAGTGACCATCTTCACCCCATGTTAAAGCATCTCATTCCTGCAGAGAGGGGCGTCTTTCAAGATGACAATGCCCCCGTCCACAGAGCACAAGTAGTCGCCCGATGGTTTGAGGAGCATGACACTGATGTTATCCACACAGCATCATGGCCTTCTCAGTCACCAGATCTGAACCCAATCAAGCATTTATCAACTGAGCGCGAGTTGACTGACTTTCTCGTGGACTTTCGAGTGGTGTTATATCCCTCCTGCAGAATGCCAGATGCTGATAGACTCTATGCCACGGCGCATAAAGGCCACGCTACCTGTTCACTACCTGTATAGAATAGAATAGAATAGAATAGCCTTTATTAATCCGGGGGGGAAATTTGGTTTGTCACAGCAGCAATGGTACAGGAGTGAAAGAACACACAAGACATACAGGACATAACAGCATACTGGATAATAAATATATTTAAAAACCAGAGTAAAAACCTAGCAGCTATACAGACATACAGAACATCATAGTATATCGAATACGATATACTAATGTATAAGTAGAGCGGTCTATGGCTACACTGTCCTTCGCAGAATGTGCCAGAAGTTCACTGCTGTATTTTTTTTCCTCCGGTCTTAATGTCACATGACATGTTTTTTCCAAACATTCAGTGATTGTCAAATTAGCCTATTCAGCAGAATGTTTTCTGACCTGCATGGCCATTATAAAACAACTGTTCAAACAATTAAGCCCCCTTTAAGCTGTGAGAAAATATCGTACCTGTGAAAAGGTTGGGGGGAAATCTTCATTGATTCCCATTGAAGAAGAAAATCCTGCTTCCGGGGCTTATTTTTGTCGTTCCCGCAGACAGGTTTTCGGTGGGAATGGGCACTCTCGCTCTGCCATAATCCTCTCTGGTTTTATGTCCAAGCGTGGGTAATTAAGCCCCTTGTCTGGATCTTTGTTGGATATCTGGCTGGATCCACCATCTCCAATTACCCACTCTGTAAAGAAGAAGCAAATAGATCCATGTCACAAATCCATCATTACAGACAGTACATTTGCTGAAGTAAGATTGTAAACAATAACTACAAACTTCTGTCTGTCCACCATGATTACTGATATATCAATGTTTTTCATTTAAGATGAGAGTAAAACATTCAAAGGTTTTGGCGTATTGCCTTGATCAGTGAAATAGTGTTGTGTGCTGATGGTAGTCTTATATACCTTATCTTATATAATTCTAAAGTGTCACCACAGGTGTACAAGCAATTTATAATCAAAGCCTCTATTTTCAGGTAGGCTAGTAACAAGTATTTAACTCATGGCAGCAAACCCAAAGAGTATTATACATTGTAAATAGAAATGGATTTCCGCTTTTATTTCAGCCCTTTGGGTTAAAACAGAGGTGCTTCTAATTGAAGGACTTGTAATCAGTCAAATCAGTTCTCAGACAACTAATGCTTTCATTTTCTGTAATGTGCTGTGGCAAATGATTCCTTTTGAAAGAGGTTACATTTTTAATTGATGTATTGATAGACCTACAGCTGAAATCAGTCCTAAAAAAAGTCCTAAATTCTGAAAGTGTGGACACCCGGTCATTGAAAATAAACCATGTGTGGAAAATGATGAAGACAAAGAAAATGGTAATGAGTCAAAAGTACATTGTGTTAAAATTTGTTTCAACACAAAATTATGGAACCTAAACATGTTTTCAACAATTTTAATTAACCAAGAGATTGATTGTAACAAAAAACTGCTTACATGGTGGTACACCCGGACTGAGGTTGAAAACTGTTGTAGGAGATTCCGGTTAGCAACATGGGTCTCAGGTGCTATACCAAGGTTACTCAAATCTGGCCCATGAGTCCTGGTTTTCTGTTCTCTCAGGTAGTTAATTGAACAATTAGTGCAAATGATTGAGTGAACAGTGTCTTCACACCTGACTCCCAGGTAAAGGGAGGGTGGAAAAACAGCAGTACTCATGGGGACCAGGATTTGAGTAACCCTGTGCTATACGATGATGGATATTCATGAAGATGCCCAAGTACAGAACATCCATTGCCAGCAGCACTGCCCTAAGGCGAAACCCACAAATATCTTCAAGAGGCATCACATTGGACCCTTTCAGCTTCAACAGTTTGGAGGCAGAACTTTAAACAATAAGTATATGGAACTGGCCATCTGGTAGTTAGCCTGTATAATCTGTGGCAGAGTCTCAGCAAGACAGCCAGAGCAGTGTGTGAAGAGACTCACAGCAAGGATTCTTTATTCATTACATTACATTACATTATATTACAGGCATTTAGCAGACGCTCTTATCCAGAGCGACTTACACAGTTTCACATTTCTTTACATACAATCCATTTATACAGCTGGATATTTTTACTGAAGCAATCCAGGTTAAGTACCTTGCTCAAGGGTACAACAGCAGTGCCCCCACCTGGGATTGAACCTGCAACCTTTGCATTACAAGCCCAGTTCCTTCCTTAACCATTATGCTAACACTGCCGCCCAAACACACACACACACACACACACATTCCTACACTCTCAAGTAGACGTTACTTGTTCTGACACACTCACAGAGAAGTGTGTCCATACAGCACTGCTCACTGGCCCTCGGAATAAACTCCTCCACCTGCCGCCATGCGACTGTCTGTTTAAGTTTCCATGGTAACAGTGTCAGGAGCTCGCAGGAGCCGAGTGTGCAGGAACTCCTGGGCCCTGCTGTCCAGGTCAGCCCATAGTACCAGTCCCTCCTACACCAGACCTGTGGAGATAATCATGAGACCTCCACCTCACAAGGGGCCGCTGTGTGTGTGAGAGTGTATTACTGAGTGTATTATGTGTATTACTCCTAGGACCTGCAGTCCAGCTCAGCCCACAGCAGCAGACCTGTGGAGATAATGATGAGACCTCCACCTCACAAGGGGGCGCTCTCCATTACATTTTACATTTTACATTTTAAGCATTTAGTAGACGCTCTTATCCAGAGCAACTTACAAGATGTGCATAAATACATGGAAGGAACAATCTCAGTTAGCGCAAGAAATCAGTGCAGTAATACAGCAATAGACATCATTGCAGGCAACTGCGTACCATACCTGTAACACTGGGAAGGAAAAGGTTAGTAATTTTTTAAATTTAATTTAATTTTTATTAAATGGAGTAAGCAGGGGTATATAGTGTTGGACAAATAGGCAGTGGTGGTGACAATTAGCTAGATGTTCAGAATTCAGAGGTAGTGGAGTCTGACAAGGTGGGTTTTGAGTCTCTTGCGGAAGATCGCAAGTGATTCCGTGGTCCTGACCGATTGCGGAAGGTCGTTCCACCAGCGAGGGGTCAGGACAGAGAAGAAACGAGACCGCGAGGAGCGGCTGCCAGGCGCCCGGAGGGATGGGGCAGTCAGTTTGCCAGAGGAGGTGGAGCGGAGAGGTCTGGCTGGGGTGTAGGGAGTGATGAGTGAATGGAAGTATGGGGGAGCAATACCTCTAGTCGCTTGAAAAGCAAGCACCAGTGATTTTAATCTGATGCGTGCTGTGATGGGGAGCCAGTGCAGAGAGGAGAGTAGAGGGGTGACGTGGGTTAACTTCGGCCGGTTGAACACCAGACGAGCGGCAGCTTTCTGGAATAGTTGCAGCAGTTTGATGGCACAGGCCGGTAGGCCTGCCAGCAAGGAATTGCAGTAGTCCAGACGTGAGATCACCAGGACCTGGACCAGGAGTTGTGTGGCCTCTTGGGTGAGGAACAGTCGGATCCTCCGGATGTTGTGGAGGGAGAATCGGCAGGTCCGAGTGATCGCTGCAATGTGGCTTGAGAAGCACAGCTGGTTGTCTAGGGTCACTCCAAGACTCCTGGCAGACTGGGACGGAGACACTATGGAGCCTTCCACGGTGATCGCATCAATCATCGGGGAGCCCTTCGCTGGGAAGAAGAGCAGCTATGTCTTCCCCAGGTTCAGCTTCAGGTGGTGGGTGGACATCCATGCGGAGATGTCAGCCAGGCATGCAGAGATCTGTGCCGGGACCTGGGTCTCAGATGGAGAGAAGGAGAGAAAGAGTTGAGTGTCATCGGCATAACAGTGATAGGAAAAACCATGAGCAGAAATAACAGAACCGGAGCGGTGTGCGCTGCCCGTCAGAGACGCGGATCAAAACCCGCGTTTCTACCAGACCGGCCCTGGTCGTCAGCCCGATCGGAGGCGGCATTTGGCTGTCCGCCTCCGGGGGAGGGGGGAGGGAGAGCCGGCACGAGTCCGCCGAGGAGAAGGTTAATGGAGTCCGTGGAAGATCTCCGTCTCGAAAGAAGGCGGGGAAATAGGTCCAGGAATACGAATCTCGTTCCCGGAGGATGGGCGGCGGACTCGTGAGGGTGGGGAATTGAAAAAAATATAGAGGGTATAATTGGCTACTAAATTGGGAGAAAAACGGGGGAAAAATCAGAAATAAATGTTAAAAAAAATAAATAAAAAATAACAGAACCAAGTGACTTGGTGTACAGGAAGAATAGGACGGGGCCTAGCATTTTCTCTCCTGTGAAGTGAAAAAACAGGTTAGGGCAGGAGCGTCAGACTCCAGTCCTGGAGTGCTGCAGTGTCTGCTGGTTTTTGGTGTGTTTCAGCCCTTAAGTGCTTAATTTAAGTAATTGATTGGCTAAATAGTCTGCATACCTTGTTTCCAAGGCCCACATTGGCTATTGTTTTAATGTAAAGCACAAAAATCTGCAGCTGGAGTGTGACACCCCCGGGTTAGGGGGGAAAGAGAGCAGCAAACATTGAGACCTAAAGTATTGCCAAAATATTGCCAGTAAGGTGAAACAAAAAACAAGTGGCATGTAGACTCTAGCACTCTAGCACAGGGGTTTTCAACCGGTGGTCTGCGGCCCCCTGGTGGTCCGTGAAGGTATTGCAGAAGGTCCCTGACAATGCATTCAATAATGTAGTTTGTTAAATGTAATAATGTAAGGTTGTCAGGCAGAATTTCCAGAGCTTACAGCAAAGGTAGCAAAGTGTCTTTTACCTTTTGCAACTACATATCTCTGTGAGAGTGGATTTTCCACACTGGCATACCTGAAGAATAAGTACAGGGCTAGGCTGGAGCCAGACAATGATATGAGACTGTCCCTATCCATCACTATATTGCCAAGAATAGACAGACTGTGTGCAACTCACCACAATCAGAAATCACACTAACAGAAAAAACCTAATATCACCCCCTGTCCCCACCCCGCACAACAGTGGTCCCCAGGTTGCTTCTTAGTCAGGATGGTGGTCCCTGGGTCACAATCAGTTGAAAACCCCTGCTCTAGCATGTTTGTCCCATGCCTGCCCCAACTCCTGTCTTAATTGTCCTTATGTCCTGTCTCTTATGATGTTGCTGTTGTACATATTTTGGTGCTGGTTTTTTTATATATGCTTGCTGTTATTTATTACCTTATGCCTTTGCGTTGCATTGTGTTTGCCTCCTCCTGTCCCTGTTATTCCTGCTGTCTTGTGCTTTTGCTATTTGCTGTATGAAACTCTTTGTTATTGTCTGACCTGTCCCTCAGCGCTGAACCTTCTGCTTGCCTAATTCAGTGTTGAATGTTCTGTCTGTCTAACTTTTTTTTTAAAATATATATATTTTTTATCCCCTCCCCTTTCCCTTCAAGAGGATAATTACCTCTTGCCAGACCGTCCTTGTAAATAAGAATTTGTTCTTAAGTGACCTGCCCGGTTAAATAAAGGTTAAATAAATAAACCAGCATCACAGCTTGAGTAGTGGAAGCAGGGGAACAGGGTCCTTTGTAAGGCTGTGCAGTGGCGCACAGATTATATAGACTCACCAGATACTCAGCTCGTGCTTTCCTTCCTCTCTGTTTCTTAACTACAATGTAAAGAATAAAGAACTGAGTATCTGGTGAATCTAACAAACCTGTGGTAATGGTGGGGAGGCGGAGAGTTGAGCCTTCATGGTGGTTGAGCCAAGAGTAGCTGACAGAAGAGATCAGGATAGATACCCTCTGTTGTTCCATTTATCATGTATTTCTGAATATGCTATGGCAACATAAGTGTGTAATTATGTCAATAAAGCTCATTTGAAATTAATTTAGGGGGGATAAAAAGATAAGATAAGAAGGCTAATGAAAGAGTAGAGAAACCAAACTAGGCCGAGTATGGGTAACACACATAAATAAGCACACTCACGGGAACGTTTTAGCCATGTAGTCTTACTTTTGACAGGTTCTGCGCAGCTCCGACTAGTCGCCTTTATGTGAAAGCGCACCCCGTTGTCGCCTCTGTCAAAGACAGCACATGCGCAAACTAAATAAGGAAATGACGTAGTTTGAGAAACATTCGGCACTGCTCTCAAGCCAGAAATGCGCTAACCGGTGAGAGGTGGCGGTGTGGCAGTCGATCGGTGTCATGATCGGGAAGGTGTAGGGCTTTCGAGGGTCGCTAACTAACCAATGCTGTGAGGTGAGTTGGTAACTTTCTGTTTGCAAAGATTCATGTTTTTTTCTGCGAAGTTACCGAGCGGTGGAAACGGTAACGTTAGTCAAATGCTGAACAGAGTGGGGGGCAGTGCGTGTGGTGATTTTATTTAGATGTGTCAACACGTGCGACTTTTCGTCACTTATGTAGCCTATGCTAGCTAGAATAACTGGAAGTACTACCGAGTGCGCCTTCCCGGTGTCTTCGAAAACACTTCAGTCGGCTATAAATCTAACTGGCTAATGCTATCTGAGTAATGTATCCCAAATATAATTCATCCTCTTTCGACTGACCTTTTTTTGCAACTACTAGTAGTAGGCTAGCAGCGGATTGTCACGCTCACTATTGATAGTTAATGATGTGGGTACCAGAATCGGTGACTTACTCGTAAATCAATGGAAGCTTGGTCATTTATGTAACGGAATATCCTGGTAATTTACTGCCGGTTATCAACATGTTATCGTCTTCTGTTATTTTACACTCTAGGGACACTACTGATAATACCAGCTAACAAGTACAAGTAAATATTTGGTGAGCTAGCCAACTTGGTCAATGACAGTGTCACAGCCACACTCTAAGCTTCCACCGCAACACAGACAAAATAGCCAGCAATCAATCAGTAGCTAGCAAGCAAGCTAAGTTTAAATGCGACTAAATTAATCGAGGGTACACAGATAGCTGGCTAGCTAGTAGACGACCGCACAACAGAGTGCCCCGTTTTGACCCGGGTCCCAAGATAGGCGTTGACAGCTGAGAGGGGTACCAGATTTGGCTGCTGTCGAAAACGACACGGGGTATGTCGGAGCAGGTGATAATGAATATGTTTCAGCCCCCAGTCACGTAACTGCTGGAGAGGGGTTACGTTACATTACGTTAAGGTTCCGGATAATTTTAACTCCCAACAACAACCGATTAAGGATCGCCTTCACAAACACTAATCCCACACTGTCATAGTGTGTCAAATGAATCAGTTCATTCAGATATTGACATTTAATTAAATTGATAGCAGGACGTTTTGTAATGCACATTTTTACATCGTTTACGCGTACAGAGCAGGGAACTTCACATATTGAAGGTCTTAATGTGTCAACAGGTTGTCTGTATTGCAAATTATGAGTGGAATATTTTAAAACGACAGGCTAAAAGGGGGTTGGGTACAACTATATATATACACACACATAGTGTGTATATATATATATATATACAGTATGTATAGGATATAGATATGGGTATGACTGCATTTTCTGGACTTTTCTTTTCTTTATATAAAAGTCACTTGTATTGGGGGCTGCCCTACTCAGGACACCTTGCCCCCGTCCCCGCCCCCTAAACATCGTGACTCCACATTTAACCACGCCCCATGTGGGCGTTCCTTTGTGAAAAAGACACGCCCCATGACACAGGCCACAGCTGTACATAAACACGTGGTACTTTATCACTTACCCTAATAGCGGATCCAGGTTAAGTTTACCCAGCGCCTGTTCCTGAGCCCAGCCATTGTGCCTGTAGTGGGGTGTGGGGTTGTGCCTCCTCTGTGCTCCAAAACAATGGAGAGCACTGGTGCTACTTCACCGAACTATCAAGTTGCATGGAGTAGGAAACAGTAGCAGTACAGATAAAGAATTCCAGTACACTTGAAGTGCAAAGTCATTGTTTATTGTTTTGCTTTCTCCTTCAAGTGTAGCTGGAAATCTTTATCTTTATTGGTGCCCCGACAGGATGGTGGACATGGTGGAGGACGAGACGGCCTTCTACACCAAGGCGGAGCAGTACTGGCAGGACGTCGCCCCCACGGTGGACGGAATGCTGGGAGGCTACGGCAGCATCTCCAACGTCGACATCAACGGCTCCAAGAAGTTCCTGCAGAGGTTCCTAGGGGTGCGTACTGCAGGGAGAGACTCAGCCAGTAGGGGGCAGCGTGTGCCGTCACCCCAGAGATGGTGGAGGGTTAGATTGGGCAGGGCTGTGTGCACGCAGTGACTCCTTTTCAGGGCCCACAGTTAAAATCAGGCGAAAATCAAGAGAACATTCTATATTGTAAATATTGTGTCTCCCTATATAACTGGTTTCCCATGGTTCTTGATAATATTTTCATCCTGGAACGTCTTGGAAATGTATATATAAATATACCACTGTCCTGGAAAAGTCAGGGAAAATTGCCAAAAAAAAAGCCCCCAAAACTCACAGCAAGGGAAATACATCCATCTGTCTTCCTCACTTAAGAACAAGAACATAAGAATACATAATGATGAGAATGGGCCGTTCGGCCCATCTAGGCTCATCATGTCCTAATCTAAAGAGTATCTAGTACTACATCTAGCCTGGACTTGAATAGCCCAAGCGTTTCTGCCTCTACTACCCGACCTGGTAAGCTGTTTCAGGCATTGACAACTCTCTGTGTAAAGAATCAAATCAAATCAAATCAAATGTATTTGTATAGCGCTTTTCACAATATAATTGTCACAAAACGCGTAACAGAGGGGGAACCCAGGCCTAGACCCCCCCAAAAGCAAGCCTAAAGGCAACAGTGGCAAGGAAAAACTCCCTTGGTAGGGAGAAACCTTGGGAGGAACCAGACTAAAAAGGGGGGGAGCCCATCCTCTTCTGGCCGGCACAGGGTATGTCCAAAAAAGACCATGTCATGGTCAGTCCAAGGTGGCTCAGGGCTGACTTTGCCCCTCCTGAGTTAGGTAGTCAGCGGGGGCGGGGGCAGGGGCAGGGGGGGGGGCTAAACCACGCGGAGAGGGTCCAGATCCAGGAACTGGGGTTGGCGTGGGGGTGAGGGTTGATGGGGGCAGCTCACACTTCTCGCAGGATCTAGGGCTCGGGGCAGGTGCCCCCGAGTCAGAGGCCAAGGCAGAGAAGAGAACATGCAGTCAGAAAAAAAAGCAGTGCTATAGCCAGTAGCATTATGTAAGAGCAGGGGAGCACAAGCTCCATTCCTTTCCTTTCCATATATAGGAAATATACAGATAGCCCCAACAGGTGTAAGCTATGGCAGCATACCTATTAGGAGAGGGACAGAGAAAACACGCAGCCATGAGAGAGTTCCAAACAATCCACACCTGATCAAGGATAACCAGCATAACAGTGGTGGTAACACATTGAGGAGGTGACCGTATGGAAAGTTTCTCACTCCATAAGACACTAGGGCACGGCCTTCTCCATCTCTCCACCTAGACTATGTTTGGCAGTAGGCTAGGCTGAAAATATATGTTTTTAATCTACACTTAAAAATTGAAACTGTGTCCGAATCCCTAACATGCCTTGGTAAACCGTTCCACAACAGAGGAGCTCTAAAAGAAGACATCTTGTGTGATGTCACTTAATATCAGTGTGCTGCTGATAATGCTACTATCAATATTTGGGCAGCTCACTGGATTGTGCATTAATTCCACTACCAAAAGTCATTGGTCACTGGAGAGGGAAGTGTGTACCTTTTTAGACACAAAATATTTAGAAAGTAATGTACCTCATTCTGCCTCACAAAAGTAGACCGATATCCCAAAGTCATTGCACCAGTCATTGTCTATTGCACCAAAAATAAATCCTTAAATCATGCATTACCCTAAACCAACATTGAAAAGTCACAGAAAATATAAAACTGATTTGATTGGGAACCTTCTATATATGTACATCTACATATATATAAAACATTTGTTCAACCAGGAAGTCCCTTGAGATAGCGATCTCTTTTCAAGGGAGACCTGGCCAAGATGGCAGAAACAAATTACTATACATAAAAGTTATATTCATGTTAAAAACAGACACCAAAGTCTGCTGGGTGGCTCATCCTGTTAAGCCACTGTTCCAGGGTGTGGATGAGCCCCACAGTCTGCATCCTGTTAAGGCACTGTTCTAGTGTGAGGATGAGCCCCATGGTCTGCATCCTGTTAAGGCACTGTGCCAGTGTGTGGATGAGCCCCACGGTGTGCTATCGAATCCAGTGCCGACTGTGGCCAACAGCCCATTGGGGCGACGCATAATTTGCGGTAGCATCAACCAGGGAGGGAGGGATACGGTAGGTTGGGTTGTCCATGTCTCATCACATACCAGAAACCCCCACTGATCAATCAGGAGCCCACAGTCCTGCCGGTATAAAGCTGCACATGAAGTGTCTTCCTTCGACTCATGTCTGTACAAACTTAACTTGTAGACTGCAGTGTGAAAAGAAGCAACCGGCAGCTGACACCATGTGTTTCAGAGGAGAGAGCGTGTGCTTGTCTACACTCTCCCGAATTGACAGCAGAGGTTGCAGCGAGTGTGGCTTAGAATACTGTAGAGCAGGGGTGCCCAAGTTCGGTCCTGGAGATCTACTGGGTGTGCAGGCTTTTGTTCCAGCCCTTCACTAACACACCTGATTCCACTAATCAACTGCTCGTCAAGGCAATGAATGTTCAAATCAGGTGTGTTAGTTAAGGGCTGGAACAAAAGCCTGCACGGCCAGTAGATCTCCAGGACCGAACTTGGGCACCCCTGCTGTAGAGTATCAGGGTAATTTGTTCTTTGCTGTTTTACTCCTAACCACTAGTAGTCACTAAGCACTCTAGACAATCCTGTAGCCACAGGAAGTGTTGGGTAGACACAGGAAGAATGCCATCTTAAAAGCCATGTGTCATGTTCATTGTGCTGCTGACAAGAGCCTAACTAAAAGGTCAACCTTATACTGGACTCTGTCTCATTCTTTTCCACCTGATACACCACAAATACAATTGGGCGTTCCAAATTGGGAGAAAGGGGGGGGGGGGAAGCATAAAAATAAGAAAAGAAGACAGACACAAACAGCACTTTAATATAATCAGAATGTATATATATATGTATGAATGTGTAACTCCGGCGCCTCCTCTCTCCTCAGGAGGGCGAGGGTAAGACGGGCGCGGGGTGCGCCCTAGACTGCGGGGCGGGGATTGGACGCATCACCAAGCGTCTGCTGCTGCCGCTCTTCCGCACCGTGGACATGGTGGACGTCACCCAGGAGTTCCTGGACAAGGCCAAGACCTACCTGGGCGACGAGGCCAAGAGGGTGGACAACTACTTCTGCTGCGGCCTGCAGGACTTCCAGCCCGAATCCGGCCGCTACGACGTCATCTGGATCCAGTGGGTCATCGGTGAGTCCCAGAGAGAGGGAGGATGAGCACACCCCCGCTTTGTGAGGAGCAGATGGTCTATGCGCCAGCCCAGATGGACAATTCTTAACTAAGTCAGGCATCACGCACATTCAACATAATTACAGGTGCGCAAGGTAACGACATATTAAACTGTAGAGACGGTAGCCCCAATAAGAGTCAAAATAAACGTAAGAGAAAGAAAAATCTGCAGCAGTTTCCCCAACTGTGGATCAAACCTGCAAACCTCAAGTCTCAGCCTATCTTTCGCCGCAAAAACCTGTCTCTTCAGACTGCTGCTTGCTCCAAAACACAAATCACTTATCTCCTCTGCATAAAAAAAATTAATAAGTAGATCTGTGTGCTCCTAGCAGCTATTTTTGTGAAGAAGTACCAACCATTAATGTGATTTACTGTCTCACCCCACTTCGCATGTAAATGTAATTTTCTCGTTCCGTAACCCCGGCCCTGTCCCCCCTACAGGTCACCTGACGGATGAGCACCTGGTGGAGTTCCTGCGGCGTTGCCGTGGCGGCCTGCGGCTAGGCGGGCTGATCGTGGTGAAGGACAACGTGGCGTATGAGGGCGTGGTGCTGGACGAGGTGGACAGCAGCGTGTGCCGGGACCTGGGGCTGGTGCGCCAGCTGGCCCAAAGGGCGGGGCTGCAGGTGGTCTGCGAGGAGCGGCAGGAGAACTTTCCGGAAGAAATCTACCAGGTCTACACCCTGGCCCTCAGATAGGAGGGAGGGAGGGAGGGAGGGAGTGAGTCAGCGAGCGAGAGAGAAAGAGAGGAGAAGAGGGGAGGGAAAGAGGGAGAGGGATGGATGGGGGAGATGCAAGGGGGATGTGCAGCAAGACTCTGCTGTAGCTGTTCAGGAACTCAAACGGTTTCACCACACTGTCTGGGAGCCCTGCCTCGTGTGTGTGTGTGTGTGTGCGTGCGTGCGTGCGTTTACCCTCATTAAACGTGCCTCTGTGTGTGTGTGTGTGTATGCGTGCCCGTGCATGCGTGGGTCCTCAGGTCGGTGAGCAGTTGTGTTTGTTTAGTGTGTCGTATGTGCATGAGCAGTTGTGTGTGTAAGGGAGAGGAGGTTCATGCACACACACAGGAAGGCGGATAAGCTCTCATTACCTATTGGACAGACAGACAGTTGCCGAAGGGCAACGTGCACACAGGAAGGAATACGGAAGTTCCTCCGGCGCCCCGGCCAGGCACACGCACGCATGCCTCCGGAGCATGAGAGGGAGCAGACACACTACTGTACTGTACTGTATGGATCACATGGAGCACACATGCCAAACGAGCTCTTTAACTCCTGTTCACCACTTTCACCTTCGCTCCGGACAGAGAGAACGGAAGAGGTCTGGAATGGTTGGATCTGGTTTCAGAGTTCCACATCTTTATTATTGTTATAATTATTACAATTATTATTCGTTTTTTGATGTGAATGGGGTTCAGGCTTTGTTGAAAAGAGCTTACTGTTGGATGTGTGGGAAATTTACATTAGCGTATGCTTGTCGGTTTTGTTCAGTCTGGCCATTGAATGTACTGTATAATGGATCTTTACATAAAGCCACACGGACGTTGTCTAGTGATATTCTGCGTCATCTTGTCTTTTTTAAGCGGGTAGGTCTGCTGAGAAATAAATTCTCATTTACATTGACCTGGTGCTACTGGCCCAAAAACACCTCTTCTAGCGGCAGCTTAGTTTTTCCAGGTTTCCCATCCAAGTGCTAACTAAGCCCAAGCCCAAGCCCAAGCCCAACCCTGCTTAGCTTCACTACTAACCAAGCTGAGCCCTGCTTAGCTTCAGTACTAACCAAGCCCAACCCTGCTTAGCTTCACTACTAACCAAGCTGAGCCCTGCTTAGCTTCAGTACTAACCAAGCCCAACCCTGCTTAGCTTCACTACTAACCAAGCCCAACCCTGCTTAGCTTCACTACTAACCAAGCCTGAGCCCTGCCTAGCTTCAGTACTACCCAAGCCCAGCCCTGCTTAGCTTCAGCAGTTTGACATGAGGCTGCTTGATGGTGTGGCCCTGCTGGCAGTACTACCCAAGCCCAGCCCTGCCATGAGTTTGATGAGGCACTTGATGGTGTGGCTGCTGGCATTACCACCCTGTTGCCCCAGAGATCACCCCCAGAGATGTCAACAAAAGACCAGCCTGACTCAAAAGCTCCTGTTTCCATGGACAGGGGCGACAGCTTGTATTCAAAGTGAACCAAGCATGAATCACTTTAAAAAAGGTGTAGGGTGACAAAAACCGGGTAAAAGTAAAAGAAACACAGTTTCCTGACACTGTGAGGTTTACTGAAAACAAATAACGAATATTGTGGTCGATATGACATTATTTATTGGTTATCGATGAAACTTGTGCGATGGTGTTTGTCACAGTAAATCTTTTCAGAAGTTAAGGTTGTTGAAAACATGTTCCAGAAGTTATTTTGTCTTTTCTTTGAACTTATTTGAACAAAATGCAGGTGTTTCCATTTGCTTAATCTTTGAAAAGACTTGTTAATTTTCCAAAAATGGCCTAGCTTCAGTGACCAGGTGCCCACAATTTCAGCAATTCAGTTATTATTGGGGTCACACACTTTCAGCATGGCGTCTAATGAGGTAACATGAGTTGCATGCATTGTGATGCATTGAAGACGTATACAGAATCCTACAGGAAGTGTGTGAAACTCCAGTGCTGGATGGCCGCAGTGTCTGCTGGTTCTTTGTGCGTTTCATCGCTTAAGTGTCTAATTTAAGTAATTGATTGGCTAAAGAGTCCACACACCTTGTTTCCAAGGCCCACACTGGCTGCTGATTAAAAGGAAACTACAAAAACCAGCACACACTGCGGCCCTCCAGGACTAGAGTTAAACCTGCATATACTGTGGCCCTACAGGACTAGAGTTAAAACTGCAGACAGCCCTCCAATGAAGTTTGACACCCCTGCCTAACAGTAGCCAACACAGACAGAAATAAATAATTAGGCTCATTTATTTGCATAGATTCAACATCACATACAATATGCACAAGTGGGGGAAAAGAAAGGTGAACGGCTAAAACGGCCAATCAACATAGTACAGTACCCACAACAAATAAAATGCTGTGTGATGTGGTTGTGTGTGAGAGAGAGACATTTTTCACAACGGTTAAGGTTTAGATTCTCACTTAGATGGTAGAAAGATTTAAAAAAACATGAGATATACGTTGGAAATAAACAACCAAACGAATTTGAGGATTTCAATGAATACCCCCACCAGCAGATAACGGTCTAATTTAACTATGGGAGATTTTGAAAAACACTGGGAAAGGTTTCATAGGAAACTAACCTAAGTCAGCGGTAGATTAAAAGGATTAAAAGGTTTCTTTTTTGGGGGGGTGCGTACGCATGGCAATTTAAGATGTGAAATATTCAGGGGGGAATCACAAGCATCTGGCAACTCTGTCCAACTCCTCCGTTTGCAGCTGGCCTGGTTGCCACATTGGGACAGTGGTGATAGTCACACACAACACCATCACTGAGGAGGAACAGAGCTTAAGGGCCATTTACACCGCGACCAATGATTCTAGTGTGCACATCTTGTATGTTGCTCTGGATAAGAGCGTCTGCTAAATGCTTAAAATGTCAAATGTTTTCCATCTGAATGGCAGCATCCACACTGCAAACAATAACTATAAACTTGAGCAGACCTTTAAGGATAGATATTGTGATCATTTCCAGAGCGATTTTTAGAACACTTAAAATAAAATACGAACAATAAAATATTTCAACCAATCAAAATGCAAAACAAAGTTATCGAGACCACAGAGCTAACTGGCTAACTCAACTCAATACTCAATAGCGATCAATACCCTAGCTAGCTAGCTACTTTATGTAGCTATTGTTGGTACCAGGTTAAAAATAAGGAAAAAAGCACCTCCCGGGTGGTGTAATGCTAAGAGCGTCCAACTGAGATGCATGTTGCCCACTGCGACCAGGGTTCGATTCCCCGGCTGCGCTAGTTTGCCCCAGGGAGGGGGGAGGGAAGACGATATGAGCTCGCTGCGCAATAGAGTGGCTGAATGTGCACCGGAGTTACAGTTGACGGCTTGGCGAGTTCCGGTTCAGAGGAGGCACATCGCCTTTGTCACTGCTGGTATCAGGACTACGGCGGCGAGCTCACAATACAAGGGGGGATAGTTGACATGAAAAGAGGGTACAACTGGCTACTAAATTGGGAGAAAATGGGGAAAAATCGGAAACAAAATCTTTAAAAAATAATTATAATAAATTAGAAAAAAAGTTAAGTCAACCTACCTGAAATGGCAATACTACTCTTGAGTTTCTAGTCAATGAACAGGATAGAAAACATAAACAAACCAACACTGAGCCTTTATTTCCATTCACGTTACTAGTTCCTCACTCTTAGCAGATCCCGGTAAAAGAGGTCTTGGACCACTCGCACTGCCATGCTGACTACTCACTGCAGGCAGCTCCTTCTCGTCGCTAATATAAGCAAACACTACCTTTCGATTGACATGTGTACCATAACAATATAATTTTTGATGTGAATGCTAGCCAGCAATTTATAGTTATCTTTATAGTTATTGGTCACGGTGTGAATGGGCCTTTAAACAGCACCACAGGGAAACCCAGATCTGGGGTCTTTCTCCCCTGCAGTAGGCCCACACGCTGGGGAAGACCAATTAGTGTTTAAATTAAATCCCCAAAAACGTAAGGAATATATTTATAATATACGTGAAAATACACATCTGACATTCATAATGGGTACCAGTCATTCTCATATACACTACCGGTCAAAAGTTTTAGAACACCCCCATTTTCCAGTTTTTACTGAAATTTAAGCAGTTCCAAGTCCAGTGAATAACCTGAAATGGTACAAAGGTAAGCGGTAAACTGCCAGAGGTTTAAAAAAAAAAGTTTAGGTTACCAAAAACTGAAAAATAATGTAAATCTTTTGGCAGTGAGTAGTTTCCTACACCATCAAAAGGCACTTGGAAACTGGAGGAAACTCTTACAGGAAGAGGTCTGGCAGACCCAAAGCCACAACAAAATCAGAAGACAAGTTTCTGAGAGTCAACAGCTTGCTTGATAGCCGGCTCACAGGACAACAGCTTAACATTGGTCGAAGTAAGGAAGTCTCAGTTTCAACTGTGAAGAGAAGACTTGCAGCTGCAGGTTTTACAGGTCGAGTGGCAGTAAGAAAGCCATTGCTAAGATGGCAAAATAAGAAAAAGAGGCTTGCCTGGGCCATGAAGCACCGCCAGTGGACTACTGAAGACTGGAAGAAGGTCTTATGGACCAATTAATAAAAATTTGAAATCTTGACATTTTGAAAGGTTTTTGTAGGCCGTCGAGTAGGCAAAAGGATGGTTCCTCAGTGTGTGACACCAACTGCCAAAGATGGAGGAGGAAGCGTGATGGTCTGGGGCTCTGGATCCAGAGTCGGCGACTTGCACAGAGTGACTGTTAACCCATGTTAACCCATTATTTGTTCCCTGAAAAGGCCCTTTTTTTTTTACTCTGAAATGTACATTATTTTTCAGTTTTTGGTGACCTAAATATTTTTTTTTTTTTTACCTCAGCAGTTTACCGCTTACCTTTGTACCATTTCAGGTTATTTACTGGACTTTAAAAACGTACATTTCAGTAAAAACTGGAAAATGGGGGTGTTCTAAAACTTTTGACCGGCAGTGTATGTCCTGTATACATGTATGTATATAGAATATGTTGTAAAACATATTTTCAATAATAACCAGAAAAACTGTGTGGATTAAAGTAGCAATATACAGCCATTCATTGAGTAATATGTCGCACATTTTTTCATACATATAATCAAGACATATTCCTTATATTTGGGATTCAGAGATGACTATATTTCGAAAATATGATGGGCAGTCCACAAGCAGCACGTGGGTGAGAGAATAAAAATGTAAAAGACGATCCGTGATTATACCTCGCGTCATTTTAAAGAGGACGTTACTAGCATGCTATATTCTACAGAAGGTGCAAGCTATTTGGCAGTGTGTGGAACAAACCACTCTGTTCTGTGTTTCAGCGCTGACTTTGGTGGGTAAGACATTTGCAGCATTGCTATTATCAGGCAAAAATACACTGAGGTGAGCGAGCAAGCGCTAAGAGTTTAAAACATTTCTCTATGACACGAGTGCATGATGAGCGGCCTCCACTGTCGTGGGTTTGTGGGATCGGCCTGAAAGGGTTACGAAGGCTGTATTAGACCAGTGCAGAACAGCGGGGAGGGGAGACTGAAGCTTTGTGAAGCCCAAAATGGGTGAAGCCATATCCCAGTTTAATTGGCTCAATAATTCCCTCCCTCTCCACCTCAGCTGATGTGTGGTGAGCGTTCTGGCACAAAATGGCTGCCGTGCATCACCCAGGTGGGTGCTACATACTTGTGAGTTTCCCGCCTCCACTGTTTAAAGGCTTTGAGATCATGAAAGACGCTATGCACCTGCAATACACTATCAGTACTATTGTCATGTGTTGTCAGTGACTAGACAAACATGAACCAATCATAAGAGTTCTATTGTGGACAGTGAAAATCACATGTCAAGTGATTGAGAGCACATCATAGCTCCACCCATATTGTTAGGCTCCATCCATAATTATGTTCGCAAAGCTCTTTCAGTCTCCCATCACCACTACTGGACAGCACATTGGTGGAAATTACATCACCACAGCAGGCACCGTTGATTTAAATATTAGCGATAGCGATTGTTAGCTAGTGAGTTAGCGATAAAGCATATCTCGACTGCGCTTACCGTTACAGTAGTTTCAGGAATCCCCTCCCAGCATGCATTATTTAAAGATGGCAGTAAGTACACTTGAATGGAAGGGTTCATTCAGTGGAAGTGCTGGAAATGAGATGCTGATTACACGTTGGTGTGGGACGGTTTATTTTGAGGATGGGGTGGGGGGGGCACTGGGAGGCCAGTGAAGGTTTGGGGCAGGCAGGCAAGGTCAAGTACACCATTATGGGATATTATGGGATGTGATGGTAGGTGTTGGCTAAAGGGGCGGGGCTGTCATGCTGTTCGGGGGCAGGCAATGGGAGAGCCCCTTAGGATTGCCATGGTGATGCAGGCCCCACTCGCTTCAGGACCGCGGAGACAGGACAGCGCAGGTGCAGACCCACACCTGTATCTCCATCGCTCTGCTTCAGTTCTTTAACCGGCCAATCAGATCAGAGGATTAGAAGACAACGCTAGCCACGGGGGAAAGACAACGCTCGAAGCTCAGGTGCTGGGACATTTATGTACAGGGTGGTGTAAAAGGATGACGAGAGCCGCGGCAATGCCCCCCGGCAACGCCAAGACAGAGCACAGCACGGCATCCTCGCTGGGGCTGATGCTGAGGCCCACATGCTTGTGCAGGTACCTTTACCTGAACACAGGGTCCAAATAATCACTGCCTTCCTCTCGTCGGTTATACCAACACCTCCTACTGCTGTGGTAACCAGTTGTTTAACAAGTTTAACGAGTCGTTTAACGAGGCCAACGAGTTGTTTAACAAAGGCTAGAGACAAAGAGACAGACAGAGAGAGTGGCGATGCAGTGGAGAATGAATGGGTGGAGAGGAGGGCGGATGGAGAAGGCGAGGGACCTCTCTGGTGCCCCCTAGTTGCGGTAGAGGCGCACGCGCTGGGCGACATCGCTGCGGCACAGAGGGCAGGTCTGCAGGGCCTCGCTGCACAGCTGACAGCAGCACACATGACCACAGGGAAGGAAGATCACTCCCGACTACAGAGAGAGGGAGAGAGGCAGGGAGAGAGGGACGGAGGGACGGAGGGAGAGGGGAGAGAGAGAGAGAGAGTGTTTTTTTTTTTCTTAATTGTTGGCCAGACCTTGCTTTTTAATGGAAATAAAATGGGTAGGGGTTATACAGTGTGGTGGGGTTATAGAGTGTGGGGGTTATAGAATGGGGGGGGTTATAGAGTGTGGGGGTTATAGAATGGGGGGGCTATAGAGTGTGGGGGTTATAGAATGGGGGGGGGTTATAGAGTGTGGGGGGGTTTACACAGTGAGGTGGGGGGTCCTTACCTCGTTCTCCATGCACACCACGCACTCGGACACCCCAGGCGAGTCGGGGCTCGGGGCGCTGGGGCTCGGGGCGCTGGGGCTCGGGGTGGTGGGGAGCACCTGCTCAAAGAGATCCAAGGGACTGAGGGGTGTCGCTGGGGCACTGGGCTGGGACGCCCCCATCTCCTCTTCCTCTGGCACCACCTTACACGCACCTGCCAGCATGGGACAGTGCATCCTCAGACCACCTGAACAACCTGACGGTCTCTCACACAGCATACAAAGGTACCCTCACTCTACCTCCATTACGTTTATCCCCCCATCTCTCTCTCTCTCTCTCTCCCTCCATACCTCTCTCAGGTGAGCTGATCCAGGCCACGGCCCAGGTGAGCAGAGCCGTCTGTATTCCCACCTCACAGATTCCGAGCTGCAATCGCAGAGGGACATTATTGTACAGAGCACGAGAGGGCCACATCACACACAAACACATCACACATCACACACACAGATAAACGGACACACATGCAGACGCACACACCTTGCTGAGGTCGGCAGGGGTCATGTGACGCAGGGCCTCAGACGTGATGCGGTGGTGAGCGATTACAGGGAGGTAATGCTGGCCGGAGAGCTTGCACAGGACAGACACCAACTCCTGCTCTACACCGGCCTCCTACAACAACACAGACACTTTACAGAGGAGATACACCTGCAAGGAAATCTCTCTCTCACACACACACACTCCTTATTTGTAATTTGCTCATACGAACATGTGATTTCATCGGCAGGTAAAACTCTTAGTGGAAATGCAATCTCCTCTACTACGTAAGAACACGCACAGCTAAGGGTCCATGGTCACGAGGAGAGGGGGGCGTGGCGTAGCAGGGGCAGAGGGGCGTGGCCTACCTGCGTGCACAAAGGGGGAGGGGGCGTGGCCTACCTCCATGCGGAGGGACAGCGGCTTGGAGTCCAGGAGCCGCTGGTACTGAATCATCCAGTAGTTCTGCTGAGTGGACTCACTCTTCTGCTCCATCTCTGCCTACAGACACACGGGCAGACAGACAGACACCCTGAGTCCCTGTGGGGGGGTCCCGAAACCCCCTACACCGCCCCGCCCCGCCTCATTCCTGACATGATTACACCACACTTCAGCTCCCATTGCTCTGGACAAATCTAATCCTAATTCCCCTCTACTTCAGAAGCCCACTGGAAGCCAAGCCCTGATCATCACAGCTTTTTCATCACAGCATTTTAGTGGCTGAATCCTCCCCCAGTGACCCTCCCCCCCTCCTACGGAAAGGTGTGGGTACAGAACGATGCCATGCACTGATGATGGGACACCCCCGACCCACATCTCTGGACAGGACAGTGCCGTGACTCCGCCCTGGCCCGATCCTGACCACACCCTCATGACTCACCAGGACGTGCCGAAGCTCCATCTCTCTCTGGTCCTTCTGTTTAAAGAGCTGCTGCAGCAGATCGGTGAGGGCAGCACGCTGGTCAGACAGCACCTCCTGTACACACACACACACACACACACGCAGGCAGGCACACACACACGTGCATACACACACAGACAGACACGCACGCACATGCACACACATACACAGACACACACAAACATATAAATACACACATAGACACAAACACACACGTACACATGCGCACGCACGTGCACATGCACACACATACACGCGCACACACACACACATACACATGCACACGCACACACAGAAACGTGTTAAACCATTTCCTTAAACTTGTGTGTTGATCGTAATTGCTAAACCTCACATAATGGTGGCCTGGAATAGGTGGTTCACAGCAGTGTGTGTGTGGGGGAGTATGTCTGAGAGTGAATGTGTGAGCGTGTGTATAAGTTCATGTTGTATGTACCTGTGGGTGCATGTATGTATGTGTGGGAGAGAGAATATGTGTGCATGTGTGAGTGTGTGTGTGTCTGTGAAAATGTTTGTGTGTGTGCATGTGTGACAGTATGTGTGTGTGTGTGTGTGTGTGTGTGTGAATGCATGCATCTGTGTGTGTGTGTGTGTGTGTGTGTGTGTGTGCTTCACACTCCCTTTTCCTCTCTCCCTGTGTAGAGCTCTCTGCGATGGAATGAACGTGTTCTCAGAGGAGCGTTCTCATGAAGGACGAGAGTGATGGAGGGAGTGAGAGAAGCCAAAGAAGGAAAGCAAAACAACTTCTGCTATGGGCTGGGCAGAAAGGAGCCTTTACAGGAGGCTGGAGGGGGGGGGGGTCTTCACAAACAATCCTTGAATGTTTGTATCTGATGTATCTGACAAAATATCCAATATCTCCAGTAACGAATCTTGGCCTGGTTATTTGTAGTTCTGTGCACACTGTGTGTGTTCACAAGGCAATAAATGTTGCAGTGAATCCCTTTTGCCCATTTAGTTTCCTGGGAAATGGTCTAAGAAGGGTCTACACTAATGCCTCTGCACGTTGTCCTCTCCAGTTCGACAATTCTCAGTCATGCAAGCCTCCAATCAGGCCCCACCCAGGCTGTGATTGGTCGGCGACGGGACCCGCCCCCTACGAAGCACGTACCTGCAAATTCTCAGTGTCCAGATCGCGCTTCTTTACCTCCAGTCTAGTCAGCTGCATTAACTCTCCTTCTATTAACCTAATCTAGAAACATGAAGATAGAAGGAACCAAGTGTGAACCACCAGAAACCAGCTCCCTAAAAAAGTGCACTGACATAACCCCCCAAAAAAAAAAAAGTCATGTGATCCACCTCACAGCTCCCTACCCCAACGTCAGAACCTGCGGCCTTTACCACCCCTGTGAAGGGGAGAAGGTGCTCGCTCACAAAAAAGTATTTTCAGGTGAGTGGAGTCTACCAACCTCTGTCTTCAGAATGAAAGTTGGAAAGTAGAGTCTCTACATTTGGAGTGTAATTCGTATGACATATTATATTCAGACATTTATTGGGGCATTATGGAATCTCTTGTCAGACTGTCTATGTCAGGCTTATGCGCTGATAGTCTTGGTCAGTCCTGGCTCAAAATACATATTTTAAAGCAGGGGTGCCCAGGTTCATCCTGGAGATCTACCGAGTATGCAGGCTTTTGTTCCAGCCCAGCACAAACACACCTGATTTCATGAATCCCTTCACTAACACACCTGATTTCATCAATCCCTTCACATACACACCTGATTTCATGAATCCCTTCACTAACACACCTGATTTCATCAATCCCTTCACATACACACCTGATTTCATCAATCCCTTCACAAACACACCTGATTTCATTAATCCCTTCACTAACACACCTGATTTCATCACTCCCTTCACAAACACACCTGATTTCATTAATCCCTTCACCAACACACCTGATTTCATTAATCCCTTCACCAACACACCTGATTTCATTAATCCCTTCACTAACACACCTGATTTCATTAATCCCTTCACAAACACACCTGATTTCATTAATCCCTTCACTAACACACCTGATTTCATTAATCCCTTCACTAACACACCTGATTTCATTAATCCCTTCACTAACACACCTGATTTCATCACTCCCTTCACAAACACACCTGATTTCATTAATCCCTTCACGAACACATCTGATTTCATTAATCCCTTCACAAACACACCTGATTTCATTAATCCCTTCACAAACCTACCTGATTTCATTAATCCTTTCACTAACACACCTGATTTCATTAATCCCTTCACAAACACACCTGATTTCGTGAATCCCTTCACTAACACACCTGATTTACGTAAGATCTTGAGGACCGAACCTGGGCACCCCTGCTTTAAATACGTTAACCCTCCACATGCCAGTAAAACTCATTTTCACCGCCAGATGGCAATATAAATCTGTCTGATCCCAGGAGAAGCAGATATGGGGGGCCCGGCCTACAGTCTTTTGAGGGAGACTTTCTCCACTCATATAAAATAAGCTCATTGGATGAGAGAAATACAGGGAGCTGCAGGGATTGGCTGAGACAGTGGAAGGGCAGCAGAATTTTAAGAGGATAAAATAAAAGCAGCACTTGGAGAAAAATTGTAAAAAATTAAAAATTAAATTAAAAAACGGCGAGCAATGGCTGTAGGTGCTGAGGATGCTGCCCCCTGGTGGAGGGTGGAGGATGAGCATGGTCTATGTATGCCTCTTTCCTGCGTAGAGCCACCTGTCTTACATCAGCTGCAATAACAACACTGCCGCATCTACATACCACAGTCAGCACTGGAGAGATTTAAATCCTGTCATTCCCACCAACCCCTGCAATGACAAATCTTCACATAGCCCCCCCGGTGCTCTATCAGGGGGAAATGGACCCTGTGCCCTACCGGGGCGGGGAGAGGGGTCGGGACCCACCTGGTTGCGGATGAAGCCGTGCATGCTGTCTTTCTGGAGCTGCAGAGCCAGGAAGGCTGCCTTCTGCATCTCCTCCTACAGGGGGTGATAGAGAGCAAGGACACTGTAGAGCAGCACTGAGTGTGTGTGTGTGTGTTTATGTCAGTGAACACGTGTGTGCCTGCGTGAATGTGTGTACATGGGTGTTAGTGTAGGCATATGTGTGTGTTTGTGTTACTGTGTGTATGTGTGTTTTACCTTTTGCAAGATGTGAGCGATGGCTTTGGATTTATCAAGCTGCTGCAGTGACAGAACCTGGTCAAACTTCCTGTCCAGATTTTCCATACTGTTCACGAGAGAAAGAGAGGGAGTAAGTGAGTGAGTCAGTTAATGAGTGAGCGAGAGAGAAAGAGAGTGAGAGAGAGAGAGAAGAAGGAAGAGAGAGAAAAGGTAAGCCTTCATATCCCTGTCCGGAGCTGAAAGCAGTGCCAAAATCACATGACCTCAGCTGACACACTTTTCCACACACTGACACAGCTCCATTTCCTCACAGGAATGCGCCAAGTCGATATAGTGTCATTTTTTGTTTGTCTTTGTCAGGTTTTCAACAGAGTAGCAACATAAAAGTTATTTAATGCAGCTGAATATGGCATGGGATAATATAAGATCAACAGGTAATTATACTATTATTTATGACCAGTACAGTAACTGGGTTGTAGGCCTAGGTGAACTGGTAACAAAAAAACAGTTCCATAATAATCATAATACTGCTCCAGATACCAAGAGTGAAGTGGAATCACACTGACAGCACTGAAGTGTGAGCACTGCCCCAAACTCAACACTGTGTGCTGTCAATCACGGACTCACATGAGCCAATCGAATGGCTTCACCTCCCATAGCAGAGCACTATTATTGGTCCAGGACAGTTATAGTGTGGGGTGGCCCCTCTCCACTGTGGTTGCCAGGCAACATGTCTGAGAATTCTCTTCTCACAAGACTCCTGATCAGGATGCCACAGTGTTTTTAACCCCCCAACACTCAACGTTCCAGGCTTTTAATAGGCCGATGAAGAGCTTATGACCTTAGCGATAAGGGTGGGGAGGGGGTTGTGTGAATGCTCGCTCCTCCGGAGTGGGGATGGGGGGGGTTGAATGTTTTGCACTGACCTGCGGCACGTCTCAGTCACCAAGCTCTGCCTCCTGGTCTCACACGCTTCCTGCAGCAACCGCATGGAGTAGCTCTCCGACAGCATCTTCTGCATGGCCGCTGCACAGACACAGACACAGACACAGACACAGACACAGACACAGACACAGACACAGACAGACAACGTAGGGCATAAGTGCACAAGCATAGAAATGACAAACTGTCAGGAATAATGCCAGTAACCTTCCTTGAGTGTCCTCCAACCTTGTGCACTCACTCACTCTTTCACTGTGCATGTATTGCATGTATCTGCCAATCTCTGTCCCCCTCTCTCTCACCTGCCCTCTCCACAAAAGTCATGGAAAAGGCATCCCTCACTCAAAAGATGCATACAAAAAGCATGTTGAAAAACACACATCTACTGTAAATCGTCCCACTTTCTTTCAACACATTCTACAACCTGAAGACACTGTGGGGACAAGTCAACTACAACTCTCAAGTCAACTGCAGTTCCCAGACTCACTGGCAACTTCTCTCTTCCGCAGCGAATCGGCCTCTTCCTGTGTGATGGAAGTCAGCTGCTCCAACCGTATCCTGCCGAAGCACAAAGATGCTGGCGTCAGACCCGCCCATGAAGCCTACTGGCCAATCAATTAAAGTGGCTCCAGCGAGACGCTGTGATTGGCTTAGACTGCCATGGTCTTCAAAAATACAATGTGATTGGCGTAGACTGCTGAGGTCTCCAGAGAGACATTGTGATTGGCTTAGACCATGGTGGCCTCCAGCAAGATGCTGTGATTGGGTTAGAAATGTGCTCTGCATCGTCACTCACCGATCTGCCTCCAAGGCCTGCAGGATCTTTGTACTCTCCCTTTGCCTGCAACCAAAACACACGATCAGGTATACACTCATACACTCACTCGCACTCACGCACGCGCACGCGCACACACACACACACACACACACACACACACACACACACACACACACACACACACACACACACACACACACACACACACACACACACACAGCCACACACAGCCTCACACACCTCTTGTTCTCCAGTAGCAGGCAGGAGATGCGGCTGGTGATGCTGGTCTCGGCCAGTCTGACCTGTCCCAGCACCCTCTTCCTGTCGGCCTCCTGCACCCGCTGCTGCTGCGACACGCCCTGCTCCAACCTCTCCTGCTCCTATAGGAGGAGAGAGCCTTTACTACTGCACCAATCAGAACCAGGCTCCTCTCTTACACATGTCCCTCCCCTCTCTTAGACACGCCCTGATCCAGATGTTCCTGCTCCAATAGGAGAAAGCCTTCACTACTGCACCAATCAGATATAAGCTCCTCTCTTAGACATGCCCCACCCTCCTGGTTTACCTGCTTAACGGAGAGGAGCACGCCCTCCTTGTGGGAGCTGTTGAGGAGGAACATCTCGGTGTGCTCTCTCTGCTGCTCCTCTAGGCGGCGCTCAAACGCCAGCTTCTCCTGATGCTTCTGCTCCTGTGGAGAGAATAGGACACTCAGGCCAACCAACACCACCCAAACACCTAAATACACTACCCAAATACCTACATACACCACCCAAACACATACATACACCACCTAAATGCCTACTTTTTTAACCATTATTTAACCAGGAAGTCTCATTGAGATTAAATCTCTTTTTCAAGAGAGACCTGGCCAGGATAGCAGCAGTAGGCCTACATGATACATTGTTGACAATACAACAATCAACAATACTTACAACAATTCACATAGACTATTATATTCATCATAGCTATTCAATCTGATTCAGCTATTCAATTATACATACACCACTCAAACCCCTACACACACCACCTAGGTAACAATACCACCAGGTAAAAAAACACAATCCTACCTTTCTCTTCTCATAGTCCTGGAATTTACTCTGCAATGAAAGAAAGAGCAAAAACGGGAGATACATTTCATGTTTCAAAATGTTTTGGCAACACAATCCTGTTCATCATCATGCCAACAATGCTCATTTAACTGAATTGAGGTGAAATGGACATACAAACAGACAGACACAGACAGACAGCCAGAGGGGGCAGACACAGAGAGGCAGACAGAAAGACAGACAAACACGCAGACAGACAGAGGGGGAGAGCCACGTACCTGCCAGGCCACCTCCTCTCCGTCGATGCAGTCCTCTGACTGTGCACAGCCATCACTCTCCAGCACCGGCAGCAGGTACTGAGAGGGGGGACAGTACTCCAAACCCAGCTCTGCACACATACACACCACACAGAGAACCACACACACACACACACACACACACACACACACACACACACACACACACACACACACACACACACACACACACACACACACACACACACACACACACACACACACACACACACACACACACACACACACACACACACACACCACACACACCACACACACCACACACACACACACACACACATATACACACACACACACACACACACACACACACACACACACACACACACACAGACACACAGACACACAGACACACACACACACACACACACACACACACACACACACACACACACCCCACACACACACACACACAAACACACAAACACACGCACACACGCACACACGCACACACGCACACACATCCACAGATGGGGCAAGGTAGGGTTGGGGCGAGGCAGGGGGCAAAGAGGGGGGATTAGGCCTTAAACCAGCGCATTAGAGAAACTATGAGCCACTTTCCTTCTTTTCTCACCTGTGCAGAGGAAGCGCTGGATGACCTCAGTGCCACCACTGCACACCGAGGCAGGAGGAAAGGACATCTGCACAGCGTCTAGAGTCAGGCACTATCACACACACACACACACACACACACGCGCACGCACACGCACGCACACGCACGCACACGCACGCACACACACACACACACACACACACACATACACGCACACACACGCAAACACACACACACACACACACACACACACACACGTTAGAAGTGGTAGTAATAGCTGGGGGAATGAGGCACTCTTATTGCTAGTGATGAAGCATGTTATTATTATTATTATACTTACTGGGTAGAGGCCCATATACATGGCAGCAGATATTATCCATGTATACAGCCTGATATTTCCTCAGCTCGTTTGGGCTGAACACTTTGTTCAGACACAGTGTGGCAGTTTCCAGGCCCTCTCAAACAGGCCCTCCCCTCCCCCCAGTGTGGTAGACTACGGCCACACCCATGTTGACAGACCACACCCCTGCCCATAGGCCACACCCCTGTCGACAGACCACGCCCCCTCCCCCAGGCTCACCTCCAGGGTGCGGATGTTGGCCAGGGCAGCGGGCAGCTCCCTCACAGCGTTCTCACTCAGGTCCAGCGTGCGCAGGCTGCACATGTGACCCAGCGAGGATGGCAGCTGGCTCAGCGCGTTTCCTGCAAGGACACATGACCGCAAAACATCCTCATTACATCACTATGACATCACTCGAACTTCATTTTAAGTTACATCATGTGACTATTGCACTATATTACATTACATCACTACAGATTGTATTATATTACTTCATATTACACCAAATTACATCACATTACCCTGTATTCAGTCACATCAGACTACGTTACATTACATCACCAGGGTTGGGGGGTCAATTCAGGAAATTAATTGAAATTCAATTTATGAATTGAACAATGCCCAAAATGGTCTATGATCAATGGTCAATATCCTCATAGACTAGTGGTTTCCAAACCCCTCCTCGACTAGTGGGTCCATGTATTTGTTCAATTCCACCACCAGTGCACCCGATTCAACTAATCAACATTCGTTAAAGCCGCGTTTCCACCGCAGGATCTTTCCCCAGGAACTAGGAGCCTTTAGAGGAACTCACTGCGTTTCCACCACAGGGACCAGGGTCTAAATTTAGTTCCGGGGACATTACTTTACCCCCAAAAGAGTCCCTAGTCAAGGGGTAGTACTTTTTCGAAGTACAGGAACTTTGGAAGTGGGGCTTGCAGCGCTGAACATTTCTGATTGGTCGAGTATGGTAAAAGGCTCCCAGCATTGTGTTTCAAAATCGGCAGTAGCAAACCTGTTGTGTTTTGGAAAAATCTACGTGGAGCTGGACATCATGCAATTTCTTTGTTTAGATCCATGGAGAGAAAGAGTGATCAAGCTAGCTAACTAGCTAGCCAGGCTAACTATTGTTATGCTACCCAAAAGCTAACGTTAGCTAGCATACAACCCCCCTTAGCCAGACGAGATTTTATTCTTAAAATTAATTAGAAACATCTAATATTTGATATTATATGTTGTCACACGCCAAGTGACAATCCCTAGACTGGAGCAGAGCAGCCGATCCAACTGGCGGAGTGGGGAGTGGGGTTTTGCCGGTCTACGGACCGGATCTTAATTTTTTTCTGTCTCTCCCCCCAGACACGGGAGAGACAGTGGGAGAGCAGGTTAAAATAAAACAAACACAAGCACAAAGTCTTCACCCTACTTGCCGCGAAGCTTTCAGGCAAAAACAATTAACTAAAATAAGAAACTAAAATAATCAAAACTCAACGAAAGCCCGCCTCCTCCGAGGGGGGAATCCCCTTTCGGGGAACACACAACACAGAGAGTCAGCGGCTTTCCACATCGCCTTCATACATTCACATTAAACACACATTAACACTCACCGGGACAGGGTAGAACTCTACGCACTGTCCCGACACACATTCCACACGCATCTCAAGACACCGTGCCTCCTCAGACCGGAGTTCCCCTAGAACTTCCCCAGGCACACACATATCCAGTGACTTTTCAAGTGCTTCCCAAACCCATGCACACAGAGACACTCAAACTTTTCGGTCTGAGTTCTCTTTTACCCCAAACACACAGAGACCCTCGCCACTCCTCACAGGGAGAGTTCTCTGGCAACCAGTCCCGAGACACTCTCCACTCTTTCAATAAGAGTTCTCGGGCCGTTGTCCAGAAACTCTCCACTGCCCGAGTGCGAGTTCTCCAATCACACAAGAGGTGAGGTGGACCCTATTTCAGAGCGCCCTCTCGCTCTCCCAATCACACCGAGGGCAAGAGGCGGACCCTCTTTCAGGGCACCCTCTCGCTCTCTTTCACAATTACACCAAGGGAGAGAGGCGGACACTCTTAGTGTGCCCTCTCTCCCTCTTTCCCACACACACAGGAAACACTCTACTCAGTCACTTTCCACAAACACACACAGAACTCAACATAAACTCCACACAGACTCCACACACTCCCCGTCCTCTGACACGGAAACCCCCTTGCAGGGAACACCCACGAAACAATACGTCACACCTGACATTACATTACACAAACACTACACGATACGCGTGCACGCGCACACGAATGACAAGATCACAACTCTGAATGAGCACAAGAATGACACGACCAACAACTCTCAATACACATACATGAACGACAAGACCAAACTAACTCAATACACACACATGAATGACATCACTCAACACCAAACAATTCACAATTCTCACACACAAACCCAATCAGTCAATCAAATTCCACATCAATTACCAATAAATAATAATGAAATCAATTATGGCCTTTGGAGCAACCTTCCGGGCAACAGTTCACTCGCACACCCTGTGAGAGTGCCAAACCTTCCCCTGGAAAGTCTCCCTGCTCCAAAGGCCTCCACAACATGGAAAGACAAAGGCAACCCTGCCACTCCCATGTTGCAGAGACCGACGCCCTCCACATATGTTTATTGACATCAGTGACAAGTCAGCTAGCTAGCTAGCAACAAAAACATGGTCACAAAATGTCGTTATTTACATTTTTTGGTGGAAATGCAGCTTAAGTAGTTAACTAGTTGAATCAAGTGCGCTGGCGGTGGAATTTAACAAATAAAACAAAAAACAAACTCACTGGTCTATGAGGATTTTTGAACTCAAATGGAACTGAACCAAACACTGTACATCACATCGGATTAAATCTATTTAGCAGGCGCTCCTATCCAGAGTGACTTACATAATTCAAATATGTAGGCTAATAACAGCAGAACCACAGAAAAAGGGTCCTTAATATGCCATTAATAATACTGTTCCAGCTCAGAACACTTTGGCTCAACATTACATTACAGGCATTTGGGAGACACTCTTATCTCTTATCTACACTCTAGTGACTTACACAGTTAACTTTTTTTTTTTTTTTACACACAATCCGTTTATACAACTGGATATTTACTGAAGCAAGCAAGTAAGTAACTTGCTCAAAGATACAACGGCAGTGCCCCACCTGGGAATCGAACCTGCAACCTTTGCATTACAAGCCCAGTTCCTGAACCATTATACTACACTGCTGCCCTATCATGCTACACCGACTCCAGCTATACAGTGGGAGAGTCACTTACCTTACAAAACATAAATGCAATATTTCCATCTTTACAGATGGAAAAAAGAGGAAGGAATAACCCAAGAGTCATTATCCATTTACCTTACAGATGTCCTCCAATATTTCTCTAAGATTTCCAGCTCTACAGAGTAATAATATCTATGTTATTTGCATTTGTCCGTACAAATATAATCTATAAATGTTCTATCTAAGTGGACCTTGAAATGGCTTTTGAGCTGTCCAGGCAAAGTCTGTGATTAGGCCATTTGGAAATGAATCCCAGGGAAAGAGTTCAGTTGGCCGTACCGAGTGGACATTAAACCAACAGCCGGCAGCGATTACCAGGCTGTCCAACCAAACACCTCCCCTGGGTTCTTGTGTTCCCAGTCACCCTCGCACACCTCTTCAGAGCTGGGATTTAACCAGTCCGACCCCGACCGGGAGTCAAGTGAACCACGCCGCCCGCGATCCAATCAGGAGCCTAGAAGCACAGCCGAAACCACGAAGAACGTGGTTGTGGTCGTGTCAGGGCCGACCCGAAGGCTCTCACTAACAATCACTGGTACCGTCTGTACCCACAAGCCCTCACCTTTCACGTTCAGGGTCTGAAGGAGGCGCAGATCTCCAATGCAATCAGGCAGGACTTTTATCTGGTTCCTCTCAACGTTGAGCACCTGAGAGGTAGTACAAGCACAACACAAAAACATTTTATCCCTGATGTCCCTGATGTTGCTATTGTTGTTACGTGAGCGTATGTTTGCTTTCAACCTGCAGGGACTTGAGCTGTCCAATGTCATCAGGAAGTGAGGTCAGCTTGTTCTCATGGAGATCTAAAACCTGGGATCCCAAAGAGAGGGAGGGAAGGGGAAGCGGGAGATAGATCAAGAGGGAGAGAGAGAGCGTGAGGGACAGGGTGAGAAAGGGGGGGGGGAGAGGGAGAGAGGGAGAAAGAGAGTGAGGAAGAGAGAAAGTGGGACAGTGATAGAGGGAGAGAGAGAGGGGAATAGAGGGGGAGAGCGAGAGAGATGTGTTAGTGTAAAACTCAAAACATACTGCTTTGGCCATATATACAAACATGTCACACCAATAAAGCATTATTAATCTGAGAGAAAGAGAGAGAGAGATCGAGAGATCAGAGCAGAGGCAGATGCCTCCTGTGTTGCCCTGGTAATCCAGGCACCTTGCGGTCCACACTCCTGAATCAGTGGAGGGTTTATTTTTGTGTAATAAGGATCACCTGACTGTCAGCAAGGGGAAATGAACACTGTGTAACTGGTGAAAGAGCATTCTGCGGTGTTCTCGACACAGCTTCATCTATTGGTCATACAAATACGATGCTAAAAGGGACACTCCATGCCCAAGACTTCTGCATCTTTGGTTCCCAAAAACACATCAGAACCACATGGAAAGATCACCTAGGAGACCGACAGGAGGGAAGAAAGCAAAGAGGTGTGAGCGCGGGTCACCAGCGTCTGTGTTTTCTCTCACCTTTAGTGTTGCCAGGGAGGTGATGCTGCATCCTTTGGGCACCAGAGACCTCAGCTGGTTTCCATGGAGAATAAACACCTGTGTGTGTGGATGACACATTAAATGAAATGACAGTTGGGAAGACAAATGACAATTGGGTTTCGGATTTCTCCCAGCTCTTTCCATTGGTTGCTCAGGTGCAATATGCTTTCAGTTAGAAGAGCAATTGAAGGGGCGGCGGATGGCGTATCGGTCTAACGCACCACACTTTGGTGTGGTGTGCGCTGCCTGTCAGGGACACGGTTCGAAACCCACGTCTCTACCAGACCGGCCCCGGTCGTCAGCCCCGATCGGAGGCGGCATTTGGCTGTCCGCCTCTGGGGGAGGGGGGAGGGTGAGCCGGCACGAGTCCGTCGAGGAGAAGGTAAAAGGCGTCTGTGGAAGAATTTCCGTCTCTGAAGAGGCAGGAATAATCGGCCAGGAATGTGTGTCTCGCTCCCGGAGGACAGGCGGCGGACTCGTGGGGGTGGGGAATTGAAATAAATAGAGGGTATGATTGGCAACCAAATTGGGAGAAAAACGGGAACATTTTTGAAATAAATGTAAAATAGAAGAGCTTGAAACTTTTTCATCCGATTTTACTGAACCCCACAGGCTGGTGCCCCACCCCCTCAGCTGCTCACCTTCTTCTGCAGGACCTTGCAAGTGGAGAAGGCCGTGTGGGGAACCTAGAACACAGAGACAAATGGTGTAGAGTTAGCGGGAGCAGAGTTAGCACCGACGCCTGGTCGCTGCATTCACGTCAAACTGCAGTGACAAGATGAGGCCCACCTTAGCTTGTTGTTCCACTTACGCACAGGATCCACCTACCAGGGTTTGGGTCAACCCCATTTAAATTACAAATGATTCCGAGATTGAACTGAAATTCAATTAACAAATTGAAATATACCCCCTATGTTTTATGAGGATTTTCCAACAAATTAATTTAATTTCAATGTATTTCCTGAATTGACTGGATTGAAATGGAATTGAGCCCAACTGTGCCTCTTATGTCATTTAACATGCATAAGTGGTTAATTTGAACATATTTCAAACACAATGCAAATTTATTGAACAACAGAAAAGAGATTGTTCTTTTGGAAGGTAGACATATCATAAAATGGAAGAACATACCCAATTATATTATTTTATTCTTGATTCTTGATTTATTAGCTTAGCTTAGCCAGCACCCTTACCCAGCAGGATTTGCATAGCTGATATATTTTAATCACACAGACCTGCATCAGATACATATTTGAAATATTCTAATGCTACTCTAACCTAAATGTATAATCATATGAAAGAAGGGCTTTGTACTGAATATTGGTAAAGTTTCATCAAAATTGTCAGTAATATGTCCAAATTTGACTGGTGTCTAAGGGGTTATTTCAAATACTTATATCCCCCAGGTCTGGTAAACAAGCATGCCCCCCACCCCCAAATTCCTCTGTCACCTGGGAAACCACCCCTAACACAGCTGAGACAAGCCCCGCCCCTTCACCGCTACAGCCCCAACCCCGCCCTCACCTCTGTGAGCTCACAGGCTGAGATGTCCAGGATGTCATCAGCGCCAGCTTCCTTGGACTAGAGGAGGAGAGAGGAAGAGGGTCAGAGAAAACGCCCCCACAGTTGTGACGCTGCTCTGCCACCAGCTTGCTCTGCTCAGGCTCTACAGTGGCTATGAGTGTCAGGGGATGTGGCCGTTACTTTTATTTAACCTACATTTATTATCACGAATGTCAGTACTCAGAATTTTCAGAATGTTAATACTTCCTGCCCACGCCCCCCACCACCACCACCACCATACACACATTAACAGGTTCATGCATACGTGACAGTTACAATAATATTCATAAATATTTTTATTTGGTTTGGATTTAATGGATAACCATGTTAATGTATTTTTTATGGCTGCCTTCAGAAGCACTGAAGTTTTAGGGGGGGGGACACACAAGCTCTGCCAGCCCCTGACCTCACCAGGTACATCTGATACTCCAGCCGCTTCCTGGAGTCTTCGCTGGGCTTCTTCTTCCTGAAGAACAGAGGCATGCTGGTCCTGACTTCCAATCCCTGAATCGCCGAATTTCCTGTTTCCTGTTCTGATTCCAGCTTTCTCGGCTCTGCAGTCCCCGAGGGGTTGCTGTGGTAACGCCGGTGAAGGATGCAGAGGTGAGGGGTTTGGATGTTCCACAGAGCACTGAACAAGGGGGGGCGGGGTTGAGGAGAGAGAGAGAAACAGTGGCTCTTCGCTTTACACCTCTCCTCTACAGCCGTGCACCTGCTAACTTTTCAGTGCCCAGCGGCACCACCCATTTTAAAAAGAACAGTTTAGCCTGGTTACATGGCAGCAGCGTATTACAATGGTGAGGGAACTGGCCTTGTAACTCAGGGGTTGCAGGTTCGATCCCCAGGTGGGGCACTGCTGTACCCTTGAGCAACATGAATTTCTTCAATAAATATCCACGTGTACAAATGGATTGTATGTAAAGAACTCTAAACTGTGTAAGCCGCTGTGGATACAAGTGTCTGTTAGATGCCTAAAATAAAATGTGAAATGTAACACGGCCAGCAGCAATACCATCTGGTAGCCAGTAGCCGTCTCGTGCGCAGCAGCGTATAGCACTTGGATGGGACACCATCTGGGAAAACAGGGAAGCTTCTGGATGGCTTGGTGAGCAATAATGAGTAAATATTCCTGCTACACCAAGTGCAATCCGCAAAGTCAAATCGATTACATTAAAGCATTTAGCCACTTACAGTAGACTCGGTTTTTATTCACACCCTTGATAAAGATGAACAAAAGAGATCGTATAAAATAAACTATATAAGTAATGAGGTATATTTTATGTGAAGAAAATGCAGACAATTCCAAACCTACAATACTAATACAATTGTTCAGAAAAAGATATTTTGTTTTATTAATAATATTAATCATATTTTTTCAGAAAAATGGATCACAATCATTCACACCCTAAATATTATTTTAAATGTAATCCAACAAAAACAAATCTTCATAAATCTACAACTTATTTGAAGTTAATTGGAAGGCTATGGAACTATACAGTGGCCTACAATGGTTTCCTGGTTCTCTAGCGTATAAAAAGGAGGAACACACATTTGAAATACTGTGGTCAGCCATCATGGTGAAAGGCAAAGAACTTCCTGAAAGCATCAGACAAAAGGTTATTGACCTCTACAGATCAGGAGATGGCTACAAAAAAATTACTAAAAACTTAAAGATACCACTTTCTACTGTTGTTTCAATTATTAGGAAGTTTAAGGGTAGAGGAAGTCTATCTTGCCCCCACATGTAGTGAGATGGATGGTTAGATAGGCAAAAACAAGTCCAAGTGGCACAGTTCAAGGTCCAAAGCAACTAAGAAATGGTTGATACAGCACAAGATCAATGTTCTGGTGTGGCCATCCCAGTCTCCAGACCTGAATCCAATTGAACATTTGTGGTTTGAACTCAAAAAAGCAGTCAACAAACATCAACCCAAGAATTTGAATGAACTAGAACAATACTGCATCGTACAACACTACAGAAGGCAACTACTTGCTGTTATAATGGCCAAGGGAGGAACCACAAAGTACTGATAACAGGGGCGTGAATATCTGTGATTCTTGATTTTTCTGGGAAAAAATATATAATTTGTGAACCATTCAATTGTGGTTTGTGCCAATGCATTATTATTAAAGAATATCATTTTCAAGCTCATTACTTATATAGTTTATTTTATATTATCTCTTTTCTTAATCTTTATCAAGGGTTTTTTTATATGCCATTTAGCAGACGCTTTTATCCAAAGTGACTTACAGTAGTGAATGCATACATTTTTCAGTATATGTGGTCCCAGTGGGAATTGAACCCACAACCTAAGCGTTGCCAATGCCATGCTCTACCTACTGAGCCACACAGAACCAAGGGTGTGAATAAAAATGGTCTACTCCTAATACTAGCTTCCTTTGTATTTATTTATTTTTACATAAAAACAGCTGGAAATTCACTGAAGCAGATCAAGTTAAGTACCTTCTTCCAGGATACGACAGCAGTGCCATCTGGGAATCAAACCTGCAACCCCTGTGCTTTAGGCCCAGTTCCCTAATCAGTATACTGCACTGTCTCACACTGATTACATCACTGCATTAATGAGAGGGCTTAGTCAGAGGGGACAGTCTCCTTCAGGATGCCGCCTTAAACTCAGGTTCTGACACACCGTGGTCACTCAAAACCCCATGGCACTTATGGAAGAGCTTACGAGTGTTAAATTAATCCCAGTGTCCTGCTCACATTCCCCAAACTGTTTCTCCATCTGGCAACCCTCTCATCTGTCCTTTCCCTCTCACCAGATGATTGGCTATGCATGGAATGTAATAATATCTATATAACATGTCGTGAATTAGATTTAACTAATTTATTATTTCTTAAGTTTTGTTCCTGAGATCATTAGTTAATGGAGAGTATTATAAAACAGATGCGATACGTATAGTTCTACTACTTCTATTATTATTATTTATTTATTGGTCATTGTAATCCATTCAAATCACCGAACCTTTTATGGGCATATTGTGGGTAAATGCCTAATTCCACATGCAGTTTTAATCAATCTAATGTAACGTCACTTGTACGTTCACTGTAAGATCATATTGTAACGTTACTCTATAAAATTATACACTAACATCAACAATACTCAGAAACAATACTTAGCAATATAGGTAAAATACAGGATTTAGCTATGCAGCTCGCTAGCTATAATTTGATGGTGCCCTAAGAGTACCCACCGAGCTAGTGTTAGCTATACATTTGTGGGATGACACATTTCTGAAAACAACAGTTTCGTATACTGCGCAAAATGTTGGTAACGTTACAAATGGCACACGCTCAACAAAGCACACACTGCCCCTTGTCATCAAATCAGAATGCCAGCAAATGGATCAATTGATGAAAAAAACATAAATAGCCGGCTGGCTAGCTAGCTATATTTGTTACGAACTAGGTAACGTAACGATAACAAACTCCCCGCCCACCATGGTGCAAGTCAACAACATTTCAATATGTTGATGATAAATTAAAGTAACTAGCAAGCAAGCCAATTACTTAGTTTGTAAGCTGGATATCAAGCGTTTGTCTAGACAGAATGCTAACTTAACTAGCTGACTCAAGCAGAAAACATCTAGATAGCTAACTCGACTGGTTGACATTTAGCAAGCAAACCGTTCTGTTTAATGAATGTCGCGTACCTTGTCTGTGACCCAACGTTACTAGACAATCCAGGAAAAATGTGATTCAAGACCAAGAAGAAATCCACATCTGTGGCTACTTAGGAATCTGTCTTCTACTCAACTTAACGGTTAGCTGGCTAGCTAAAACATAACACTGAACTTTAAAAATTCATATTTAAAAAGATTGTTTCCGTGTTTGAATATGCCATTTCATTATTTGCGTCTCCTATTTGTTTCGACATTTGACACCGCGATATCATACGATCTCGTTGCTCAAAGTGGTGTAAACGCATGCGCCACACACAGCATGGCTGCTGTTGCAGTTAATATTATAAGCGCCACAACAAAGATGGCTGTTGTAGTATCGCGTTATTTGGAGATTACAAAATCCCCATGCGTGGTCTCCATCTTTCCTTTCTTTCTCACACTAGGCGGTGAAGGTGCAACAGTTTTCGGTCGTCCCGAATCCGGGTTCATCCGACACCCTCACCGAAACAAGCTGAACAGAGCTCAACGCCACCATGCCTCCTTTATCCGACCCAAATGAAATCAAAATTGGTACGTGTGAAATTGTGTTTAGAAAATGTGATGTTGAAGATGCCAACGCCTGTCAAAGGCCGGTAAATTAGATTTATCGAGTAGGCTATTCTAGTGTGTCAAGATCGCTCGATTGGAAGTAGGTAGGCGTGTTTGCAGTCTAATTAACATACGTTGACTATATGTATTTTCATATTTTATGTTGTAGACGGAGTAACGTCAGCGTTCTGTATCGTGAAAGATGAGTCGATGTAGATCTAGATGTTGGTGACTTTTTTTCTTCCGTTCGGTTATTCGCCCGGGTACTTAGCTTAGCATACACAGGTAACGTTCAGTAATGGACTTCGCCGCTAGACTACATCTTTATCGGCTAGAATGGGGCATATATTCCAAACCAATACTAGCCAACGAATGGTCTTCGGTGTTTAATAGTCTATTCGATTCAGATTTGAATTTTCATGCTGGCTAAACTTTGTTTTCAGAATGAGTTTGCTAGCTAGGTTGCACCGTGCCACCACGTGCTTGCGCAAACTTTCTGACAATTTCTGAAGTGCAATCTTTTTAAACATTTACTACGTCTACATTTTACATTTATTATAAAATCTTGCAAAAAGTATGTCTGAATTGTAATGTTCCTGGTAGACTGATCAGGAATATGAAGTTATCTACTAAGGTTTGCTCGCTAGATGGATTAGTCAAACCAAATCGTAGACATCACCGTTAATGTTAGAATTTGAGTTTACCAACCGTTGGGCAAACCCTGAGTTGTGATTTAAGGTTATTTCAGCCTAAACTGAGACTAGGGAGAAGCTCGTGACATTAAAATGTCCATCGTACTATTTTGAATTATTTCAGGTGTCACCTATCCAAGTTCAGCAGTTCAAGAAAACGTACCGAGAAGCCCGAGACTTATCCAGGCCCCATTCATTTCGTTAGTCGCTAGGGAGGCTAAGGGGGTTGATGTATGTGGTTAAAATAGTTTACTACCAATCCAAATCTTGGTTGGCAAATATTTCCATATCGGGTAATAAAGCAGCTTTTGGAGAAAAAAATATACGTACACAAAAAAAACTTACAAGTGCGGGTAACACCGTACATCGTGGGTCTGCTTTGGCTCAACTCAATGTACCGGTTTGAACAATACCCCCTGCATACATTGCCATTTCTCTGAATGGCAAAAGTAGGTCATCTGGTCCAAGTGGTTATGCTTCCAGTTCCAGCGCCAATGGACATTTAAGTTCAGCTTATATTTTCCACAATGACATCAATACAAAATAAACAATAGAAGACTTATTTTATTTCAATTTTATGCAACACACAATGCAGGAACGATAAACTTTAATCTATTGGTGTGGGCAGGTTCAGCTGGGTTTAACTACAGTAGTAAGTTACAGTTGGGGGGCACTGCCATTGTGTGCTTGAGTAAGCCACTGCACCCAAATGGAGTAAAGCACCAGGTGCATGAATGGATGTGTACAAGTAGGTCCCTCTGGATATGGGTGTGTCCTAACACTGGTCCCCGAGAGATGCAGGGTCTGCTTGATTTTGTTACTTTGCACTTAATCGATCATTTAAAGCTGGTTTATTGGGTCTGAATTGGTTCCTGATTTTAAGGCAAACCCAAACCAGCAGACCCTGCGGCCACGACTCAAGGTGGAGCGGAGAAAGCGCGGGCACCCCGAGGCTTAACTCGATGTGCAGTAGTGAGGCCTTAAACGATTCCTTCTCCCATCTTTCTCTGCAGTGTACATGAGGTGCACAGGAGGAGAAGTGGGAGCCACCTCTGCCCTGGCCCCCAAAATTGGACCCTTGGGTCTGGTAAGTTCTGTGTCCGTTTGGGTTTGGGTTTGTGTAGCCCCCCGCCACTATGCCTGTCTGTGAGTGACTGGTATACTCCAGTGGGGGCTGAGAGAGAGAACCAGCTCTAGGAAGCAGGGCTGCCCTGATACACATGGGCATCTCTGTGCCGAAAGATCTGGAACATTCCCTGTGTGCACAACTGTTGTATTTGTTTCGAGTGTGTGGTGTGGCCGTAACTGAACTTTGCACTCCACCTTTTTGTGATTTTCAGTCTCCCAAGAAAGTTGGTGATGACATTGCCAAGGCGACGGGTGACTGGAAGGGCTTGAGGATCACCGTGAAGCTGACCATCCAGAACAGGCAGGCAGCGGTACGACCGTAAACCGACCACCTACGTTAACATATTACCACTTTACTGTATGACCTTATGACCCTTGTGTCCTGAGCTTTAAAAGCTTTAAAGCAGAGTTACTCAAATTGTGGGCTGAGTACTGCTGTTTTTTCACCCTCCTTTTACCTGGGAGTCAGGTGTGAAGACACTCTGGCCAATCAATTGCACTAATTGTTCAATTGCCTACGAGAGAGGAAAACCAGAACCGAATTTGTATTTGTGGGCCAGATTTGAGTAACCCTGCTTTAAAGCACAACCAGGGCCTTGGATATCAGTACATTAGTTTCCCACCCCTGTGCATCCCTTCACTGTTGTCTCACCCACCCACCCCCCTCCAGATCGAGGTGGTGCCCTCTGCCTCTGCCCTCATCATCAAAGCCCTGAAGGAGCCCCCCCGTGACAGGAAAAAGGTCAAGAACAGTGAGTTTTGTTTTTGGAATTCTTTCCATTTTGTTTAAACACATTTTCCATCCTTTTTCGAAATGTGTTTTGGCATGGTACATCACGGCGCCATGAGCAAGACGTGTGCGCAGACAGATAGGGTTTTATGAAAGTAGGTTCATAAAACCTAAGGTTGTACCCTTGAGCAAGGTACTTAACCTGAATTGCTTCAGTAAAATATCCAGCTGTATAAATGGATTGTAAAGAAATGTAAAACTGTTAGTCGCTCTGGATAAGAGTGTCTGCTAAATGACTAATGTAGTGGTTTGTCTGCATGCACTCTTGCGCAGTTCAAAACTGGTACCTGCCACTGTGTATTGAAGCCAAGCGGTGATTCAGGCCAGCTGTGCACTGCTAGCCCCCCGCCACTATGCCTGTCTGTGTGGGTGACTGACATACTCCAGTGGGGGCTGAGAGAGAGAACCAGCTCTAGGAAGCAGGGCTGCCCTGAACACGTGGGCATCTCTGTGCCGAAAGATCTGGAACAAACAGCCGTACATGTCGTGTATGACTTATCCTTTACTGCAGTAGCATTTGATGTCCAGGACAAATTTCCCTTTGTGGATTATAGTTTAACCAGTCTTATAGAAACCCTTAGTGTGTTGTACACGGGCTATGAAGGGGGGGAGGAGCAAACCGTTTTGTGTGACGCTATGGAAATTTGATCGTTTAGGTGCAACAGTCTAAACATTTGCATACAAACATGATTGCAAACGTGGCCTTTTTGAGAGCCGGTCTGGCTAACCTCCCCCCACCTCTGTTTCCAGTCAAACACAGCGGCAGCGTTACCTTCGATGAGATCGTGGGCATCGCCCGTGTCATGAGGCACCGCTCCATTGCCAGGGAGCTCTCAGGTAAGGGCAGGCCGTCGCAGGTGAACCCAGGCAATCGCACGCCGTTGGCTAGCCCCCCGCCACTATGCCTGTCTGTGTGGGTGACTGGCATACTCCAGTGGGGGCTGAGAGAGAGAACCAGCTCTAGGAAGCAGGGCTGCCCTGAACACGTGGGCATCTCTGTGCCGAAAGACCTGGAACATTCCCTGGGACAGCAGCATGCAGCTCGTCTGTTTCTGGAGGGCCACTGTGCCCTGGCTTTCATTCCAGCCATGGCCACATTGGTGCCAAGTGATTGGCTGAATGTTTGTCTGGGTGCAATTACTGATCATTTTAGCCAGCCCTCTGATTGGCTGGCTGGATTTTAGTTTACCATTCCCATTGCTGGCAAGTGCAGATATTCTGTCAGCTAGAAAATCCGGACCAAAATGAAGCTTGCCAGCTTGAGTCTGGTTTTGGTCTAAGTTGGTTGTGATTACTCAATATAAGACTAATTTAACTTTATTCCTAATTTTTCATCTTCAGGAACCATTAAGGAAATCCTGGGCACAGCACAGTCTGTGGGATGCACCATCGATACCCGTGCCCCCCATGATGTCATTGATGATATCAACAGTGGCAGAGTGGAGTGCCCTTCTGTGAGTGGCCAGGGTTTTTCCCCCTGTGTGCATGCATGTGCTTAACTTAATCATTTATGGGACAATTCTGTCTTCTGTATTAATTCATATCCTTTTTTCTTTTCTTTTTTACCCCTTATAGGAGTAAGTCAATGGATCAAGAGGAAAAAATAAAATGTTCACAAAAATGTAATGAGCTTGTTTTGGGTTTTTTTACCTTAAGGTGCCATTTGTTTGAATTGATGGTGGTTTGAAAGTTGATGGCCTCTGAACATAAGTTTGAACTCAAGCCTGGCTAACAGTTGAAGCTGGCCTGTGCTTAAGTTTCCTCAATTTACTTTTTACAGCGCACTGTTGCTTGACCAATTTGGTAATGCTACCTTGTTCATTAGCACTATGCAAGTTGCTCGAGTGGAAAGACAGAATATTCTGGCGTGGGGGGAGCAGTATGGGCTCAAATTAATGCCAAAAGTATTTTGTCTTGTAGTTTGTTTGAACAATCTGAAATAAAACATTTTGTCCTTGTAACCAATGACTTGAGCTTGTAACTTGTGGTCCGTGTTTGTACTTTACCATTTGTGAACAGAAATAGTACTTTTACGTGCAACACTACCTCTACATGCAACACTCAGTTTACAAGATTTCTCTCTACAGACTTTTGGCACTGTTTTGCCGCTTCCGATAAACTATCCAATCGGCATCCAGAAGAGATCAGGTTGCCATATTGTGCAACATTCCTCTATGGAGTGTCCAAGAACTTAGCACCGCCACGTTGAAGATTCTATTGAAAGGCTACCACCTGGACGACGAAGATTGCCACCTATTCACTTTATTCGATGGTGGCTGGTCACGAACCAGTCCGTGTGCGCCACCCAGTGGAATTATAACGATGTCCTTGGAGAATCAATGTGTTCAAAATACTGTGCAATTAAGATACAATTTCTGTGCATAGCCGGCTATAGGCCTACGTATATATATTTTATGTTAAAACTATTTATTATGGATGAGTTCTTGTCATTGTCTGATTGTTTTGGGACAGGGGATCTTATGGATATAGTTAAAATGTACATGATATAGGCCTGGTCTTAACACCAGACCCAAATGAGTTATTTTAAGCTGAATAGTTTACACTATGTAAACTACGAAACAAACAAAACAAAAAAAATAGCTTAGCACTGGCCAAGACGGCCCAAGCCGATTGTGATTGGTTTAAATAAATGCAGCATCCCCCCTATCACCGAACGATATCCCATCCTGCAAGACTTTTCTCTTGCATGGGCACAGCGCAAACATAGTGGAGATCGGAGATGGGTCTGAATAGCGAGACTAGCCTAGATAAGTAACTTGTGGCCAACATGGCAACCTGGTCTCTTATGGATGCCAAGTGGATAGTTTACTGGAAGCGGCAAAACTGCCAAAAGTCTGTGTAGAGAGAAATCTTGTAAACTGAGCGTTGCATGTAAATACTCGTACTATTTCTGTTCACAGATGGTAAAGTACAAACACGGACCACAAGTTACAAGCTCAAGTCATTGGTTACAAGTACAAAATGTTTTATTTCAGATTGTTCAAACACAAACTAAGTTGCAAGCACAAGTCATTGCTTACAGAGACTAAATACTTTTGGCATTGATTTGAGCCCATAGAGCAGGAGAGACTTTCACAATGGGTGAAACCTTGGTGACTAGGTGGTCAAGGAAATCTGAAAATGCAAACGCGTAAATTCAGATTTTGGTCATTTTAACTGCGATCCGGTATTAAAGACCAGGGCTGAACATGTGGTACGTTACACCCTTTGTCTGCGGAGATCCGCCCGACTGTCACTCCACAAGGGATAAAGGACAAATTGAATACCTGCACAGAACACCATCTTGTGGAATTTTTTCCATTGTGGTCAGACCTTCCCTGACGAAGACTGTTTCGGACACCTCTGCTCTACCTGGTATGTTACGACCAATCAAGTCACCCTGTGGGACTCCCAGCTGCAGTCTGCACATACAGGGTCTGGACTGTAGGGGGCATCACTGTACTAGGCACCACCTCTCCTGAACCCACTGAGCTTTTACCTCTAAAAAACATTAAATGACTTATTTACAAAAATTGTTTATTACAAAAGTAGGCAAACATAATTGCTGAGCTACAAGTACAAAAGTGTGTTCAGAGCCCTGAAACACATGGGGCAGTGTTATTGGTTCTAGATGGGGGCCAACAGTCGAGACCGCTGAAACAGTTGGCGGTTTGCACATTTTAAAAACTACAATAGTTTATCAATCACCTTGAATGTTTTTGGAAGGCAAGTTTTTACTCCTCACCTTAAGTTTAACTTACATTTTTAGAAAAGCCTGACACCTCCCATGATATCCATACTGAAGGTGTGAATTCCTGACACAAACCATCAGCACTGAATCCAAGTCTTGACAGTGTCGAAGTTCCACACGATTTTCGTACAAGCGGCGGCATGTCCAAAAATCTGTGTGAGTAAACCTGTCCTGTTTCCTGGAGAGGTTTGGAATTCCTTTTCCAGGAACGTTTGAGAGCGTTGTGCCTGATTCGCTGCAGGATGTGCATATTTAGAATTCCCTGATGCGCATCTCAAAAGGTTATTTCCATTACACCGTTCCAGATCTTATAAGGCAGTGGTTCCCAAACAAGTCCTAAGTATATTTATCCCAAGACCCCCACTCACTCCACACAGGGGGTCCAAGCCCAGAGTTTGGGAACCACTGTTGTAAGGCATTAGGTCTCAGTATAAACACATTTAACATGGCATGTCAATGCTAATCCTTACTCTTGGCTAAACCAGGGGTGCACAACAAGGGCTGATCCGTTTCAAGATTTCATGTCAACTTCTGCTCTTAATTATTTAATTAACCCCAAGCATTTATTTGATTTGACCTTTCAGGACCTACAGCTGCAGATTGCATGTGCAGCAATGTGCAAACACCTTTTACAGTGGTCTGATCTAGGAGTGAACCAGCATTGGTGTATACAGCCGTTTAGAAAATTAAGCCAGTGTAATTGCTTGTAACAAAAACCAGCATGCACACCGGCCCTCCAGGCCTGAAGTTGTGCACCCCTGGTCTAAACAGAGCCAGCGCTAAAGGTTTCTTCAGAATCAACAGCTGCCAGGTTGTGATTGGGAACCTCGATGACCAAAAAGGCTAGTCCAATAAGGGCTGTGACAGACAAATATGGAAAAACAGACTGGAGGCGACTAGCAAAGGGGAGAACAAGGCTTCGCAAATGGGCGGAGCCACTATGTTCTGTTAGTCACTGCCTTGTGTGAGCTGACCAATAGACTTTGCTCTCTAGTAATAATGAACATTAAGTGGTTTAAGTTGACGGGCCTGCTGACAGGACACTGTAGCTGCACTAATTTTGGGGTTAGCCTCACTCTCCCATCACTAACAGAAAAGACAGGACCCTACACGTATAGGTATGGGGTCCCTCCTCCAGCGGCTAGCATTGCGACAGGAGCTCCCTTCCTCAGTTTTCCACTTCCTCTTCCTCTCCCTCATTCTCCCCTTCTTGTTCGTCCTCCATGCGCTCCTCTTCCTCGTCGTCCTCCTCCCTGCTCTTGTCGTTCTCCTCCGGGTCGGTCTTCTTCTCTTTGTCCTTTCGTCTCTGCTCCGTCGCCTCCTTCTTTCCCTTCTGGCTCTTCTTATAGGCTGTGAATTAATACAAAACCTTGTCTCAAGATTACAGTTCCAGGCTACTTCCTTCATTTTTAAGAACAATGTTTATCCCTTTTCTCACCCAATTTGGAAGGCCAAATCGCATTTGCAAGTCAATCCAATATCAACGCAGCTGTGGACAATTCCAGTCCTAGAAGGATGGAATAGAGCTCGTCTTGTCGTAGGAAAAATTCTGACTTGAGCCGCCGCGGTGGAGGCATTTCTGAGCTCAGTTACTCTCTCAATGGATTCCAGAGAGCACAGGCCAGAGCAAGATTGACTGATCGGTTGGCGACGGGAAACTCAGGATTGAAGTACGGGTCCAGGAAAACAGCCCGGGCAGTCCAGGTAGCTATAGCAGTAACCTGCGTAGCTAGAAGTTGACTATGCAGCTTTGTTGCATACATCTTAATAATACCAGTTGCGGTATTATGCTAGTTTACTCAGCTATGTAAATACTGTAACGTTGGATACTTAAAAGACTTACTGGTACATTAAAAAGTAGTACTAGAAAACAACAAACAGGAGAGATCTAAAGTAGCATGGTAGCACCATAACCGCCAGCGTTCCCTCATCCCAGAAGTTATGAAAATGTCAGATCACGTAGTTGATTGGGCTAATTAAATGGTTATGGTACCCCTTGCCCATCCAATGTAACAGGCAACTGATTTCATGTTCGCTCCCTGTGTGTCAATGTTTCAAGAATTTTCATAGCCCGTTTTTATATTTGCCATGAGTTCATGCAGTTCATCTCAATGCAAATAATGTGTTGACATGCAATTGCCTACTGGGGCTATATACAAAAAACTATAATTTGCCTGATTAACTGGTTCATCCATTTATGACTTCATTAGTTAATTGCCTAAAATTGATTGACAGCTTGATCCTCTGCCCGACTCACCTTCCAGAGCTTCTCTCAACGGCTGCAGGAAACGCTCAAACTCCATCTCCTCCATCGCAGCCATTACATCACCCGCATTCAGTGTTTTCCGCTTGGCTTTCATGGCAAAGTTATTTGCACTGATACCACAGGAGGGAGGGGGAGAGAGAGAGAGAGAATGTCATTTTCCACAACCTGTTTCAGAAGCATTAATATTTTACACCCTCTATTCTCTATCCCCCCCCCCACACACACACACAAATGTGCATTCTACGCGCTCACCATGATGTGGCGTACAGTACAAATACGCTGGCGGCTTGTGAGATAGCCTTCCGCGCCTCTTTAGAAACGTTCACTCCGTCTGGCAGCTGGAAAATGGATCAAAGGGTGGTACAGTTGGGGTGTATTCGAACTATTGTGTCAGATGTCAAATTATGAACAAGCGAAGACACTACGAAGCTAGCTTTAAAATACATGCAATTTAAAATGTTATCTTGGAAGAATTTATCAAATGTTAGCGCAATATATTATTTGGTATCGAACAATGTATAGTATACAGCTCTGGAAAAAATTAAGAGACCACTCAAAATTTTTCTTATATCAGCATCTCTACATGTATGGCAGCCATTCCATTCCAGTGTCTGTTGAATTCCAACACAAGCACACCTCATTCTACTTAATGAAGTACTAATTAGGTGATCACCTGAACTAAATCTTATTTAACGAGGAAAAGTATAAAAACCACTGCTGTGGTCATCACTATCCTCTTGCAATAGGACCAACTGGATGGCAAAAAACAGTGCTAGTAGTACCTTAAAAGTAATTGGAATCAAAAAATAACTATTGACCATGCCAAAAGAGTTGAAAAAGAAAGGATTTGAGTGAGGAAAAGAAGGGTTCAATTCTGGCTTTACTGGCAGAGGGATACAGTGAGCCTAAGGTTGCTTCTATCCTTCAAATTTCAAAGACGGCGGTTCATAAGAACAAGGTCAAGCAGCAGACATTGGGAACAACAAAGCTACAGACTGGTAGAGGGCAAAAATGACTCTACTGACCGGGATGACCGCCAACTCATTCGAATGTCACTCAACAACCGTAGGATGACATCAAGTGACCTACAAATAGAATGGCAAACGGCAGCTGGGGTGAAGTGCACGGCGAGGACGGTTCGAAACAGGTTCCTAGGGGCAGGGCTGAAGTCGTGCAAAGCTAGAAAAAAGAGCTTCATCAATGAGAAGCAAAGAAGCCAGGCTGAGGTTTGAAAAAGACTGGAGGACTGGAGTAAGGTAATCTTAACTGATGAGTCCAATTTTCAACTTTGCCCAACACCTGGTCTTCTAATAGTTAGACGGAGACCTGGAGAGGCCTACAAGCCACAGTGTCTCACACCCTCTGTGAAATTTGGTGGAGGATCGGTGATGATCTGGGGGTGCTTCACCAAGGCTGGAATCGGGCAGATTTGTCTTTCTGAAGGACGCATGAATCAAGCCACGTACAAGGTTATCCTAGAAGAACACTTGTTCTTCTGCTCTGACAATGTTCCCCAACTCTGAGGATTGGTTTTTCCAGCAGGACAATGCTCCATGCCACACAGCCAGGTCAATCAAGGTGTGGATGAAGGACCACCAGATCAAGATCCTGTCATAGCCAGCCCAATCTCCAGATCTGAACGCCATTGAAAACCTCTGGAATGTGATCAAGAGGAAGATGGATGGTCACAAGCCATCAAACAAAGCTGAGCTGCTTTAATTTTTGCGCCAGGAGTGGCATAAAGTCACCCAACAGCAATGTGAAAGACTGGTGGAGAGCATGCCAAGACGCATGAAAGCTGTGATTGCAAATCAGGGTTATTCCACCAAATATTGACTTCTGAACTCTTCCTAAGTTAAAACATTAGTATTGTGTTGTTTAAAAATGAATATGAACTTGTTTTCTTTGCATTATTAAAGGTCTGAAAACACTGCATCTTTTGTTATTTTGACCAGTTGTCATTTTCTGCAAATAAATGCTCTAAATGACAATATTTGTATGTGGAATTTGGGAGGAATGTTGTCAGTAGTTTATAGAATAAAACTAAAATGTTCATTTTTACTCAAACACATACCTATAAATAGTAAAACCAGAGAAACTGATCATTTTGCAGTGGTCTCTTAATTTTTTTTCCAGAGCTGTATATTGCCCTTTTTTATCCATATTTCCTTTGGCTTAAAAGTCGTTTGTAACTGGTGAATAACAACGTTAGGGAGGGTGAAGTGTACGGTAGCTAACATTGGGGTAACTAAGTTAAACCTCGCGAAATGTGCATTCTCACCGCTTCCTTGATGATTCGCGTGATGACTGCGTTAGGCAGATTAAGGTCCTCTGGTCTCTCCGCCATAGCGAGCTCCTGTTGCAGGGTATTGTCCTGAAAAATAAAACGTCAGCAATCTGACAGTCGTTGGGGCATAGGCTAAGGCGTTATTTTCAAGTGTTACATGTGGATAACTGGACTGGACAGCTATAGCGAAGGTGCTCGCGCTGCCTATTTTAAAAATCCCAGGGTCTCCCGCTCGCATGTGCGAGGAGTTTAATAGCGTCAAAATAGCTAGCAAACTACCACGCTTTCCACGAACGTTAACTGACTTGAGCAATACGCCGGCTTGCTAGTAAAGTAGCGAACGTTAGCTAGATCATTTACCTACTGCAGACCCAAAGTTAAGTTTCCACGTGCGTTGGAACTCAATGCAAATGCCGTTAAAATGTCGTTCTACTTCAATATTTCTTGACAATATTTTGTTTTGAGCCCGCCTGAACCCAAGAGACCATGTTGTCACCCTTTCACCTTTCAACTCTTACCTTGTCACAACATGCACAAAATTAAAACAAAGCGATACAAATAATATCCAGAAGCTTATTTCTGCTCGTGTTCACGGACGTAGTGCCTTTCTTACTGTCAATCCAAGATAATACTGACCGCTTGTAAACCTATATGTAGCAATATGTCAATAAATGCGAATCCCACAATGCAATACGAAAAATGTCACCTATGCGCATGCTCAAGTTAAAATAGCCTTGATTGGATTATGTGTGCCTGTCAGCCTTAAATCTAAATACAAAAATCTTGCACCCCATTAGGCACTGTGTTTGTCCCTGAAGCTGTTGAGCATGTTTAAATTATTTTATTAGTATACGTGAGGGAGGGAGAGTGAAGTGCAATACGATCTACCCACCCAAAAATCTACCCTTTTTGATACTTCCAACTCATTGGGTTATCTTATTCTGTCATCCAACTTGAAGTCCAGAAGTCTATTCCCAATTTGCATTGGACTCGTCTAGTCTAGTTCTCAGAACATTTTTTAAAATCAGCATAGCAATTCTGCAGCCACCAGGATTGGGGTCAATTCCAATTGAAATTGAAATTCATGTTCCTCTTCCAGTTAAAATCTGGAAATTCAATAATCTTTAAGCAATGGAATTGGAACTGAATGATAATTTAGGCATTTTGAATTTGATATGAATTTAAATTGAACCAATGGATCTGACCCCAGCCCTGGTAGCCACTGATATGTTGAAAGGACATTCCAGTTTGGTGTCTGGCCTTTTATCCACACCCCAGTACAGTAGGTGGCAGTATGCACCTTAAGTTTGATTTGTGACCTGCCCATAAATCCAACAATGGGGAAAAAATGCAAAATGCAAATGTTTTGCTGTTGTAATTTATATGATAGATACAAATATCTTTGCTCACCTGTCTGTAATAAATAATGATTGCCCTGACACTGAGTTACCCTGGTGACTGACACTATTTCAACATAAATAAGCGATTCAGTAAAGGAAATTGTGTTCATTTCCCTTAGATAGAGGGGTGAAAATATATATAGCCAAACCAGAAGATATACATTCATCTGAGATTATTTTTTTAAGCAGGTTTGGGGTTGGAAGTTGACATATGTATTAGGAATGCATTTCTGAATAGTGCATAAGCAGGAAGATAAGGTTTTGTTACAAGGGAGCTGGACCCCACAAAACAGTTAGAGGAAATTGGCCAGATTTTTTTCTGCTGTATTCAAAATTCCATTGCACGCAGACTGAAACAATTCCGTTTTGCAATAATATTGGGTGGGTGGCTGGTACAATGAAGAGAGATGTAATATAAACTACACACATACAAACAAGGTTGAATAGCACACATTCTTCCATGAACTGAGGGAGAAAGGGACTACTTACTTTCATAAACAATATTTTGTACTGTAGTAAATCCAGTGAATAGGCAACATTTCACAACGAATTGACATGTTTTGGGGATCAATCTCTCATGGGAAATATACTTAAAACGTATTAAATATCTTAACTTATCTTTAATATCTTATTTTAAATATCGCGTCGATGGAATAAACAAACACGAGACGTTCTGTTTTGTTTCAGTACTGATACAACAGGGTCGTATGCAGTGGGTTGCCACGGTGCGGTGGCGGGCTATGTTTGCACACTTCTCAATCAGACCATCCGATTGCGTGTAAGAAACCAGCTCTGGTGTGGCTCTTGACGTGTTGCCACGGTACAGCGGAATTTTTCCAGGCATTTGTTTATTAAGATGCAACGGTTGATTAAAAAAACGTCACCCAAATCTCGCGCTCAATATAGCTCACAGTTTGGCTGTTTATTTAATTTCTGGCACGGCCCTTCATCTTAGTGAGTGCGCAGCAATCACGTATCCTGTCGATTGTCCCACTGACCCGCACCTGAGGGGAGGAAATGCTGTTTGGATTGCAGAGATTCCTCCGTTGGTGCGTGTAAACGGAGAATCTACTCCAACCGAGGAAGCGGCCTGGCAAGCAGAGGAGAGAGCGTGGAACAGCGGCTGTGGAAACGGATGAATGGAAACGGCGCTCCTTAATTGGGCCGTTGGTGTGAAAAAATTGAGAAGTGGGTCGTTCTTCCAAACAACCGACTGCACTGTAGTTCAAAAACATGTACAGGTAACTGCCAAAATAAAGGAAAAACTTGAGTAAATGAAGGGTTTTGGTGTTTCTGTTATGGTGTGGGGTGCATTTTCCTGGCATGGCTTAGGTCCACTTAACCCCTTATATGGTAAGGCAAACACCAAGAAATACAAAGCCAATCCTATGGTGAAGCATTTCTATCCTGATGGGACTGGTCTCTTCCAGGATGGCAATGCCCGGGGCAAGACGACAGATTACTGCGCAGGTCACGTGCGTCCTACCAGTCATTCAATTACGATCAGACACTCCTAATTGTTTGAGAAAAGAAAAATAGGGAATTAAGCATTTGTGGAAAATGCATTTTGGAATGATACATGATACATAAATGATAATAATAAATGATACATTTTCTGTTAAACGCAGCCCATGCAAACTTGGGTAAAACAAATATATTTATTTAATATTGTGTTACGTAATTCAATAATTGATATTTTTAAAAGGTGGCTCCTGTCCAAAGCTGTTTATGTCAATCTCTGTACTCTGTCAGCCTCCAGTTCCCTTCAGCTCTGCGACTAAGTGACAGTGTGTGGCCTTGGCGCTGCCGCAGAGCTCATAACATTTTAGCGTTTTAGAGCTTTTCACTAACAGTAACAAAGCAGGGATTATGTTCTTTTTCATCTCCGTTGCATATTATTTACATTGTGACAAAAGGCTGGGGATTAGTTGACTGTGGTAACTGCCAAGAATTTCCATGATTTCTTCAAGGTTTTTCCCCCCTTTTTTTTCGTTCCTCCTCATCCAAATTCACTGAGGTCGGTTTGATATATTTACTCAGCGTGTCATTAACATATTTTACGCAATGTAATGGTGTTTTATTGGGACTGCTTTCGTTATTTTTTCCACTCTCTCAATGGTAAGAAAGTGATGTCATTAGCAGTTACACAAAGCGACCCTTTTTCTGGCTTTAGATGGTCGCCAGGACATTGCCAGGCATGTTACCATGGAGTCGACCACATCTGTTAGTGAAGCCACCCTGCACCGCACCACTCCTGTCTCCATCAAATGCGTAATGAGATCATCGCTCCTGTCTCTGCTGAACGCATAACGAGATCGCCACTGCTGTCTCCATCAAACGCATAAGAGATTTCCACTCCTGTCTCCATCGACCGCGCAACAAGATCGCCACTCCTGTCTCCATTGAACACGTAACGTGATCGCCATTCCTGTCTCCATTGAACGCATAAGATATTTCCACTCCTGTCTCCATCGACTGCGTAACAAGACCGCCACTTCTGTCTGCTGGACGCATAACGAGATCACCACTCCTGTTTCCATCGAACACGTAAGGGGATCACCACTCCTGTCTCCATCAAACACGTAACGAGATCACCAATCCTGTCTCCATCGAACACGTAACGAGATCACCAATCCTGTCTCCATCGAACATGTAAAGAGATCACCATTCTTGTCTCCATCAAACGCATAAGAGATTTCCACTCCTTTGTCAGCTAAATGTATTACGAGATGGCGGTTTAGAATTACTGGCCTTGCCTCCAAGGGGTTGCTGGTTTCACTCCCAGATGAGGCGTTGCTATAGTACCCTTGAGCAGGATGTGTGTGACGTTCGGGATAAGGACCCAGACGCAGATCAGGATTAGGCAAAAATAATCGTTTAATCAAGGCAGAGGTCAAAACCAGAAGTCAGGGTAGCGAAGGTACAAAATCAAAATCCAAAGAGAAGTCCACAAACAATCCAAAAGTCAAAACCAGTAAATCAGAAAAGGCAAACAAACAGAATCGGCAGGCAAACGCGAAGTGAAAACAGAAGGGGTGTCTCGGGAAAATGCTTACAGACTCTGGCTTACAATAATCGGCACAGGGAATGAAGATCAACGATCTGACAAGGATAGAACATAAACACGGAACTTAAATACAAGCAGGGAAGGGAAACACAATAGGAATCAGGTGTGACTGGGAGGAGAGAGGGGCAGGAACACAGGTGAAAACGATGGGATTCGCTAATACAATAACAAGGGGAAACGAAAGACTGGGACACAGACACATAGACAATATACGACCTGGAAGAGCAGGCAGACACGTGCACAGTTCGAAGGGGAGGAACGCAAGTAGAGAAACTGCGTGCAAATGAAACAAAACGTGAGAAGCGTACAGGGATAGGACAACGAGAGAGAGAATGATAGCGATAGATAGAAGCGTGAGATAATTAGTAATTAGTAATGTTAGTAACTTAATCTAAATCCCTAATGTTAGTAGATTAGTAGGTTAGTACTATATACATCTAACTAATATATACAAAGTGTTATAGAAAGAAAGAAGGAAGTAAAACAAGATAAGAAACTAAGACGGAAAAAACGAAAACTAGAATTTCCCGAAGTGCATGACAAAAGACAAGGAGTGGATCTCGAAACAAACAGGAACGATGACAGACGGGCAACAGAACATAACAGAAACGAGAATGATGAATGAATAAAACAGAATACAAAAACAAACCGAACAGACATTGCAAAACATAACACTGTGTGTACCTCACCTGGATTGCTTTTGGCACTGTTGGTAAATTCAGATCTGGTAGACCACGATGTTAGCGACAGAAGATCGCATGAACATAAGCTTGAGTGGAGTTATCTCTTAGTAAACATTCCCTCCAGAACAGATAATTAAAACCACAGCTATAAATCGTTGTCTACACCAAGAATGTTGTTATCATTAATGTACGTCACTCAACAATCAACAGTCATACGACTCGACTGACATCTGACAATAACTGCATTGTTAACTGTTGTCACTCATCGTCTCGCTATAAAAAAATAACTAAATAAAAGTATGAACACTGAAGACTTGCTACTCCTCTGTCTGGCCCAGTGGAAACCTCTCTACCTGTGTGTACAGGGCACTCCTTGATCCAATCCTGGATTGGCCCTTTATGCAGTCATGGGCCCATTCACATGAATCATCTGAGATTAATCAATTCCACAGGTTGCAGGTGAAATCCAGAGGTAATTATTCATATTATCTGCGTGTTCTCTGGCCAAATGTTCTGCTTCCTTCTACATGATAAAAAGTGAGATTCTCACAGTATGAATAGATCATGTACAATGTGAGTCACTGCAGTTTTTCCCTTGAGTGAACATGTACGTACTTCCCCTGAACTCCTGCGGTACAAACAGATTATTCATTACAATGTGACAATGCATAATAAGAGTGTCTGGCAAGCAAATAAACAATCATTATTATTACTATAACTCTATGAGCAGAGCATAAGAATGGCTGATGTTGAGAACAGGCCATTCAGGCCATCTAGGGTCTATCTTATTGGTAGAGGTCAACGGTCATGTTGTCTCTCCCTGTGAGTACAAGACTTACAGTTTGGCATTGTCCAGAGCTGCAGGGTTCCATTTGTGCCCCACGGACCCCAGGGGGGTCCCAGTATTTTCACATGTGCATTTACATTACCCAGAGCTACTTACAGTAAAGTAGGCCTACACACATGCTTACAACAGGGTTACAAGAGCATAACTACAGAGTAACTCTTACTAATACATCAGTGCAGAACTCAGCGATGGTTCAAAGGAAAACATTTGCCAATAACTGACAAAATACTGGTAGGAAACAAAGCTAGCCTTTTGCGTTCAAACGTAGGTAAAAATGCCCAGCCTTCATATGCAGAGCACAAACACTGTACAGTTTGTCTATTTCACGGATAGCTTAACAGCCACACAGTTGGGAGCCAAGTGTAGTTTGAAAGGACCGATTTGACGCTAAACTGGCGCTTTGGCTTTGGCGGCCACCACTTGAAAGGAGCACTTGCTTTTTTTCAGCTGGGGCAGAGGCAAAGTGACTATGTCACCCCCGTAGCAACGGCCATGACAACCACAGGCTACATTTAAAAACAGACCCAACAACATGAATTACGTCTCTGTTGAGAGATTAATCCAAATCAAGCAGACAAGGTGGACTTCAGGCTGGTTCGCCGGTTATGTCATTTTCTTTTTGAATGCACCTGTGATATTCTGTGCATGATGCATGGGAACAAGTTGAACACACACAGCAAAGATAATCAACAATATACACTGTGTTAAATTTCAATAATGCTTTTTCTTGATAACTTACAATTTAGTTCCAATCATATTCCACCAATAAACAATTAGAAGGTTATATTGCTTTTAGTGAATTATTAACTGTCAGAAAAAAAGACTTGTTTCAGCAAACTCTTCTTTTAGAGTTGACTCAAATGTAGGCACACAGTCTGCATGCATGTTCCAGTGCAATAAGGTTCAATTTATTCCCATTTTCTTTCAAAACAGTCAGGTTTGATCTTTAACCTTCACATAAAACATAATTAGCATGGGGTACAGAGAGATGGGACGTGTCATGTTGGTGCAAGAATACCCTCGTCCTGACAGCTCATCCACACGGGCACACGTGATGTGAAGTTCCTCGGCCCATTTCTCGGAGCGAACCATGAACCATGAACTTGTGAACAAGGTGGCCAGGTGATTATTATTTTTTAATATAAATTTTGACTCGACTGCTTCACACACACGCACACTCACACACACGCACTCACACACGTACGAGGACGTTCAGTTCAGTTGACCCGACTGCTCCATACACACACAAACACACAGGCGCGCTCACACTGAGTTGCCTGTTACTCTACGTGCCGCACAAAGTTATGAAATGCATTGCAGTAAAAACAATCGGCGTGATTACTCCTGCGGCCCCAACCGACCCTCCCCATAATAACATCGCAGGCGAATTAAGTAAATTTCCCCCCCTTTTCACTGTGTCCTCACCTCACAATGCACAATGTCTTATAAAGACTGCAGCTTCTTTCATTAACTAAGTGTTCCTTCCACTTCTTCCCCTCCTCCCCCCACCCCCACCCACAGTCTCAACACATGTGATATAGTCAGGAGCTTGGTCTGGGTTTTTTAATTATCTTCTTCCAACAGTCATAACAAATAAAACGGCTAGCCCAGGGCTTATATATACACCTCATTCACCTAATTTATTTATTCCCTAATTAAAAATAACAATGGCAGTTGATCCACATGAAGGGTATTCAGGATTCTATATAAAAATGTCCTGATGAACATCTTTTTTTTTCTTTTTTTTCTTAGTCTTCATTGAACGTAAGTGCCATAATTAGCTGCAGTTCTGTTTTGGTGGCCTTTCTTGAAAGGGGTGTTGGTTGAGAGCTTTTCTCCCAGTGACCCTTTCCCTCAGAGAAAGAGGAAGCCCCAGTTCTCTTTTTCCTTCAGTTCTCTCTACGGCCCTTCCAAAATACACAGTCTCTCCAAAAACAGGAATCAACCAGCTTTGGTATATATACCTTTTGGGTGTGCATGTGTGTTTGTGAGGGGGTGGGGTCATTGAAAAACTATAACTATAAATATAAAATTCATATATAACATTGTGCGCCTGTCTGCTAAAATGACGAATGGTCTGGGTTTGTGAGGAACTGAAGCTGTGAGAAGATAATTTTGTGGGGTGAGCTGAAGGTCATGACTCTGGTAACCCCCCCACCCCAAAAAACACATTTGGAAACAGACAAAAGAAAGAGAAGCAAGATAAGGAACTCACTAGTATCGCTGTTCCATGCAAAATATTAATAGTTTTCTTGCAGACTTAACATAACATTTAGCTACAGTAAGCAATTTTATCTGTGGGAAAATTTGACAAATCAAATATATATTCAAATCACAGGTTGGTGGATGTGTGCGTTGACCGGATGCAGGAAATGTGAAAGGAACAAAACACTCAGAACATAGAGAACACACGGAACACTCCGAACAGAGAACACACAGAACATACAGAGGTCACACAGGAGCAGGAAAACTAAAACTAAAAAACAATTATTCACCTTTTCCATCTTGTTGCCATGCGAAGAGGGTGGAGTGCAGGTGAGGCTGCAGTGAATAGATATTTCCTCAGGACCCGTCTGGTTGGCACTCCCTGCCCGAGAGGTGTCCATTTAGGGCTGGGTTCTTCAGCTCCTCCTCCCTGGAGGGATTCTTTTTAAAAATGGTGCACACCGGCCAAGCATTATCCACAAACTATTTATGAAACAATGTATGAATAAGCTGTATTGTACATGTGTGTAAACAAAGTAGATGCCTTCTCAAAAGTTTTCTTTTTTTTAACCATTTTGGTGGCCAATTGTACGCTCTTCTAGTTCAACAAACCCTCTGACTACGAGTTCACTGCTGAAACTCTGGGATTGGCAGTGACTAAGGTGAACTGAACTCAAACTGAACTCGAAAACTCTGACACACACAGACCCGATTTCACGCAGTGAACTCATGCCGGCTTCCCCACGTAGGCCTCCCCCCAAGGGCTTGAACCCAAGCTGCAGTGGGAAGCCTGCACTTAGAACAAGGACTCAAACCCAGGCTGCAGCAGGAAAACTGGTGTGTGTGAGTGCCTTTACCAGTGGTGCCACTCAGGGGTCCGGAAGCAGACCAATATTTGATACATCTGAATAACTCTCAGGGGCCATCTATGGGTGGTTGTATTTGGCCCCTGGGGGCCGGCAGTTGAACAGCTCTGCTTTAGAGAACCGAGTTCTGCTAACAGGAGCTGGCTCTCTTCTCACAGGGGTCAGGGGTCATCAAAGTTTTAGCAGGGTCAGGTGTCAGAGGCTGCATGGGGCTGTGGCCACAGAGGAAAATGTGCCACTCATGAAACAGAACTGCCGGTGTGTCCAAAGTCACGCCTTTTTAAACATCGCCTGTAACTTTCTGTATTTATTTGATCAATTATTATTTCTCCGACATATCCAGGGGCTCTGAAATGTAGCCTTGTTATAAGCATACTCTGTTTATGGTGCTCGCTATGGTGCTCTATGGACACTACTGGTTATGATCCCGTTCTGGTAAGAATCAACTTATCTGTTACAAATCAAAGAAGGCATACTCTTCAGAGGACGCTAGGTAATACTCCATCATTGGTCAACAATGAGTTACAATAACTCTTCACATATACAAAATTATACATTGCCACCACACCGTATAATCAGGCTTGTATTTACTCAGTAAAGGAAGATGACATTTAATGTGCGATCAGAACTCGTTTTCCAAATCAACAAAGCAGTCATGTAATGCACATGTGTTCACAACAGCCTGTACGTGCACCTTTCCTAGTGTGCACGTGAAGGACCACACGCAACGTCCCCAGGGGGCCTCAACCCAGCGCCATGGCGTGTTAACCCGCAGTCCAAGGAGCGCTGCTTCAGTTTTGTTTGTTTGCCTGATGAGTAAAACTAACTGGCGAACAGAGGGCCAAATCCAATTGGCTGTGCGGGGGGACAGGGTCCAGCCAAAGCGCTCATTCCCGTGTTTATGCGTTCCACCCCCTGAGGGAGAATTCACGGGGGTGACAAGGCGAGATTTACAAGGAGGCCAGCGAGGCAGTCGCCAGGCGGGGAGTGACATCACTAAACACGTTTTTCCTGTCGTTTCTTTTCAACATTTGCCTCGGGTGCCCAGAACCCTGGGATACGTAGGGCATGGTCGGGATCGCTTTTAGCAGCTCTGGCTCCGCGGTCGAAGGCGCGTAACGAGAACACCTAGGCTGTAAATATGGCGTTGACATTGATGGGTGGGGGGTTGGGGTTGCGGGTGACTTAAGGGGAAAATGAGCGCCAGCAGCCATCAAACGTGCGCTTGAACCAAACAACCCACAGAGAGACAGCGTGGGTCTGTGTACTGAGGGGTGCACCCGCACCCCAACGCTAAACAAACAAACACTCCCGAAGTGCTGCCCTGCACTGACGTGGGGGGGGACATTTCGGGATTTTTCCCCCCACCCATTGCCAACGACTGCTGAGGAGGGTGACGGAGCGCAACGGAATGTTCTCGCGCTCCCACTGGGGTGGTGGGCACGTGTGGGGGGGAAGGAAGGCCAAGCACAGCACAGTGGATCTGGCTTAATCTGGTACATTTTTAAAGAACTTCCTGGCGACTATAACGTCTGATGAGGGACCTCTGCGACTCCCGCATCGGCCAGGCCGCTCGCTGAGCGGATGATTTACACGCGACCCGGCGCTCTAAACAAACAGAGCACTTGAGCGCTTTCACACGGCTGCCGCCGATGCTGAGCTTGGTTCCCTCGTTAGCCATGTTGGCACATGCCACTCGTTTGACAGGCGGCTCTGCGTGATCTACACCCGCCACCGGTAGTGTAAATCGTCCAATCAGCAAGGGCACTCGGTGCCCGGCTAGAGGGAACTGCTGTCTGACGCACAGCCATGGACAGTGTGATTTATTTCCTAAGCTCTCTGTTTATTTGCGCTAGCAGACACCCTGGCCCAGGGCGACCACATAGCTCACCGCATACATGCCATCCAGCTGGATATTTTACTAGAGTGGTCAAGGTTAAGCAAGGTACCCTTGCTCAAGAGCATCATAGCACTGCCCACCCACAATTCTAATGGATTCAAAGTAAAAGTATCAGTTTCCCCAGCTCTAATACTGGGGATATTGTTTGTGTGTTTTTGTCCCCAGTGGTACACTTTCAGAAAAAAAAGAAAAAATAGGTACCATGTTGTACCTATTAAAGTACAAATGCTTGTCACTGTGGCAGTGCCCCTGTAGGGTATTGAATTGTACCTTTATTCAGAAGAACATAATTGTACCCTTGCAAGAAAAAGAATGTTGTTTGCAGGGAAAAGAATGTTGTTTGTCATACAAGGCTCATTTTCATTCCAATGAGGCCATTGTTTGTGTGTGTTTTTAATATCGGTTTGCATCTCCTTACCTAGTGGGGTTGTTTGAGGACTCTCTGCTCACGTCTTTGCAGGGTGTATCCCATGCCTGAGCCTTCACAATCCCCAAACTGGGGGAGCTAACATGTGTTATGTGTAGCCTACCAAAATGAACCAATCATTACCAATACCAATCAAGGGTATAGTTTAAATTTCAAAAGTGGTCGGGACATTTTATGGGAGGGGTCTGGGGGTCCTCCCCAACGAAAAGATTTTGCTTACTAAATGCAATTTCCTGCATTTTTACAATATTTAGCATTACTGCACATTTAGCATTGAATATATTTTTAGGGGTCCAAGAAACTAAACTGCTGGATCCCAATTTTTTATGGGATTATTGCCATTACTTTCCAACAAAAGGCTGTATAACGAAAACACAAACACTGCATATGCCACTATACTTTCTTATTAACTTGAAAGTGGCTTGAAACTTCAAATGGAAATTTGTTTAAAAAAAAGATGTATCCAACCCTCAATATGCCTTTTCCACTTTTCTGCAATATATGAGCCATGTTTAAAAATTCTCCTAATGAACCGGATCTAAATTACATGTCTGTATGTTCTTCAGACATGTCTCTAGCTAAATTGCTAAAAGGTAGCTTATTGAAATGCCAAACAATTTTCACCTTTCTGTTGCACATGTTATTACTGCATATTGCAACACAATTACAACATATTACAACACAGCTCTAGATGGCAGTGTTGTATACAGTTACTGTAGTTTTATGGTGGTCCTATACACTGCCCGTCCCCCAAAAAAGTCACACATTTCGTTGGACCGCCTTTAGCATTGATTACGGCACGCATTCGCCGTGGCATCGTTTCGATAAGCTTCTGCAATGTCACAACATTTATTTCCGTCCAGAGTTGCATTAATTTTTTGACAAGATCTTGTGTTGATGATGGGAGAGTCGGACCGCTGCGCAAAGTCTTCTCCAGCACATCCCAAAGATTCTCAATGGGGTTAAGGTCTGGACTCTGTGGTGGCCAATCCATGTGTGAAAATGATGTCTCATGCTCCCTGAACCACTCTTTCACAATTTGAGCCCGATGAATCGTGGCATTGTCATCTTGGAATATGCTCGTGCCATCAGGGAAGAAAAAATCCATTGATGGAAAAACCTGGTCATTCAGTATATTCAGGTAGTCAGCTGACCTCATTCTTTGGGCACATAACATTGCTGAACCTAGACCTGACTAACTGCAGCAACCCCAGATCATAACACTGCCCCCACAGGCTTGTACGGTAGGCACTAGGCATGATGGGTGCATCACTTCATCCGCCTCTCTTCTTACTCTGATGCGCCCATCACTCTGGAACAGGGTAAATCTGGATTCACATGACCTTCTTCCATTGCTCCAGAGTCCAATCTTTATGCTCCCTAGCAAATTGAAGCCTTTTTTTCTGATTAGCCTCACTGACAAGTGGTTTTCTTAAGGCTACACAGCTGTTTAGTCCCAATCCCTTGAGTTCCCTTCGCATTGTGTGTGTGGAAATGCTCTTACATTCACTATTAAACATAGCCGTGAGTTCTACTGTTGATCTTTTACGATATGATTTCACCAAACGTTTAAGTGATCACCGATCACGATCATTCAAGATTTTTTTCCGAGCACATTTCTTCCTCGAAGATGATGGTTCACCAATATCCTTGCAGGTTTTAATAATGCGTTGGACAATTCTTAACCCAATTTGAGTAGTTTCAGCAATCTCCTTAGTTGTCACCCTTCTGAAACAGATTAACATCTTTTCCACGACCACAGGATATGTCTTCCGACATGGTTGTTTAAGAAATGAGAAGCTACTCACTGCATTAGTTAGGGTTAAATAACTTGTTGCCAGCTAAAACATATTAATCACTGCAGTAATTATCCAATGGAAGGCTCTTACCTATTTGCTTAGTTAAATCCAGGTGGTGACTTTTTTTTGGGCCAGGCAGTGTATATATATATACATAGATGCCGCACTGGCTGCTGTTGTCTGTTGCAGCGATACGTCTGCACGGCCGCCATATTGAGGCAGGCAAGATCTGCGTCTAAACAAATATAAGTGTATTGAGAGATGCAGACTTCCCCTGATAAAATCTACTGTAACTCGTTTAATTCTCAACCGATTTTCGTGACATTTCGCTTGTTATAAACATGAGAAATTTCTACATAACATGCACGTGACTTAATTGAGTTTCCTCAATTAGTTTCACAAAAAGACTAAGCACAGAAATGCAGACAGGCAGAGTTTAAATAATGAGAACATAATGGGGCACAGGTGGAACACAATCAGGAACAACGAGACACAATTGGAAACACTCAAGACAATCAACCCATGAATCAATTAAACAATAAGACAATCATGGAATAATTAAGTGTGGACACAGAGAGGAAACAACACAAAGTTCAGGTGGTTCTTTGGTGGCCCCTGGAAGAGGAAGCCAGAGGGGCAGACCTGACAGGGTGTGAATAAAACTTAAATTTGAATTAAGCACTGACATCGGCATACTTAAAATAAACAGAAAACAGAATGAAGTCATAAAATGAGTAAAAAACACCCCCCTATACACACAAAATAAGACTTATTTGGGTCTCTATTTAATGCAGTGGTGTCCAATCTTATCCGAGAAGGGCCGGTGTGGGTGCAGGCTTTTGCTGTAGCCCAGCACTAAAACATCTGATTCAACTAATTCACCAATCATGGTCTACAATCAAGACCTTGATTAGTTGAATCAGGTGTTTAGTGCTGGGCTAGAACAAAAGTCTGCAGCTACACCGGCCCTTCTCGGATAAGATTGGACACCACTGATTTAATGCATTAGCCAAGCTGAAAATAACAGAACAGCTTGTTCACTACGTTCCACTTTTATTTTGACATCTGGCAAGCCGAAAAAACCCACAGACTTCCGTAGAAACCTCATTGGCTGAAAAGTCGACAACATCTGGTTTTACACGCTTTCTGGTGGTCACATGTAGCCTGTCGGCGAATAAAGTTGTTTTATTAAGATGGTAGGCATATTTACTCAGTCTAAACCCATCTGTTCATTTATCATTTTGATCGAGGAAACAAATGTGTTTTAAGCCAAGAAAAAAAGCATTACTGATGAAGTGAAATAAATGGTTGGTTTTGATGTTCCAAGAAATAAACGACGTGGCTTCGGATGCTAGTGGTACACAGAAGTACGTAAAACACTCACTAACGGCGGTTCAGGATGATAAATGGGCACGGCGTGGTCTACGGGAAAACAGTAGCCCTGCAATAAAAGAAAACAAGTAAGCTTTGGTTCCAGTTAGTTTATTCTTAGCAAGATCGCTACAATATTAATGCTTGCTCGTCTAGGAAAATGGTAGCATGACAGATCAGTCTAGAAGTTAAATTCAATTCTGTTACAGAACACATCGGTGAAAAACGAACACATTGATTCACGTTGTGATTAAAATATACGCGAATGTCTATCTTTCTTTTTTTGACATGTTGAACTGCTGAGAATACTTTATAACGCCAGCCGAGTGAAAGAAAACCCGCACTAGCTTTTGAATTGGGTATACATACGCCTCAGTTTGCGTAGCCCAAATCAACAAATCTCTGCTTTGACTTCTATTGAGAGTAGAACAAGCCTATAGTTCTGTGGTCAGAGTCCCGCGTGTTCCTCTAGTTTTAAGTACCCTACATAATTTATCGTGAAAGTGGTAGAAACAAAATCACATTTTCAAAAAAGTGATACGGACACATCCCTACAGAAACTACGCCTATTCCCATCATAGCTTTGCGATATGGAGAATTTTGATTGGTTAGTATGAGTTAGTGAATTGACTGCGCTTGTTGTGGTATAGAGGGTTCACGAAGCCTCGCTTTCCTGTCGCCATCACTGTTTTCCGTTGTAACCGCCGTCGTGCGCCAACAACACCTCCTGTGCCAGCCCGCTCCGCCGCGACCGTCGCTTGTTGTTGATTTAATGAAGCTAATGCGTGATACACAGGCTAGATTTAGAAACCAGATGCGATAGAAGTCCGGAAGTATCGGCATGGTGGAAAAAGTGGGCTTTACTCATTTGACCCCAGCCCCCCCACACACACACACACACACATATTTATTTACTATTTGTAGAGTAAACTATTTTTAAATAATAAGTACAGCCTCAAAGTACGACAGTTAGCTGAGCTGAGCACGTAACACATACGTGCTGGTTGTTTATTCCTTTTTTGCTGCATTCGTGCGTGCATGATTTAATTTCTCCTGTTGGAGAGCACAGCTGGCAGACTGCGGCGAGACGCATCAGTAATGCGCAATTGCGCATGGATGACTGGAAGTCGTGGTGGTGTGGTGTGTTACGTGTCCGTTAGAATGTAGACGAGCATGCACTTTATAGGGGCGTTAAATAAAACAAATGCCAAAACTGAACACGCAGACAGACAGGTGTTTCCAACTACAAACTTGCTTTGTCCTGGAAATGTGCATTCACATGATTTTAGAGAGCGCGGTCTGCACACATCTTACGGTTCAAGATCACTTGAATTAATCATTTGGACATTAGTATGGACGATTAGTTATTTCACATGTTCCTTAACTTTAGACGAAAAAAGGTTTTTATAGAATGGCGTAACTCTCAAAAATATAATTCGACAAAAGTCACATAAGTTCAGGCTTATGGAAATGTGTCTGGTCAATGAACCCCATCATGCCCTGCAAATGCACCTGGGATACCTGGGCTTTGTGCAGCGCATGTTACAGTTGTGCACGTGGCTGGGATGAGCGTTTTATGCTTGAGCAATTCATTTTTGGGATATAATGAACATTATGCCATTTTGACTATTTGTTTGTTAAATATACATTTCTGGGGAAACATTCAACATATTTTTCTGGTATGTTTGTGTATATAGGCCTACATATATATATATTTATATACATATACTATCCTATCAGTCTCATTGATCATCTTATTCATCAAACAAACTTGCCCTCACTTCCTATAGTACATGGCAGTATGGAGTATTCATAGGATAGTTTATTTTTATACCTGTGAGCTATCTTGAGCTGTGAGCATCTGTGAGCTATACTTATATGAGCCCCCTGAGATGGTGATAAAAACTTGAAACAAAAAACATTTCTAGGGGTTTGTCATGCCATGTACGCAGGACCATTTTGACCAGTTCATCATTAAATTAACATTTTTTAGTGAAACTTTTGTGACTTGTGGTTGCATTCCTGCATGCAAATGTGTGTGTGAGCGTGCGTGTTTGTGTGTGTTTGGTAAAGAAATGGTCACTCTCCTACAACCAACAATAGTTTCATTTTTTGCTTAAACATCTCATCTTTACTTTTGTACTTTTGGTATGCATATAATACTGTTATTATCAGTATTATTATTAGTAGTAGTAGTAGTATTAGTAGTACTGTTTATTTCTTGGTAAAATGGTTATGAATACGTGGCATTTTTCTGGTACAATTGTGAGTCATGTTATGAACCTCTGTACTGGGAATGTTTTATTTTTCGCATGAAAGTTCCTGGGGGGTTTCACTGAAGAGATGGTCTCTATGAGAAGTGGCAGCGGTAAGTTAAACAGGCCTGCATTCAGGGAGAAGCCATGATGCATGACCCTGTCCAACTCCATATTTCAGAATACATGAAGCCTTGTGTACCATGGACTGCACTAGGGCCCCCTCTGCAAACAGGCACACAGAGAGCCAGTCACGTGTCAAAACAGACCCACACACACATACACACATGCACACACACGCACACACACGTACATAAACGGACACACATGCGCACACACACATGTACATACACAGACACGCACGCACACACACACACACACACACACACACACACATATACACACACATGTACATACACACATGCACACACACTTACATACATAGCAAAACACACACAAACATGCACACACACGTACATACACAGCAAAAAACACACAAACATGCACATACATGGACACACATACGCACATACACAGACACACACATACACGCACACGGACACACACATAAACGGACGCACAGACACATGCATGTCATACACATATACAAGCACATAAACACATGCACACACACATACACGGACATGCACGCACACATACACATGTGCATACACTGACATACACATACATACACACCCACACACAGACACATGCGCATACAGATATACACGAGCACACATGGACATACACACACATGTACAAACACAGACACATGCACATGCACACAGACACACGTGCACACACACACATGTACATACACAGACAGACATGCACATACATGGACACATATACACACACACGGACACATATATACACACACAGACACACACAAACGTAGATACACGCACACACATGGACATACACATACACAGACACACAAACACATGTACACACACATACATGGACATACACACACATGCACAATCACACACACAGACATAGACACACACATACACACACGCACATGCACATACACAGACAGATACACAAACGCACACAGAGAGTTGGTCACATGTTAATACAGACCTATACATACACACACAGACTCATAAAAACACACCCACACAGAGACACTTATGTGCCAAAACACACTCATATGGTCTCTCATACACACACACACACACACACACTCACCTACAAACATAAATAAAAATGTTTGTGGTTGAAACACATATATTTTCTAATAAATTCAGTATTTACTTTACATGTATTACAAATATTTTCCTATTTTCTTACATTTCTTAATAGCTTGTCCATGAGGTTACCCCAGCTCCCGACCCTACACACAAACACACACACACACACACACACACACACACACATGCAGACACACACAAACTCTCACCCTGCTGGTCCTGTTCAGGCAAAGACACACACACACACTCTGCCTGGCCATTACCTTCACCAGTAAAAAGACAGGAACATTGCTTTCTGCTATATTCATTCATTAAGAATTTGAGAATGCAAGCTATTTTAAACCGAGGCCTAGAATGTTTCCAGAAGCATCTTTGGTATCTGCAAGCAGGACGTGACTCTCTCAGATGACTCTATCAAATCTTGACTCGTGCTGGACATGCTGCATTTTCCACATCAGTTTTCTCCTGCACAATGTTACAGGAATACTCCAATACAAGACCTGTCTGTGTGTGAAAAAAAAGAAAAAGACAAGACATATTTGAGGAGTTAATTTTAGGACTTGTGGGAAGTTTGTTTCCATTAAGGGGGAGATTTCTACCTCAGGAATGTTGCTTTTTTCCCCCAAGTTGAAGCTAAAAACACAAACGCACAAACAAATTCAACGCTGTGCCGTCCCACATGGCAGGGGACCTAAACGGGTGTCAGAGAGAAACCCTCTTCCCCTGCCTGCCTCTTTCTCAATCTCTCCATCCTCCATCTTTCCAAACCTCACATACTCAGGCCCTGTTTATACTGAAATCCCACACAGCTGACAGAGTGGATAGCTGTATATAGCTGTATCTTGTGTATGTGGTCATCTGTTCACACATAATATTTTATACATATAACATATACATTTACATATTACATGTTAGGCATTTAGCAGATGCGACACACAGTTTACATTTCTTTACATACAATCCATTTATACAGCTGGATATTTTTACTGAAGCAATTCAGGTTAAGTACCTTGCTCAAGGGTACAATGGCAGTGCTCCACCTGGGAATTGAACCAGCAACCTCTGAGTTACAAGCCCAGTTCCCTAACCGTTACACTATACTGCCGCTCCGCCACATTTTTATGTGTTGCACATCTGATTCTGTGCATTCAGACTGAGATCAGATCTGCAACAGGGTATCTCCACGCTTTCGCAAGCTTATTATGGGATGTTATTTTGTCAGTAGAATGTCCCCGACAGGAGAAGACACGATACCCGCAAATCTGTCCCAGACAGCCTCCAGAGGTGATTCAACTTGGATTTGGACAAATCCGATCCATACGAGATATCTTGTATTCAGACCACACTCATCGAATGCCACACATATGGGGATTGTCAGGAAATGGGATATTTGTGGCTTAAAAATACCAGTGTAAACAGGGCCATAGCCTCTGTCCTCCAGTTCACAACACTGGAAACCTTTGGCCATTTTTTCCCACCTCCTCAAACAAAGAGAGCTCAGTTCCTCTTTATTCATTTATCTCTTTATTTATTCATATTTTTTGGCAGGCGCTCTTATCCGGAGCAACTCAAAGGGCTAGTATGGTTTGAACGTCCTGTCATGTCAGCTGTGATTAAGACATTTTTTTTCTTCTGGTGTGTAATATTGTATTTGTAAATATGTTGAATATTCTCTTTTTTAATGTTTCATAAAATATGGGGTTTGAGTGGGTGTGGCTGGAGCAATCATTCCAATGTATGGTAAAGAAAATACCGCAATCGCCCACCAGGGGGAGTCAGAAACTTCCCCCTGTGCCAAGTCGGCGTAAAACAACTTCAGCAGGTTTGGCACGAGATACATAAAAAAATTTAAAAAAACAATATTCATCTTTTGTCTCACAAAGTCAGGTAATACTTACTGAAGGTATCCGTGTTCCATACTTCCCACTGGGTACACCTGGAGACTCAAACATGCGTCTTTCTGGTTAAAGAATGGCGCCCCTTAGCTCACCGCACCACAGTACTGGCGTGTGTCTCAGCGGAAAAGCACCAGAAATACTACATGCAATTTCCACCATGACTCTGCAGGATCACAGCCCCACCCCCACCCCCCCTGGACAAACACACCAGTGCTGTGTTATAGGAGCCACGGTCAGGTAAACTCACCAGCGCTGTGTGATAGGATTGAAACCAAACTCAAGCAGACTCACCAGGACTGTGTTAGAAGAGCCATGGGACAGCTGAGATCGTCGGGGGGCAGACATCCACAATGCAATCTATGGAAGAGCAGTGTCTGACCTCCCTGAACCTCACCCCCCTCTCCCTGACTGTTGCCCTGGAAACGTTTGTCTGGAAGGCTGACAATGGTTGGCAAATGGCCAGCACTGAGTCTGCCCAGACAGCACCTCCCCCACCCCTCCTCATCTGAGCCATGTGGGGGGGATGGTCCCACTGCAGGCCAAAACATCCCAGGCATCTACATCATCACTCACCACCCTCATAACATCCTTCCAAACAAGGTCACATCCTTCTCCAACTGCACGAGGTTCTTCAGTGTTTCCAATTTTTATTTTCTTTTTTTTGGGGGTTTTCAAGCCAGAAAGAAGCTGATGTCAACACATCTCTGTGTTTGTGTGCTGGTGTGTGCGTGTGCGTGTGTGTGGGCGTGTGTGTTCTGGAGTGTGTGTTTGTGTGTATGTTTGTTTTCCTCGTCTTCCTTCTTCGCTTGACAAAACTAGAAGGCTGTCCTACACCAGAGCGGCCTGCCCACACCATGTTCCCCTCACAGCTCCGTCCCACTGCCCCCTCTTACAGTGTATACAGCTCTCTCATCCTCGTCACTCGCTCAGGGGGGGAAAAAAACAACAAATAAAAGACCTGCCCGAATTCTGTCATCGTCTCTCCGACCCGGTGTGGTCATTCATGTGGAAATGGGGCAGAGCGCAAACGCACAGAGAGGGCTGTGTTTGCGCTCTCTGGACGCCTCCTGACAACGTCACAGCACAGGGCTGTAGATATGTGCCGTGTGTGTGTGATGTCCCAGGCTGGCGGGCGACTCAGCGCAACCCCCCCCCGTTTCTGGCCCTCGACCAGCATCCTGACTAATATGTGTTAAAATACATTTCCTGCGTTTCATAACACGGCCTGCCAAGGCCCCACGTAACTGCCTCCTGCACTCAAGTTCAAAACACTTTTTTTGTTTTGATCCTTACACTGTGATGAGAATGGGACCGTTTCATAATATTTTTGGTTTCTTTTTGATTTTCACGAAGGCAAGCCAGATTTTATAGGTAAGGGGAACCCCATTCTTCGTGGGACAAGGCACAGTACAGACACAAGCAATCAACATGGACCCCCCCTTGCTTAACAAGCACAACACCGAACTCCAAACCAGAATGCACGCTCCACACACATCTTCAACCTTCCCCAACCTCATCAAAGTTTCTCTGTCCTTTCCTTTAAAGGCCTGTTCACAAAGGATTCATTTTCCAAAGTTCCTCCAGGGTCTTTTACCCAAAATCTCCACCCAGACATCCTCCCACACCTGGATTAGGAGTATGTGTAAGAACGGGGCACATCACCCTGTGACCCTCATCATGTGTTTCTCAAGACTGTCACATGATGTGCAGCTCACACTGATGTTGCTGTCTGTGCAGTTTTGAGGCTTGGATGTTTTAAGTAGTGTTAACATTCTTTGTAACATAAAGCAGACATTGGTAAATATGAAGCCCCCAATATAAAACTCATAAAAGAGAAAGTGTACAGCTTCTTCTAGGAGACACTGCGGTGTAGTTTTAAAAAAATTCTAAGTGTTTTATTTGTTTACTCTTTTATATTAGTTTACAATACTTTCTAACAAGTGGAGATCCTGATAGTTCCATATATGCATTTTTGAAGCTGTATGTAACATACCAAAACAGACAAGGGGTTTCCTTCAAAACAGTAGGAAAAAATGGCTCGGACAACATAATTTTGAGTACAGTAACCACATTGCTATTGATATGATTGACAATGATTGATTGATCATTGTGTGTTATATTTGTTGGCACTCTCTGTGAGGTGACCTTGGGTTTAGAAAGGAGCTTTATACATTAAATGTGTTATTTATTTAGTGGAGTATTCTGGTCTGCCTCGCACCCTTAACTATGGCCTCCAATAAATTCACACATAAATGTACAATTCAGAGATAATTGCTTTGCTTACATTTTTCAGCTCTCAACTATTATTATTTTCTGGACATTTTATTAAACCATTAATTTATTTGATAAATTATGGTCACAGAATGTGGCTGCTGTCATGCAGGCATAGCACACATGGTTGCCCAGATTTCAGACAGATACTTCATCTATATTCAGTTCTGACCCCCATTAATTCTCAGTGTCTATCTTGACACAAAGCAGTGTCAATCACAGAACCATATGGCTAAGACTGTCTATATCTTAGCATCTCATAGAAAAAAGCAAAACAAAACATCCTTCATGGTGATGACAAGTTTCAAAAGTAAAAAAAAAAAAAAGTTAAATAATTTCTCTGTGTTTTTCTTTTCTTTTCCTCTCTTTTTTGACAGCTTTCCTCTCAGAATCTGTCTCTCTTTCACTGCCCCCACCGCCCTTCGATCAATCTCTCTTGTTGTGCCCCTTAGTCCCCCCCACCTACCCACCCTCTCGTCTGAGAGGGACGGTGATGTCAGAGGGGGGCTGTCTAAGGGCCTCTATAAGACCAGGAGCAGGAGAGGGAATTTCTCAATGAAGCAGAGCCAGTTCCTCTGGATAGAGTAGAGAGAGAGAGAGAACCTCTGTGCTGTTCTCCACTGTGGACCCTTGTGCACCAGCTAGAAACAGGCAGACAGAGAGACAGACACACTCCTCTTTGGATTGACAAACAGACAGGACACTGGGCTTCTTCATCCTCTGACAGCTAGTTCCTGTTGCTAGGGCCAGGTTGCTATTCGTGGTGCTTTAGATCTTCTTTTCTTTCTCACTTGTCCTGTTTACCGTGGTGGACATATGGAAAGGGCCACTTTTTTTGCGAGTGTGGGTCAAGCCAGCTTTTCTGTCCTCGTTTTCCTCTCCTCTGCTGCTCTGATGGTGAGTTTTTCAAAAGCCGGAGACACATCTGCCTCTCTGTCTGTTTATCTGTCAAATCAAAATTTTCTCTCTGTTTAATTATGTGGCTGTCCACCCCCCTCCCATGTGGTGCTATGCCCCTCTCATTAGGGTTGCAAAGGTCAGCAGTGGGGTGCAGGAACGAATCTTGTAACCAGAGGCTTGCAGGTTTGAATCCTCAAATCCTGGCAAATCCTATTGCCATTGTTCCTTCAAGAACGTTCTTTAACTGGCAGTCCTTCAGCAAACATCTAGCTGTAGCTATGAATCCACAATAAGTAAAAAAAGTATTATTATAATTATTGTTATGTATTTTTTATTACTTACATTAATAATAATAATAATAATCATAATAATAATGAAGCTACAACGGATAGAGACGTCTGCTATGTGATAATATACTGATAATATACTGCACATTCTCGTATACACAGGCACGCTGTGATTGATTATCTTGATGTGGGACCAAGCTGGGGCTCATTGTACAGATCACACTCATCTCAAAACTATCGGGGGCTATGTGAGACATTTCCTGGCAAAAAATACATTACTAAAGTTGCAGATGTTTTAATACAACGATGGCTGTCTGAAAGTGGACAACCTTAAGAAGCAGTTTGTTTATGTTCGGGTTTTTTTATGGCAGTTTTATAGGAAGCTAGTTTCAGTTTTAATTTCAAAAACTGGTTGCTTCATGAATTCCGCGGGGGACGGGTTTAGGGACCAAAGTTTACCCCCGCCCTGTGCGGGGATCGACCTGTGCGCGGCAGACATAAACACGCGCGACTCTTTCCAGGAATGCGTGGTTGCGCGCGCGCACGCTGTCCAAATGGGACGGAACAACAGCGCGCTTCCTGAACAGTAGGAGGAGGCGGCTCCGGAGACGGGAGAGGAAGCGACTGCGCATCTTTCTCGCGAACATCGAATTCACCGCGGTCCCGTCAACACCACCGTCTCACTTTAATGCGCACCGCAATATTCAGTGTTAAATCAACTCTGATAGACTACATTTTACTCTGATACAGTACATTTTATACGTATGGACCCTGATTAATTCTGATAGAGTTGGCTTAGCACTGAACATTTGACTGCGTACCTGCGCTTTTCGTTCTGCTGAAGTCATGCTGATTCAGACTGCATAGACGATCGTGCTAGTGTCGAGCAGTGGGCTCAGTCCTCCATCTTACCTTTGGCAGCGTTTGAAATGTGATTAGCAGAGAAGAAGAAAATATTTTAAGAAGTTAATCTGTATATGGCAAAAAAAAAAGCATGAAGCTTTTACCTTTGTCTGTCTAGGTATCTGTCTATGCTATTGCCTAACAGGCCATATTGTCATAGGCAAGCCTACATGTTGTGTATTTTTGTTGGTGGATCCTCTGCAGCAGCATTTTTGGTTGAAGCCCAACATCAGCATCCCTTAATGGAGGGGATTCGAGCCAGCAACCTTCTGGTCACTAATCCATCTCCCTCATACGCACTACTCAGTGATATCATGATTTGGAGATGAAAGTGTTTGAATGTGTGCAGGACTCTAACAGAGCTTTTATGTATTATATCTTCTTATGTCTTATGTTCATTTTTGTCTCTTGACCCCTGCCTTTCTGCCCTGCTCAACACTCTGCGATCTTGTATGAAAAGGGATTTATAAATCATTTATCATATTATTAGCATAATTATGATGACGATAATGATGATGATGATGATGATGATGATGATGATTATTGCTATTATTAATAAATACTATTCTTACTTCCTGTCCCTCTCCCCTCCCCTCCCCCACTTCCTGCTTCCTTACTTCCTGTCCACCTCCCCCCCCACCCCCCACTTTGTTCCCAGGCGGAGGCGAGCTGTCCTCTTGAGTGCTCCTGCCCGGCCCCCCCTCCATCCTGCCCCCCGGGCGTCAGCTCTGTGACGGACGGCTGCGGCTGCTGCAAGGTGTGCGCCGGCCAGTTCAACCAGGACTGCAGCCTGACGCAGCCCTGTGACCACATCAAGGGCCTGCACTGCCACCTAGGGGCTGGAGGGGACCCTGCACGTGGGCTGTGCCGAGGTAAAGGCCCCGTCTGGACCATTCGAAAGCGTTAATAAAATAAAACCATAACAAAATAAAAACATTTCAGCTGTGCAGGGCTGGATCCCGTGAGCGGTGCTGACGAGGCGCTTTCTATCGCTCCCCGCAGCCGAGGCGCAGGGCCGGCCGTGCGAGCTGAATGGGCGTGTGTACCAGCACGGGGAGGACTTCCAGCCCAGCTGCCAGCACCAATGCAGCTGCATGGACGGGGTGGTGGGCTGCATGCCCCTGTGCCCGCACACGGTGCCCCTGCCCAACTGGCGCTGTGCCCGCCCGCGCCTGGCCCGCCCGCCCGGGGGTTGCTGCGAGGAGTGGTTCTGCGACGACGCCAATCACATCAGCGAGGACACGCCCCCGCCCCGCCCCAACCGCCACCCTGACCCTGCCGGCAACGAGCTGCTCCTCGCCCCCCACGGAGCCAGCGCCACTGCCCCGCAAGGTAGGGGTCACCTGCACCCCACACCTGTCTCACCTCACCTTACACCTGCACCCCACACCTGTCTCGCCTTATAACAGCGCCCCAAACCTGTTGCACCTTGCATCAGCACCCCACACCTGTACTACCTTATACCAGCAACCCAAACCTGTTACACTTTACCTTCTAATTACACCTGTGCCTGTCTCTGTATCTGGGCTTGTATTATACAGTATCCTTTGTCTCTGTGACTGTGTCTCACTGGCTCCGCTGTGTGTGTTTGTGTCTGTGTGTGTATCACAGCTCTCCCTGTGTGTCTCCCACAGAGTGGATGTCTCTCTCCGAGTCGCAGGGCCTGATCACATCCAGGTGCTTCCCTCAGACCACCGATTGGACGGCATGCTCCGCCAGCTGCGGGATGGGCGTGTCCAGCCGGGTGACCAATAACAACGCAGACTGCCGGCTGGTCAGTGAGACTCGGCTGTGCCAGATCCGGCAGTGTGATCTTGCCCTGACCCCAGCCCTCAGGGTAAGGCGCCGGAATGTTCTGTAATCCCACCCACGAGCCGCGTTAAAAAAAACATCACCATACCTCGATGCTGTGAAAGTGGCCCCTCATGCCTGACCTCTCTGTTCCGTGTCAGTACATTGCATTACATTACTTTACATTACTGCCATTTAGCAGACGCTGTGACAGTGTGACAGAGTGACAACCAGAACACTTAGAAGTGCTGAGATCAGGAATCAGAGAGATCAGCATCACCCTAGAGGTGGGCAGTATAATCCAGAGACAGACAGTGTGTTTGTAAAAGTGACCTGGCTGACAACTTGTTAAATACCCAAACAAGCATTAGCTAATAAAGTTATAAGAAGAGACAAAAAGGCAAATACCACATACAACAGTCTCAGCAAACAAACAAAACAGAAATATAAAGTCCTGTCTCTCTCCCTCTCTCTCTCTCTCTCTCTCTCAGAAGGGGAAGAAGTGCCAGCGGACGGTGAGGCCGGAGAAGCCGGTGCGGATCCGGTTTGCGGGCTGCTCCACGGCGCGGCGGTATCGCCCACGGGCCTGCGGGTCATGTCGGGACGGGCGCTGCTGCTCGCCTTCCCTCACCCGCACTGTGCGACTGCGCTTCCGCTGCCCCGCCGGCGAGAGCTTCGCCCGCAACGTCATGTGGATCCAGCGCTGCAGTTGTCGCCGCGACGACCAGTGCCACAGCGACGGGCCTAACCAACCGCCATTCGCCAGCCTGCACAGTGACATCCACACCTTCCAGCGCTGAGCTCGCTGACCCAAAACCATGCCCACCCCCTCCCGCGGGGACAGACTGGGGTGGGGGGGATGGGCCTACAGGCCTGTGGTGAAGCTGTGGGAGTGTGTATTTGTCATCATGGGTTGGGGTGTGGCTTGACATCCCCGTTTCCCATCCCCGACCCCCCCTACTCTGCACCACAACAAGCAATCCCCCTGACTGACCCCCGGAACTGCAAAGTGCAGTTTGTCCTCCAAGCCAGCAGGCGGTCTTCGTCACTTTATCGGCTCAGTGGCGCCATCCTCCAGTAGGCCGCCATTCTGGCTCAAACGCAGACCATTTTCTTGCACTTTAGATTCTGGATGTTTGTCAGTCTCCGGATACTTGGTTACTTGGAGGAGCGTTCCATGGATGTGTTGCAAGGGGGAGGGGGTGCACTGCTGGGTATTGTCCCCTATGCCGCTCCTGCTCCATCCAGAAAATTGTAAAAAAACGAATTGGGAAAATGATGATTTGCTGTAAACAGCCTCTTTCGGCTTCAAACTTTGTAGAAGAGGATTCATGTGGACTCTTGTGAGTTGATGAGATTCAACTAGAAATCTTCTAAACCCTTCTAGAATCCTTCTAAAACCGTAGAAATCTTAAAGTAGCCCTGTCACTTGAACTGTTTAATGCTGTACTATAGGGTGAACTATTTACTATGGAGGCCCCAGTCAAAACAAGACCAGGAATAGACATGTCTTCTCTGTTCACTCAAATCTTGTAAATAATGCTTTCCACTTTCAGATTCCCCCAGTGACCAACTGTGATAATTCCACACCAGTTCACAGTCATTTCCCATTAATCCATGTGTGGAAATGTATTTGTATATATGTATTTACCTGGCTGTGTACATATACAAAATTGTGTGTGTATGTGATTATGTGTGTGTTTATATGTTTGTACAGACTTCACTTTTTTGTGGAGTGACACTTTTTGAGGGATGGCTTCATTTTTTGAGGTGTGTTTAGGTGCTGGATTGATAACTGGAATGTTTTCATTTGTAAAAATGTAATTTGTATATTTCAGACTTCTATTTTGTTTAATTAAACCTCTTGAATGCTGAGTTAATGTCCCCTTTTAATTAAAAAAGCATAAATAAATATATAAATCTGCCTTGTGTGTGCCTTGGTCATTTCAGGTGCTTTTTTACATTATTATTTTAGAACATTAGAAACAGAAAACATTAAAACAGAACTTAAACATTAGCAAGTTTTTATTCAAGTTTTATTCTGCTGTTGGGGAGGTCTTTGTCTCAACTTTGAAATATTCATGGAATCGCTCTGATCACTCTGCAATCACACTGATCACTCTGCAAATCACTCTACAAATCACTCTGCAAATCACTCTGCAAATCACTCTGCAAATCACTCTGCAAATCACACTGATCACTCTGCAAATCACTCTGAAATCATACAGATCACTCTGCAAATCACTCTGCAAATCACTCTGCAAATCACTCTGCCCCCCCCTTTTGAACCCCAAAATGGGTGGAGCTGTTTCAGGTGCTGTCGGTGATGTGCTTATTGGAATCAATCACAGTTTAGCTGTGGGTGATTGTTTGGGGTTGTTGGGTACCTTGAGGGTACTGAGGCCCCGTTCTCTCATCAATGGATCTGATTCACAGCACTTTAAAACAGAGGCAAAATGACACACTGGCTTGTGTGTGTGGTATGTCTCCCTCTCTATGCAGAGGAGTTGACCTGTGTGTGTGTATGTGTGTGTGTGTGTGTGTGTGTGTGTGTTTGTGTATGAAGGGGATGTTTGTGCTTTTCTGTTTGAATGTGAGCTGACCTACTTGAGTCTGTGCGCATGCTTATATGTGTGTGTGCGTGCATAGACGTGTGTGTGTGTGTGTGTGTGTGCATGCATGAGTGTGTGTGTGTTCATGTGTGTTTGTGTGTGTGTGTGTGTGTGTGTGTTGTGTGTGTGTGTGTGTTGTGTGTGTGTGTGTGTGTGTGTGTGTGTGTGTGTGTGCGTGTGTGTATGTGTGCATGTGTTTGTGTGTGTGCTGTGGCAGCCCAAAGGGTTGCCCCAGAAAATGGCTGCCTGGCCTCCAACACATGGCAGCCATTTTCACTACATTTCCCAGCATGCCACCGCAACACCTGAACGAAGTCAGGCATGGGGAGCATGCTTTGCCTATTTGTGTCCCAGCACACATATGTGTGGTGTGAAGCATGCATGTTTTGAAAGTGTGTTTGTTTTTGTGTTTGCATGAAGGACTGGATGAACTTGGACCTGGATTGCTGCTTTGGATTTGAATGACTTTGACAAGGATTGTGGACTTTATGTTTTTGTGTGTTTTGTGTTTGTGTTTAATGCATAATTTTGCTTATGGTATTTCTTCCTGCCTCTATGCAAGGTCAGTGAGTTGATCAGTGCATACATGTTTGTGTGTGTTTGTGCATATGTGTATGTGTGTGTGTGAGTGTGTGTGTGTGTGAAGAGGATATTTATGTATAAATGAGAGCTGACCCACCTGTTTTTGTGTGTGTGTGTGTGAGTGTGTGTGTGAAGAGGATATTCATGTATAAATGAGAGCTGACCCACCTGGGTGCGTGTGTGTGTGTTTTGTGGGGGGTGTGTGTTTTAGGGGGAGTGTACGAGCAAGGTCTTGGTGTTGTTGTGCTCTGTCCTGAAATGTGTGCACGGAGTCCCCCCCGCTCCCATCCTGTCCTGTCCCATCCAGGTTTGTACACACTGCCTGATCCAGATCTGCAGGGCAAACATTGCGGCTGCATCGCAAATTCCACACAGTGCCCTGCACCCCCCTCCACCCCACCCCTCCTCCCACCCTGGCCCCCTCCCCTCACCCCTCACACGCTCACCAAACACAGAGCAGGGGTGCTGCCCCGGCCCCACTGCACTGTCCAGGGAGGCTGTCCGATTTGGGACCCCATCCTGTGGCATGTGGCCCATTGGACACGGAACCACGGTTACTGTGGTTACCTGGGTTACCTGCACGGCTGTCGGTTCTTGAACATTATGTCATTAAGTTGGTCGTGGGCCTGGAAAGTTTTTGGGAAACCCTGGTCCAGAGGAACGGGGGGGGGGCAGAGTGGGGGGCGGGTTACACTTGTTACTTTTGCATAACGGTTTCCCCTCTGCCTCCAGTTGCCAGAGTGTACATTGGCTGGGAAACCAGACAGGAAGAGCCAGGTGCAGCTCGTCCTTGCACTGAAGCGCGACTTTCAGCACTGGCCTGAGAGAGGAAGAGGAAACTTGTCGGAAACTCTGGGCCGCAGGTGGGGTGACGTCCTTGTGTGTGGGGGGGCTGCACAGCCACAGAGGAAGTGAGAGAACCCCTCTACATCACCCCTGCCGCCTTCCTTTAGTATTCCCATCCAAAAAACCACAATATCAAATCGAGTGCGGTCTCTGGGTCTGTGGGTCTGTGGGTCTGTGGGTCTGTGGGTCTGTGGGCCTTACCAGCTTTATCCCCAAAGTTGTAACGGGCCTTGGACTCTTCAATCACTTTCATTTGTCGTGACGTAACAGACCCCCTCAGCCAATCAGAGAAGAGCACTGGATATACTGTTATAAGCGCTGGGAAAAAATTCCAACACCCGGAACCATGTTTGTTTTCCATCTGAATCTCACGCATTAGACCAAGCCAACTAACTTGCTGTGTAGCAGGCATTGTGCCACTTCAGTTCGGTGTCATACTTAGAAACATTTCATGACTGAAACTATGTATGTCACCCCCCCAATGACTTTCATGTTTGGCTAGTTTCCCCCCCCAAGTCACGCTGGTGTGAACAAACCCAAAGCACCTTCCTAGTCCCCCACTCAATAATATCATAGAGATAGGGATAGGCCAGTTTGGATTAAAGAAATGAAAAGTATTGCGCCTTGGTTGGAGATATTCCTTGAAAATAATCATGGGACAGTGGCGCTTCTTCAACATATCCCAATGAGAGGTAGGACTATATCTGGCCTTGGTGTTTCAGCGCTTTGAAGTTGAAGCCAACTACGGATAAGCCTGTTTAAAGCAAAGTCTTGCCCGGTTAGGCAGAGTTTGGCGCCCCCTTGTGCCTGCCTCACCAAAGAACAGTCCATTCTGATCCCTTGCAATAGTGCCCAAGTGGCTTTTCAAATCTTTAAATGTCGAATCAGTATGTAGAACAGAATAAAATAGAGTAAATTCTTCATTTGACATAAAAATAGCGGATGTAATTGGCTAGGATAGTGTGCAGCTGTCTACAGTGATGTCTGCTGTATTGTTACTTTAATGAGCTCTTGTTCTAGCTGTGATTGTTCTTTCCTTGTTTAAATTCACTCATTGTAAATCCCTCTGGATAAGAGCACCTGCTCAATGTCAAAAATGCTAATGTAAATGTAAGATCTAAAAACATTTTGAAATGAATAAAAAATATTTAGTAATTAACAAAAAGCTTTAGAGTTGTTTTTTTATTTGACATTAAAGAGTATTTTGTGTTGATCAGTGGCAAAAATCTCAGTGAAATCCATTTTGATTCCATGTAAATGTGAAAAATGCCAAGGGGGTGGCATTTTTATACCCACTGTATATTGAAAGCATACACAGGTGTGGTCCCTGAGTTAATTAAGCAATTAATATCCCATCATGCTTCGAGTCATGTTTAAAAATGTTTGGCAGGCCCAGTTGCCCATAATTTTGAATACCATGGCTAGAAGAAGAGATCTCAATGACGTTGAAACAGGGGTGATTGATTGTTAGGGCACATTTGTCACAATCTTCAGTGACAGAAATTGATCAACTTGCTATTGTTTCACAAGGAAACTGATGGCTAAAATGATGTCTGAAGGAAGGACATCATCAACTAGGGGCAACTATGGTCAATTGCACATACTCCTTGACCATGATGTATGCATTGGTTCAAGATGCAAGGCAAAACAGACAAGCAACTCTGAATCAGTTGACTGCAAATCACAGGGCATCCAAATCAAACTAGGGCGTGAGCAGGCAGTTTCCTCAAGAACAGTCCGTCAAGAACTTCACAGAGAAGGATACTATGGTCAGTTTGCAGCCTTATTAAGATACTTTATGGTCGTGTTTCCTTTATTTTGGCAGTTACCTGCATGTGTAATAAAATGGTACCAAAATATTTTGTATACATTGGCTCGAACTAGTCCTTTCCTACACAGACATATATATTGTATATATGGAGGAAGGTTTGATCCAGAATTACAGGAAGGAGACCACCCTCAGTCAAAGCTCACTGTGTATCCACTGAGGTTTGCACACGTCATTGGTTTTGTTCTTTGGTGAAAAGTTTTATATTTTTCCGAGGCTTTGATCAACTTTGCCCCTTTCTCTACTGAATGTCTGCAATGGCGTTGGTGTACCGACGCATGTTTTCCTCTCATTCCGTTGCCTCTATGTTTATTGTAACCTCGAAATGTCGCTTTAAAATATGTGTAGCTCTACGTTTTCTCCAGCAGATGATGCTCAACACAACCATTTGTGCATATTACGCTTTGGCCCAACCGTAGAAAAGTTGCTACTTCAATAACATGGCACGTGCAAACTCGAACTGCAATGACATATATGACAGCAAAATCATTTCGATGGAAGTTCAAAGGACCATGCATGCCGATATTAAATACAAATTAAGGTTATCGTCAAATAACGGTGTTCATCCTCCGCTTGTTATACATTGAGAATATTGTTTTGTCACTGATTGCAGTACTTCCTTGAATTGTACCATTTATTGTCAAACGTAAGAGATTGCAATGCTCAATTGCAATGACCTTAAAACTGGACCTTACAACGGTAGGGATGCTGTCTTGTTTCTTTGGTGATCGAATTTAAGAACGATAAAAATACCATGGAATGTAATTGCACAAACAATGCGTTTGCTGCAATTACAGAGGATGGGTAGATGATGTCATAGCTGGATAGAGAAAGAAACACAGAGTTTTATCAAGGTTAAAGTGTGCATATGCATGCATCTCCGATTCCTGAAGGTAGCGTCCTCCAGTTCGTTTCTGGATCACTGCCCAGTTAAACAAAATAGATTTTCCATCAAGTGTCACAATATGTCCAACAAGACCACATAGTTAAATCTAACAGATCGTAGAAAGGCCCGATTGAATTAGTGGGTACATCCGACGTGTTGTATTCAAACAGGCGTAAGGGCTTAATTGGAAACATTCTCCCACTAAAACAGTAAACACACTGACTACTTGCACATCCACCGTGCTCCAGAATCACAGCACTCGGAATAAGTGACGAATAAGTGACGACTGCACCCACACCTGGTCACGAGCGTCCTCGTTAGACATGTGTCCAATTTTTGTCATCTTTGCTATCTAGTTATCTTTGCTTTATTTGTCAGCATAAATGTACATTACACTGTCTTACAACTTTACTCTGTAGTTTTTTTGCCTACATTTTTGCTTAGCCTACCCTCCTGATGACCCCGACCCTGTCCAACGGAATTCATTAAGTGCTGTAGGCCTACAGCTCTTTCCCGGAGCGTTAGCTTGCCAGATGTTAAAATGCTTTTTGAATTTTTCCATTTTTAAAAGGGAAGGCACAGCCGGCATGTTATAGAGCACTTATTAGAGCACATGTATAGCCACCATGGGTCTGGTTTAGATATTCAACAACGTCTGCAGGTGCCGTTAATGTAAGGCTGTGGCACGTGCTATAAGATGTGAGCGGAAGGGCTATTAATAACCCAATAATTAAAAGCGACGACAAGAATCAGCTCACGTCTAACAAATCATTCGCGGTAGGCCTTATCCAGTGATTATGGAAAGCATTTCCTCCTAAACTAAAAACAAATAAAATAAAACAAAACAAATCCAAAGGCAAAGATGACCGCTTCACAAATCTACCTGTATCCACTCCTGTGCATTTCAGCAAGAATATTTGAGTATTTTTGATTAGGACCTGTGCGTTTTAATCATTGCATTTTTTAAATATTGCATTCAATCACTGGGCCACACGTACATGGTCTTGTGTGCGGGGAGCGGTCATTATTTACAGCTAATTTCTACCATAACTTGCTGTTCTATGTCGTATGTTTGCGCGGCGTACTTTATCAATGAATCAGGATTTGTTCTACGATGGCGAGAGATTTTATGCGGTATTTGGCACTAGTGCCAGTCCAGATGCTGGTGTATTTTCTCCAGTCGCGCGATGCATACCAACTCTTCCAGGTGGGGGAAGAGGTAGCAACGCCGTACAAGCGCAATGGCCGTGTTTTGTCAGCCTTATTTTTCAGTGTTTTTTCTGTCGCTGGATTATTATGGGTACAACGTCCTGCTTAGCCCGTAACATGCAACACGTGCACCACATTAGTGCTGGGGGGAAACACTGCTCACGGGACTAGTTGCCCCTGAGCACTGATCCAGGACCAATGAGCTATACCAAAATTCGAACCTTAACCATTAGGAAGAAAAACTAAAAACGAACTTCAGACCAGTGCTCACGGGCAACTTTCTCCTACGCCGAAAGTATAACTGTGTTAACGTCATATCATTTTGGGTTCGGTCCAGTTGTATCGTGTTGATGGAACATCATTGAGTCTCACGTGCCGTCTTGTAGGCTATACAGCCAAAACACAAGCTACACGAGCGTGCACACGCGTGAAGCAGGCCCAGTATTAAAGGGTGTTTATCATTGATCCATTAACTTAATTTTAAGTTAATGTGTCTCTGCAGTTCTGTGGGCACTATTTGGTCGTGCAGAAGTCGGTGGGAAAACTTCAGTGGTTTTCGGTTGCACATTCAATAAGTAGGCGACTTGGTTATTAGATTTTGGTTTGGTGAAAGGGGTATTTTACGAATTGATTAGCTACGCATTACCAAAACGGTAATTATTCCATACAATCGAGAGGCCCTAGCTTCTTTTATGGAAGTGTTTTGAGTTGCATTAGTCATTACAACAACATTATTGTGTTAAAAATGATTAATGGTTTTGAAATCGTGGCCTCCAGCTGTCAAGCGCGACAAAGCATTCTGCCAACAGTATTGAGTAGAAATATATATAAGAACATAAGAACATAAGAATAATGACGAGAATGGGCCGTTCGGCCCATCTAGGCTTATCATGTCCTAATCTAAAGAGTATCTAGTACTACATCTAGCCTGGATTTGAATAGCCCAAGTGTTTCTGCCTCTACTACCCGACCTGGCAAGCTGTTCCAGGCATTGACAACTCTATGTGTAAAGAAAAAACTTCCTAATATCTGTGCGGAATTTGCCTTTAACTAATTTCCACCTATGGCCTCTTGTTCTGCTGACCCCACTAACCTTAAAAAATCTTTGGTAATTCACTTTATTAATCCCTTTTAGGAATTAAAAATCCTCAATCAAATCCCCCCTAAGTCTCAGTTTGCTAAGCTTAAATAGATTGAGTGCCTTAAGTCTATCATCATAACTTTTACCTTTCATACCCAGTATCAGTTTAGTTGCCCTTCTTTGGACTTTTTCAAGAGCTTCTATATCTTTCTTGTAGTGCGGTGCCCAGAACTGCACACAGAATTCTAAGTGAGGTCTGACAAAGGCATTATATAACATTAATATAACCTCCTTTGATTTATACTCAATACTTTTTGCTATGTATCCCAGCATCCTGTTGGCTTTTTTCACTGCTGTAGTACACTGCTTTGATGCAGATACGTTTTCATCAACTACAATTCCTAAGTCTTTTTCAAATTGAACACCTACTAACTTTTCTCCTCCCATAAAATACTCCTGTCTAATGTTGTTATTTCCCACATGCATAACTTTACATTTAGCAATATTGAATGTCATCTGCCATGTATTTGCCCACTTTTGGATTTTGTTTAAATCATCTTGGATTACTTTAGTCTATTCCAAACTGTTTGCAAAACCCCCAAGTTTAGTATAATCTGCAAATTTAACTATTTTGCTACTACATATCAAGATCATTTATGTAAATAAGGAAGAGCAGAGGTCCCAGCACCGATCCCTGTGGGACACCACTGCCCACAGCACCGAGGTCAGATACGGCCCCACCTACTGTTACTCTTTGTATTCGCCCAATTATGAACCCACTTTAAAACTACTCCTGCAATTCCTACTGAATTCATTTTAGCAATGAGCCTCTTATATATGCAAAAACACTTAAAGTGACGTTGACGATACTTGGAGCCGTGGTTTCACAACGAGTTAGCTAGTACAAAACTACTAAATCAAAACATTTACAACGTCTTCTACTTTGTTATCTGATTTGGTGATTACTGCCTTATTTGATGCTGGCACGAGGGATGCAAGAGTTTTTCAAGGAGACATCGATCATCCTGTCAGGTGCCACGCCCCCACGCAGTTTAGTGGCTGTGGGGGCTGCACCCCTACCGCGTCACCGAGGACCGCTTTAAAGCCCCGCTCCCCGTACGAAGAGAACCAAACTCAGGAGTCGGGCACAGGAGTGGAGACCTGCGCGCCAGCAACTGACAATAAAAACAAAAAGGACACAGGAGTATATCTAGCCAACGTGCTCGTCCTCCAACGACTGCATGTGCCTCTAATGCTCGTTTATTCACTATTCGTATCATATTTAACACCCGTGATATCGTATGTAACATTAGTTTCTTCAATTATATTCTTATTCGCGTCCGTGGCATCGCCTTCCGCAACCATAGGAATGAATGAGGAATGGTCACTCTTCTAGTTATGCTCCAGGGTGCAAAGTCTGCCTTCGGAAATATCGCAAAGTTTCCACTTGTCCACAGTATAGTACGATAGACTTGAACATATCGTTATTAGCCAATTGCTACTTGCATTTTCTTCGTTTAACACTAGGCTATCACTGTCTTGGACTCGCGTGGATTGCATTCGTTTCGACTGCCTCGTGACTGAAATCAGCCTTCCTCGACGGCAAGGTGAGATCATTCACCTGTTCACCATTTTCAGTGTTGTTCGTGTTTCTGCCATGCGGTTGAAAAAACGGTTATGTATTTAGAGCTACCCTATTTTATCTTTTCCGGAGCCAGCGTTAAACACCATCGATAGATTGTAGCTAAGATCTGGCACTGCACTTGTGCCAGTGAAGTTAAACAACTAACTTTTCATCGCGACTAAGGAATCCAGGCTTGTGCAAGGAGATCGAGCTGCAAGAGGGAGAGGGAACCCAGCCCGACCGAGTTCACTTGCTCGCTATTTGGGGGAGAAAAATAAACTGCCTAGTTACCATTGAGATGGGCAGTTGTTCGCCTGAGTGCTAATTAAAAAAGAGCCCCGTTTTAATGAAATGGCGGTGCCTATAGTTATGGCCCCCGAGCGCATTATTAAAAGAGAAGGATATATTGCTAATGTGCCTTGGTGCCGACGGGTCTGCCAGTTCCTCGGTGTGCCATTGGGCCTATTTTTAGCCGTTGTTAATGGTTCAGTCATGCTAATTCATTTTAATTACGAACGACTTCCTCTCCCGTGGGTGCAGCGGGCTATTTGTTAGTTTAAGAGCGAGCGTGTGATCTAGATTGCTGCGATTTGGATCGCGTTTTCTTTGAACTAGATCATGCATTTGGACGTGGGGTGCCGGTCAAATCAAGGTTTTTAGCTAATGAGTGTGGTTGCGAGTTTTTTTTCTTTCACATTATGATATTATTTGGTCCAAAGTGGGTTCAACGCTATATTTACACCGCAACCCTGTCCATTCAAATATTTTATCAAAAATGAAATTGATGAAATGTGCGATTAAACTTTTAGGCTTTGGTGAGTATTACTAATTAAATGAATGGCCACTTTAGATTTGACTTTTTAGATTTGACTCTTAAACACACAAACTACTTTATTTTCGATTCGTTTAATTGAGAAACCGACCTATATACACCGATTTGAGTTTGTCTTCATTCTGTGTAACCTATAAACAGAAAATCAGAATTAGCCAAATTGTTGCTTTTAACTCTTTGCATATGGTTCTTTTAGAGCTTGGCATCACCTTGCGCATTTCATCTTGCGCTGCTATTAATAAAGGTTGTGAGCTCCTGATTATTTTAAAGTTCGTTGTCAAGTTATTTAATCCCTGTCTATGATTTGCCTTGTACACTGTTATAATGGCATCTGCACGATAATGCTTCATTCTGGTTCCCAATAACCAAACGGGTGTATTAACTATCTTTTAAAATCTTTATTTAATTTTTTTAATTAAGTTCTGACTAAATGGTGTTTCCTCATGAAGGCCAGTGGTGTTTTGGGACTTGGGTAAAAGTCAACTGAGAACACAGGCAGTGAATGCAAGGGACCACGTTGCAAATCTGCTGTAGGGGGTGAGGATTTGGCTGCCAAATTGAGAGATTTGATCACATGGCCAGGACAATGGAGTGAACACCCCATGCTCTTTTGCGAGAAGTGCCATGGGATCTTTAATGACCACCGGGGGTCAGGAGCTTTGTTTAACATCCGAAAGACCGTGTCTTTCAGACTGCTTTACAGTGTCCCCATCTCTGCACTGCGACATTGGCTCTCTCACTTGGCCCAGATGTGGGAAGACCTCCGTCCCGTGGATGACACAAGACTTGCAGCATCAACCTGTTTTTCATGGGTTTTCCCCGTCCACTACTAACCAACTGCAGCCCTACTTAACTTCCGTCTCTTCAGTGTAAGAAGTGTGCAGGGTTGTGTTGCTGCCATTGCTCATTAGCTTAAATCTACATTACATTAGTCATTTGGCAGATGCTTTCATCCAAAGCGCCTTACAGAAGGTGCATTCAGCTTAAGTAGGTAAAGAGCAAAACCACATGTCACTACAACTTCAAGCACATCCCTCCCTCATGCAAGCAGCTATATACAACACTAGTGCTAAAGTTGGCTCTGGCTAGAACAGGGGTGTCCAATCTTATCCAAGAAGGGCCGGTGTGGGTGCAGGCTTTTGTTCTAGCCCAGCACTAACACACCTGATTCAGCTAATAATGGCTTTGATGAAAGACCACGATGCATTGATTGGTTGAATCAGGTGCTGTGGTGCTGGGCTACAACAAAAGCCTGCACCCACACCGGCCCTTCTCGATAACATTGGACACCCCCGGGCTAGAATGAAAAAGTAAAAAAAAATTGTTATAGTGGTGAATGGGTTAAGATCTACATGAACGGTGCTGGGTTTGAAAAATGGGATGTGGTACTTTGAGTAGACGGTTATGTTTTGCTAGCCTGTTTGTGGAGATTGGGCCTTCTGCATGGATGTGGTTGGTTTAAAGGGGAACAGGAAAAATATGTTCCGGAGTAGAAGAGCAAGATACTCCTCCACATTGTGCCGTAACAGGGCGTTTATGATTTGCAAAATGCTCTAATGCGATGCAAACTTGACTAATGCTGCAGCGCTAGACACAATTGGGAGACGTGGGATTGCAGATTAGTATGGATTATTCCGATATTTGGAATGTTTGTTAATCGGACACAAAGAAAGGAAGTGGGTTGAGAGCAGTGATTGGGTTAAAGGTAAGGCTTGGGCCCCCTGAGCTGTGAGCTGGTGATCCGCCCTGGTGTGTGTCTGTCTGAGTGGAACGGGAGCCACTGTGCACACATCCTGTAAAGGGGGGAGCGTGTCACCTTGTCTCTGTCCACATTCTATTCCCCTTGAATTCATATTCTGTGATTATGTTGTTTATTCTGCTACTATTTGAAGGAGAAGCCCTGGAGACTTGTGTTCCTCCCTGAAGTACGACCAACACTATTGACCGACTGACGGACTCATTGATTGATTGACTGACTGACTGACTTGCCCAGTCAGTCAGTAGGTCCATCAGAGACCGTAACTGAGGGAGCATTCCCGTGAGGCTGAGTTTGGAGCAGCTGGCTTCACTGCATTGGTGGTGCGTGGATACGGCCAGCGTGTGGATCACGGTAGCTCTGCAACAGTGTTACAGCAGCGGCGTTGGGTGCACTTGATTAGACTGCTGGCTGTGTGTAAATTATACTCCATTTGTAAATGGTCTGCCCTGTGCTGTTCAGAAGATTCAGGGAATGTGACACAAACCGAACAAGCAATACATCAGACACAAGAAGCAAGTGGTGAGGATTCTAATTGAAATTTCTGAATTTAAAACTAGGCATTTGTCATTTTAAAAACACGCTTGCTTGCAAAAACGAGGAACTTGTTTCTCCCAAATGTAACAGGCTTGTGTGCGGTTTTCGAATGGGTAGATTAAACAACCAGTCTGCACTGACATGTGCATGTGGCAGTGTGACAGTGACGCCCTGTAGTTAATAAAGGAATTGATGCCTCCTTTGCCAGGAAGCAGATTGATGAATTTAATGGCCCAAGCAAGGTAAACTGAGAGCACTCTCTGTGGACCGCTCCTGAATCCACTCACGTTTTGACAGGAACTACCTCCCAACTAATTGACTATGGGCCCTTGTGTGTTGCTATCAGGGGTGTGTTCAGCAGCAAAAAAAACACTGCAAACTGTTTTATAAAATGGAACGATGCTGTATTGAACGTACGGTTGCAGAGCGCTGTTACTGTGATTGCTGATATGTCGACTGTGTACGGTGTGACACCGATGATTAAATATGTCACTCGACACAACCACCAAATTGGAATAAACATGCCTGTGAGGTTGTTGTGCAACATTGAGAGCAAACAAGTAATCCAATAGCAACTGTAGCAAAATAAGCTTTGGGAAATTTCGAACAGAAAGAGGGAGCAGAGGAAGAGATGGAAGGGAAGGGAGAAGGAGGACAAAGGTTCATACCCCAGGACGCGGATGTTGGTCTCAAATACGGACACCACCACATCGTTGTCCAGCCTGACGTCCCTCAGTGTCTTCTTCACTGCCTCCTTAAACTCCTCCAGCTTGTTCAGCACCTGAAGGCAGGAGAGGTGTTCAGAGACAAGATGATTGTGGGATGGAGGAGGGAAATCAACAGAACAATAATGACCTCATTAATATAGCTTGTAACTCAGAGGTTGCTGGTTTACTTCCCAGGTGGGGCACTGCTGTTGTACCCTTGAGCAAGGTACTTAACCTGAATTGCTTCAGGAAAATATCCAGCTGTATAAATGGATTGTATGTAAAGAAATGTAAACTGTAAGTCGCTCTGGATAAGAGCGTCTGCTAAATGACTAAAATGTAAATGTAAAATTGCTTACTGAACTCGCCCCACCTGCTTTGGTAACTGGCTACTGCAGTAATTACATTTCACCACTAGAGGCGCCAGAGGGGCAGAAACTCCAGCAAAGGGTATACCGGCAGTCTGATCAAGGGTCCCCGTGAAGTCCTTGCGCTAATGTGAAGCGGAGGAGGATGGGGCGGGCTTGCGTTTCCAGGGGAAAGTAATTGATTTCTCCCTGGTTATTCGTGCCCTGTGGTACAGCTTCCTGTTCTGGAGTACAGGAGCCTGGACCGATCTCCCATGGTGGTGTGGGGGTAACTTTGCACAGCCGTTTTTGCCAGGTCACGGTTGTCAGGCAAGCTGTCGGCTGCGCTTTGAGCCAAACCCCGCCAGCATGCCATTAACCCAGCCGCGGGAGCGGGCCCGGCCAGCTGGTACATATGAGGCTCCCCTGAAAAGCTGGGAGTGGGTCCAGCTTCCCCTCCCCCTGTATCCCCCCTCCCCCTCTCTGTCCCCTCCCCCTCTACCCCAGGAGTGAATCAGCTGATCTGCATCACAGCCTCTTTGAGTGGATGAAGCCCACTGATACACTACTCTGCTTGTCTCATGCTGGTTGGGTTTGGGGGACGGGGGTCATGCTGTTCAGGTTCTCAGATTCCTTTAGTGATCTTGCCCCCCACATCCCCACATCAGCCAAAAGATTTGCGAAACTGCACAGCCCTGAAACGCGATGTTTGCTCTTGGAAACATAAGATGGAGAAGACGGTCTCTGGCCCGTGCCTCTGAGAGGTCAAGTAGAGTGCTTCCTCTCCACAGTCGATAACGATCTTGTGATTTCACACACAATGCAGCGATATCTTATTAAAAGCCAAATTCATGTCTAGGACTCAATTTGTAAATTTGGGACTTCAGTTTCGTTTTTTGTTTCAGCCGTACAGGAGAATTGACTGCCATTTCTTTTTTCTAAGAAATTCCTGATACTGAATATTGTGGAAGGAGGACTGTGGAAAGTCATCAATCAAATGGGGGAATTATCAGCAGCACCACTGAGCCTCCAGCTAACAGCTGTTGTGCTGTCATTGCGCGTATATGTGTGTGTGTGTGTGCGTGCGCACGTGTGAGTGTGTACATGCATGCGTGAGTGCATGTGTGCATGTTTGTCACATCAGACCTGGGTCAAATAATTGTATGAAACATTTCCCAGGTTCTGTGGCAAGGGATCAGGGCTGAGTCCCAGGGCTCAGGTCTGGTTCCTGTTACTGGACTATCCCCAACAGTGCACTCAATTAATTTGAGTTGCAAATGAGAGCCAGAGAGTGTCTGATGGGTTTTTATTGTACTGAAAGTGGCATTTTGTTTGTTTACTCAAACATGAAGCGTAGGGTTTGCCAGAAACGCAGTAGGTCCAGGCAATTCCCGGAAAACATCTGCACCGTAGCTTTGGCCTGGAAAAAGAAACCAGAACAAAGTTGCATTGAATGTACTGCAACATACAGTAACATCATAGAACTTCCACTGAGTTGTGACAGATGATTTCACCAGTGTATTGTTTTGGCAAAAAAGTTTGACCGTGTGCTTGGATCATTGCTTCGGTGTTACTGGTGCATTCTGGGAAATGGATCCCCTCCCCCTCCCCCAACACACACACTTTTGCAGGGTGCCATATGATATGAATAAAAATCATTTACCAGATGCTTTTATCCAAAGCGACTTACAGGAAGTGATACATTTTCTAGTGGGTACACAAAATGTCAGTTGTTAGTTTTAACAGTCTGTAGGATGGGTTCTCTACGGCAGAGTCTTTGAGCAAATTAGTTTAGAGACGCCCATTAACTGGAGTTCAGGTGGCGTTGGAATAGAGCGACATCGATGTTACCTGGTGCTCAGGTGGAATGGGAATATAAAGAAAGAGGGAAGGAGACCATAGGTGTTCACAGGTATCCCAGATGCTCACAGCTCATTGGCCATGCTAGTAATGCTGGTGTTCATTGGTCCTGTAGCGTAGTAATTTCCTGCACATGGCTCAGAACCAGAGTTTTGTAACTGAATTCCATGGCCAGTGCCAGGTAGCCATTCTACCAGATAAACAAAATCCATCTAAAAATTAAATCAAACTGTTCTGTCAAGGGGTCAAGTTAAGGCTTAGTTGGTACCTGTTAATGTCTGGTAACTGTTGCTTCACATTGGCTGTTAGTGTTCCTGCTGTTGCATTGCAGGTTAAAAGCTGAAAGTATTGAGCAAACTATCAGTAGCATAGCCTCCAGCTGACCTGACATTTGCAGTGAAGTGAACCAATTAGACTCTCCCCTCTGTAGAGTCCCTGTCCTTCAGCCAATGGTGACATCTCTTCTCCCTGCACCTTCCCCCTCAGCTTGAAATGAACCAATCACAGGCTGCCACCTCTGTAGAGTCCCTGTCCTTCAGCTAATGGTGACGTCTCCCCCCCTCCCCTCCCAGGCTGGCGATGGTGAACAGCCGGGTGGAGTCGGCGGTGGGCGGGGGCAGAGGGGGCGGGTCCCCCCCCAGGTCGTGTGCAGGCTGTGGGGGCCGGATCGCAGACCGCTTCCTGCTCTTCTCCATGGAGAGGTACTGGCACACGCACTGCCTCAAGTGCTCCTGCTGCCAAGCCCAGCTGGGAGACATCGCCACCACCTGCTACAGCAAGGGGGGCATGATCCTCTGCAGGAACGACTACGTCAGGTGAGGGGCGCACATGGTAAAGGTTGACTCTAATCATGAATGAATAAATAAATAAAGCAGTGATCATTACAAATATGATTTAAAACAGTTGGGGCATTGTGCAAATGTGTTTTTGCGTTTTGGACAACGGAAATTAAAACTGGAAACCGAATAAAACATTTTTCCCTAGCAGCTGAACCAAATGGTAAACAAAATTAATTTCCAATTTTCTGGAATTCGGTAAAAGGTTTTTCCAAGAAAGGGTGGAAAGAGATATCTGGCAACTGGCCCACGTGGCCAATATCACTGGAAAAATTCTCTAATTTCATAACAGTGGTAATAATTTCCTTCTCAACTGCATTTAATAAGCAAATCCACAGCAGCTCTGGACTCCTATAATGTCAGCCCTAAATGCAGTTTTGTCAAATTGTTATTAAATGTATATATATCTTTTATTTAATCAGGTTCAATTGTCCAACAACTAATCAAATAATCAATCAAGTGATGAGGTTCACTGTTGACTTGGAACCCCACCTCAAGTAAAACAAACTAACTTTTTTTTTCGGTTCAAATTAAAGTTTTTAGATGCAACTATTTTACACTGAGCTTTATGATGCAGGGCCACCATTCCAACATGTCCCTGGAACACAAGGAAGGGGACGGAGGAATGGGCACTTCTGTCCGAGTGGACCTGTAGGTTTAACAAAAAAATGCATCCTTTTCCATTTCCTGCCTGTGGGCCTTTAGGTATTTTTAAGAAGCCAGTTATAATTTATTTGAATTTATACCTTGGTTAAATACTCGATTCTGATTGGTCGAGAGGGTGTTGTTGATTTTCCAGTAAACCGCACAGAGAAATTTGATAATACACGCCTATGAAGTAGTTCCAGCGAAAGTGGCCTTATCACGGTCCCAAATCAATACACTAGTCATTCAACATTCTATGATTTTTTGAGTGTTTGTTTATTTTTGTTGCAAGTAGCCATGTTATATTTGGAATGAACCACCCTGGGCTGTGCAGTTGTGTGAAAATAAACCACTTCAGGGTGGTCAACCCCTTGGTTTATTTTCATACAACTGCACAGCCCACAGTGGTTTATTGCTTATTTATTTGTAAAGCATTACATATTTACTATTCTAAGCTTGGTTACTGTATGACGTGTTCCCGGCTGGGGAGGGAGAGAGGAGGAACGGGAGGTACGGACGGAGAGGCTCGAGCAGCTCTTCATGGATGCGTTGGTGTCGCTGAACAGAACAGGACGGCCTGATCTTTATTAAACACCAACCTGAGCACCCACTTACTCGCTTACTCAACCAGCGCAACGACTGATGATGTCACAGAGTGTGACCCCGCCTCACCCTGATTTTAATATGAGATTTGAGCCTTTCGAGAGGGCTGGTTCTCCCTGCACTCCACTGCAATTAGCGTGTGTGCGTGCGTGCGTGTGTGTGACTGTTCGAGCACATGTGCGCATAGTATACATGCTCATATCACAGTGCATTGTAGTTCACATATAAATTGCAGCGTATTAAATATGCATAATGTGGTTAATCAAAAAGGCCAGAGACTCCTCTCCCAGAGGCAGAGGCCCTAATATAAGGGACAGAACATTAATTAGGGAGAGCAGAGTTCCTCTCTGGCACCTCCTTATTAAATTACTGTTTGGATTTAGATCAAAAATTCATTAGTCTGCAGCCAGAACTGGGACAGTGATAGGGAAAGAGGGAGGGAGAGAGGGATAGGGAGGGGAGAGATGAGAAGAGGGGGGGAAGGGAGAGAAGCAGTCAAACGGGTCTGGTTGGTGCCACACTAAATTAAGTGTAACTGAGGCTCTTTCTGATCGAGCGGTGGTCATGTTTCCATTAAAAAGCCAGTCTCTCTGCTGGCGGTTTAACTGTTTCAGACCCAGGTGTGCGCAGAGAGAGAGCGAGAGAGAGGGAGAGGGATTAATGAGTGCTAATGTGTGTGTGGGATTTGGCCTCGAAAAGAATGTTAATTCAAGCTTGTAGCATTCTCTTTTAGAAAAAAAAAAAGAGAAAAGAAAAGAGGACTCAGCAGGGAGGCAATAAAGAGTGCAGGTGAATCAACACTTAGGTATTCCTGCCCCCCCCCCCCTCAGTGCAATGAAACCGTACACCCCAGTAAATGATAATTAGATGCCTGTGAAGTACAAGATGTGCATGGTAATGAAGACCCACCCGCCTTCCCCTGTGAACCCCCACCCTCCTTTTGAGGGGTGTGCCCAGGAAAGAACGAGGGGAGGCGTAATTTGTGAGATTGCCTGACAGGGTAAAATGGGGGGGCGGGGGGGTGTTTCTCTCTGCGTGTTTGGATTTGTGTGCAGGCTGTTCGTTTGTGAGGGTACATGTTTTTTGTCTCCGTCTGTTTGGATTCGTACACAGGCTGTTTGGACACAGCGGAGTGTGCAGCGCCTGTGGCCAGTCCATCCCTGCCAGTGAGATGGTGATGAGGGCGCAGGGCAACGTGTACCACGTCAAGGTGAGCCTGCCTCTCTCCCGCGGGGTGGGGGGTGAGGGTGTGTGCTCATTACAGTCTTGTAATGAGAGGGTGGATCTGTCCGATAAGTCGGGCTCATAGTGTCCATGGGACATGACATCCCCACCGCCCCCCCCAATCCTAACTTTTATCCCTCCATCTCTAACCGTAAATGAATTTACAGAGACTTCTTCGAATCAGGATGTCAAACTCATCATTATTCTTATTCTTAAATGAATGGTAAAAAAACAAGCAGCAGAGATGCTGGCCTGCTAGGAGCTTCAAAACCACCTGGGCTACAGGGAAGTCCCGCCTGTGGACGCGATCGCTCAGACATGACAGCCCTTCTGTCTCAATGCACCAGAGAGACAGATGTGGCTGTGTGCTATAATGGTTTCTCTCCCACCCAGTCATTTACCTGTGCCACCCGTAGCTCTCTAACCCTGCTCTCGCCTGTGCCCCCCTGCAGTGTTTTACCTGTGCCACCTGCAGGAACAGGCTGGTTCCGGGAGACCGTTTCCACTACGTTAACGGCTCCATCTTCTGTGAGCACGACCGCCCCGGCAGCTCGCTGATCAGCAGCCACCATCCACACCTGCAGAGCAGCGCACTGCTGCCCGACCAGAAGGTGAGAGAGGGGCCAGGGCTTCACCAGCCATTCACGGCGCAGAGCACAGCTGTCACCGGGTTGGCTGACGGGAATCAGGGGGTGTGTTCAGGGTTACCAGAAGAGGGTTGGGACAGACTGATGCATCCACACGTTGGTGCCAAACAGGAACTAAACTGCTATTTAAACTAATGGAGCTGCTTATTTCCTGTTTGGCACCAACGCTCGGGTAAGGTACCTTGAGTGCTCTGTTCACAGTGACTGTGCAGCTGGTGGAGTGCGGAGGAGGAGTAGCAGCAGCAGCTTGCACCGTGCACGTCGGAGCAGAGCATGTGCTTGTCTGTGTTCTCTGAAATTGATGGAGGACGTTACAGTGAGACAGGCCTACGTATACAGTTTTTTAAAATTGGTCCAAAAAAAGAGGATTATCTGGGTTAAAAATTGGTCAAATAAAAATGTGTTAGGAAATGAGTCATTTAATTCCTCAGATGGATGTGCTAAACGTTAACACAGTTGTGAGGTCAAGCGCTTGTCTTATTTTCAGAGAGCGTGACCCTGGTAGCCTTTAATATTGTGTGAGGAAGGACTGCTGTTATTTGTGGCAATTTTTAGGGAAGGAAACGTGTTATGTGAGATTTCTCACACTGAACTCGCTCTCCATTCTACCACTGCGGCACAGCTACAGTAGCTTTTTCTGATCTCGTTTGCCACAGCGGGTTTCAAATTGTGCTGTATATCTGAATAACGACATGTGTGGGCACATCAAGTCCAGTGAAGCTGGGGGATCTTTTACTTTAAAGTTAAAATAAATTGAGACTGGGGCCTTGGGTAGTGTAACGGTCAAAGCATTCACCCCGAATGCAAGTTGCCTGCAGCTGCAATTCGAAACCCAGCTGTGCCAAGTCCGTCTCTAGCCGTGAGCCCTGCGGGGGGCGGCAATTGGCAGACCGGCCCAGAGGGAGGGGGTAGGGTGAGCTGGCACGGGCTCGCCGAGAAGCATGGAAAAACTGGCTTGACTCCGAGGATGAGCGGTGGGCTCGTAGGGGAGGGTAAATTGAAGGAAATGGAAGGTGTAATTAGCTACCAAATTGGGAGAAAACGAGGGGGAAATCAGAAAGTTTTTTCAATAAATTGCGACTGAAGACTTTGGGCCAGGATTTCAAGGCCCACACTAATCAAATTCACCCCGATGTGTATACTGATTGGGTAGAGCAGTGGTTCTCAACACTGGTCCTGGAGTGTGCTGGTTTTCATTGTTACTCAGCACTTACACTATATGGCCAAAAGTCAGTGGACACCCCTACTAATTATTGAGTTCAGGACTGTTTCTCAGGGTTTGGGATAGGCCCCTTAGTTCCAGTGAAGGGTATTCTTAATGCTGCAGGATACAAAGATATCTTAGCCAATTGGGTGCTTCCAACTTTGTGGCAACAGTTTGGGGAAGGCCCTTTGCTGTCCCAGCATGACTGTGCCCCTGTGTACAAAGCGAGGTCCGTAAAGACATGGTTAGACGAGTTTGGTGTGGAGGAACTCGATTGGCCTGCACAGAGCCCTGACCTCAACCCCATTGAACACCTTTGGGAGGAATTAGAATGCAGATTGCGAGCCAGGCCTTCTCGTCCAACATCAGTGCCTGACCTCACAGATGCTCTTTTGGCTGAATGAGCACAAATTCACACACACACTCCAAAATCTTGTGGAAAGCCTTCCCAGAAGAGTGGCAGCTGCTCAAAGGGGGTCCAACTCCATATTAATGCTCATGATTTTAAAATGGGATGTCCAACAAGCTCATATAGGTGTGATGGTCAGGTGTCCACTGACTTTTGGCCATATAGTGTAACTGTGTAATCAACTATTTTAATAGATCAATTAACTCACCTCACCTGGTTTCTTGGGTCTAAACTGGTTGTTGGTTTTTGTGAAATCAAAAACCAGCATATGCTCCAGCTCTCCAAGACAAGGATTGGGAGCCACTGGGCTCAAGCAATCTGTCAAGATGACAAAACAAACATCTTTTACAACAGTCACTTTGGCCTTTTTTACTATGAGGTGGGATTTATAGTGACTACCGTCCGCCCTCTATAGACACCATAGACGTGCTAGTTAAATTTCCTAGTATTCCAATGTCCATTAGCTGCATCCTGCAGAATTCTAAACCCTGCTTGTAAAATGGGAGGTGTTTCTGCATGAGGAGGCATGAGTTTTTGATCATTAAAGATTTTTATTTTTAAATACTTTAAAATAGTTTAATAGTTTTTGTTCACTAACAGATTTTTTATTTTTTTATTTTTTAGGTCTGCTGAGGTCATTGTAGGGGGCCAGAAGATTGTCTCCCCCATTCCCCCCTTTCTGTCCCACAATTAACCTCCCCCCTCCCCCATTTCAAAGGATACAATGGACCTTGAATTCTGTATTTATACAGTACATAGTCATAAGTGAACAATCCTTTTCAAACACATGATAAAAAATGAGTTTTTGATGATGATGATGATGATGGATGAAGAGGGAGAGAAGTGCCTGATTTGATAAGACTTTATTGCCCCCCCTCGAGTGCTGAGGCCTGACAGATAATTGCGCTGGACCGGGTTTTCAGTGTTCCCCTGAAATGGAACCTTACAACTACCAGTGGGCCCGAGTTGCACTGGATGCGAACACGGACACGAAAACACTGAAACTCAGAAATGACCTTCCTCCTCTTCTGATTTGGTCTTTCCCCAGAAGAGACTATGAGAACTCCCAGCACCGAGAGACTTGGTAGAGCTCTCCTGGCCGGCTCAAACAGACACGGTGCCTATGAGCTGCTGGAGCACTCTAAACCCGCATTGCAGGAGGCAGGTTTCACACACAGCTTTTTGTCCCTTGCGGCCAAATCGCCCCGTAGACCTCTTTGCACTACACACCTATGAGAAGCAAGGTTGTCCTCCAGTGTGTTTGCTGCTGTGTGGAGGGAACATCAGCATCATTCCATGCTATGGGTTTAGCTCACCCCATGCAATCCTTACTGATTTAGCTCATTCCATGCTATTCCAGCTGATTTAGCTCCAGCCATTTTGTGTGAGGTGCAGCCAACAAAACAAAAGCACTTGATGCCTATTTCAGTTATTTCTAAGCTGCCAATATTTTGTGACCCAGTGAACAAATGGCTGGATGCTTGGCTAGCTTCTCTTTCCTTCTTCTTAAAGACACAACACAGGAACACTCACTCGATACTTCAAACTTTTTACATGTCACATAGAATTGACATGATCTGGTGTCTCATGTGAATGCATATTGCTTCCAGCTTTTTGGCTATAAATTGTGTGGTGTAACGGTAAACTAAGTATGATGTGATCACGTGTATCTGTGTATGCAATATTTATTGTGTGCAAGTTTGCTTTGTTTAACACGGGTTTGACACCCATTTCCCACTATATACCCCTTTATGAGCTATATTGAGCCAGCCTGGTTTAAGCTCTACAGTGGGGAAAGGGCAAAATCCACTAAATCGAGGGGAGGGACCACCTATTAAATAACAATGTGAGATGTCCACGGTCTGTTGCTTTGCATGTGTGACATGTTTACATGTAGTAATATTCACTCTGGCCATGGATACTCGCAGATACAAAGTGTATATATAGGGTAAAACTTTAAAAAAGATAAAAATTCCTTTCTAGAATGAAAGCAGTAGAAAAAAACAAGGCTGTCTCCCCCAGGAAGAGGATTATAAGGCTGACCATTAGAGAAGCAATTAGATACAAGTGGTGTGTATCTTAGGCCTCTGCACGGGGGAGAGCTGGGCCTTCGTCAGACTGCATGTTCAGATTTAATGAGGCCTAATCTGCCAGCCTGGGTAATTAAGAGGGAGGGGCCCCGGTTTCTTCCTGGCCCTGGAAAAGCGTTTGAGTGCGTTTGTTAACCGAGCTCCTGAAAGAGTCAGGGTGGGGGGTGGGACAGCTTCTTCTCCCCTACCCCCACTTTTCATCCCTCTGGTTGCAAGACCGTAAAATCTAGGGGTTTGTGATACATTTATGGTGGAAGATGTAGTGTACATTTTTATGGGAGTCAATGGTAGATTGGGGATTTGGAGGGAGATTTGGGAGGATTTAAATGACTGGTGTCTGGCAACCCTGTGTCGCCTGCATTTGACGCAGCTCTTTGACTGGTCTCGGGTTCGACCATTTCTGGTCAGTGGTGCGCCGTGCAATAACACATTTTTAGCTTTCTTCTTTTTTTTTTTTTTTTTTTCTTTAAAGCCTCGTCAGATTTTGTGTTTAACTAGCTAATTAAGCCCATCGCAGGTTTATAGGTAACTTGGCCTGCAATTTTTCCACCAAGCTCATTTTATGATCACATTTTTTTCTGTTTGGGTTCAATTATTTTTGATGGGGTGAAATTAAAAACAAACTTGCAATGTTGGAGAAAGAAAAGAGCAAGCAGCTGTTGGGGGAGTGAGGCTTGCATCAGAGGCCCAGCAGGAAGTTTCCAACAAATGGAGACAGAAGGTGCTCTCTGCGTTCTGCTCACTTTCGACCCTTCGTTACAACTTTTAATAAATGTATACAACTGTTGATACTGGAATGCATTGCAGGGTGTTACTTTAGGACCGGTCAATTTGCTATGCTGTGTATGCACAACAACAACATGGTTTAAAGACTGGATGTCTAAATTGGAATTTAGTTGAAACAGTATTTTGGTGCATTTGTTTGGGATCATTCACCAATTTTAATTGTTTATTTTTTATTGTAATTTTTTTAAATCCATAAGACTCTATTGGGGGTAGAGTCTCCTACTCGACTCTGTGCCCCTGCTTCGACCTGAAGTCTCTCAACACCCCCCAAAACCAAAAAAGTTATCTTGCTCCCATAAACAACAAAGGAGTTGATTTGAGAGACACTCATAGACTGCAGCTCTGGGTTGGGTGGAGAGGGAAAAAGATTGAGCAGTTAAGTCAGCCAAGTTATGTATGAACGCCCCCCCCCCCCAATCAACCAATCAACCAATCAATGAATCATGCATAATCAATGCATTTTTTGCTATGCTCTAAAAAATAAAATAAATTGATTAAAAGACAGCAGAGTTTTACCGGAATCAATGTAGCAGCCATTTATAATATCACAATATAAATATACCAATTGTATATAATTGTAATATAGCAACTTGACATGGTCCTGCTGCTGCCCTCAAAAAAATGAATTTTGTGTAGGTGTTGATAGGTTATCAATGATTTATTCCACGTTTCATGATTTAAAAAGCATCAGACAAATTCATTAACTTATGCAAATTATCTTAATTGTAATTATCTCCATATCTTGATAGGTAACAAGGGGGAGGAGTAGGGGGGATGTGACAAAAAAAAAAAAAAATTCCCCTCAGCACCTCCAAGTTACACTTTGTATTCAGACCAATCAAGCCTCATTTGAATATTACTCATTAGCTCGACATATTCAGAACCCAATTAGCAGCTCTCACTAATAGCTTCTCCGCGAAGAGGCTTTATCTTTTATCAGAAAGTTTCCAGGTTTATGGTTTGGTATGTGGCTCCGTGAGGGGAAAAAAGTGAGTTAAAAAAAATATATATCTCTAATTAATCAAATTAACACATGGAAATGAGTGTAATTGCATTGAGCTTCCTTACCTCATGTTGTGTGAAGGAAAAAAAAAAAAAAAAGGAATCGCGAGGATATTTTTACCAGATGACACAGAGAATCTGTCGAAATGATTATGCATTGTACCACAAATTGAGGTTGTTGTGGGAGAAGCAATGTGTTCCTGTGCAGCTATGTTTGCAAAAACACTGTCATTTATTGCATGAATGATGTCTGATCACTACTAGCTAACATATTACCGTGCACCAACTAGCTAGCTAGTGCTAGCTAGATTAATGTTCTTTCGCTAATAATGTAAGCTTTGGTTTCAGACAAATCTTTAGTAAAGGAGGGATAGGCAGAAAGGTAGAGAGACCGACAGACAGACAGGTGGTGTGTAATGAACAGACCTGGATTAAGTGATTTGAAATACTTTAAGCTTTATTAAGTGTTTAATTTAAGTTGTTGATTGCCTAAAGGGTACACATACCTTGTTTCCGAGGCCCAAATTCGCTGCAGCCCACCAGGACTTTGGTCCACCTCTGGTGCAATTACAATTTTACAATTATAATTTTTGGCTGACACTTTCATACCACAAAACCTGTAATGCAATAGGGGAGAGAAAGGATTTATTAGTTGTTTTTTTCTGATTGAATGTATATTTAAACTTGACTTGAGCTCTTGTGTCAAAATGCAGAAAACATTTTATTTTATTTATCCTTAGTGTTCAGGCTTGGCGTTCTGTGTTGCGTGCTTCGTGTTAAGGCTAAAGAAGGGGTCTTCCGGTTTTTTGTTTTCACCTTACAATCAGCAACAAAGACCGAACAAAGATAAATTAGGTTAACTGTGGATTAACCTGCTTTAAGTGTCCGGTGCTGAGTAACAATGAAAGCCAGCACAGCCTGCAACTCTACAGGACCAGGGTTGGGGACCAATGAGCTGGGGTAAGGCTTAGGGAGCAAACTGCACTTTCTTTTCCACCAGCATCCAGCACAGGAGGAGACCGAGTTGGATTTGGAACTGAAAGTGAACTGTTTGAGGGCACCCAGCCAAAAACCTTTTTTTAAATAATGAGAAATTAATTATAAAACGAACAACACAGTTTCTTACACACTGTAGAGCTCATGCCTATCAGCAAAAAGTTGGAGAAAATATATAATTATCTTTTTTTTAACGCATGCCAGGATAACAGCAGTGCCCCGCCAGGGATTTAAACTGGCAACCTTCTTGGCCCAGTTCCTCTATCATCTGCAATGCTGCCGTGCCACTTTGTTAATTTGTACTGAATATCATTTGCAGAGCTTCACCCATACAGGTGCTGTGCTGCGAGAGCAGCTGCTGTCAGTGGAGAGCAAGCAAGCAAGCTGACATGCAGGAAACTGAGACCGAACAACCGTCTACTTCAGAGAGAGGAGGGAATACAAATCCATCCAATCAGAGAGCTTTGAATAATTAAACTGATCAGCTTAATTAGCTCAATTACGTTAATTTGACCACGGAACATGGCCATATGGCGAGAGGAAACAAAAGAGGGGGGAACTAATTAAAAGTAAAATAATGAGCATTTTAATTAACTGGTTCCCCCAGACGTCAGCAAGCTGGTATCTGGAGCCATAATTAAAAAGTGCTGTAGCGCTGGCAACATTTCATCCCTGTTTTTAATAACTGCGAGGGCTCCATCCATCTAATTAAATCTGTAAATGAATTTGCAACATTGAGGTTCCCTGCATGATTTTACACCCACCACACCCTCACCTCCTACCCACACCTCCCAAATAACTCTGTACAAACACACACACACACACATACCTTTATTTTTAAAACACTTGCCTGTAATGACAGGAATTGTAGTTATGCTGTGTTATTTGTAGCTCCAGAGTACAGTACAGTGCAGTGCAGTGCAGTGTGTGTGTGTGTGTCTGAGTGTGACACTGAGAGTGTGTGTGTGTATGTGTTCAAATATTCAAAACAGTCATATCTGTCCCCCCCAATAATTTGTAGATAAAGCATTCCCTTTCGTTATGTCCCCCCTCTAATATTTAATACGTGGTTATGCCCTTGATCTATGAGTACATGCATGTGCAGGCATACACATACATACATACAAGTATACAAGTATGTATGTATGTGTGTGTGTGTGTGTTTGTTTGAGTCTGTCTGTCCATTCGCTCTGCCTGAACAGAGACACCCATCTCTGGACCCCTGTACCCACACAGCTAAGGGTCCTGCAGGTTTTCTTACCTGAACTCTGTATCTGTGGAAATAACCAACTCCCTACATGTCTGAATATGGTTTCATCAGGAATGCAATTTTAGTTCCAAGTTTCCTGATCTCTCCAACATTTGATTAATTTGAATTACGATGACAATGGAATTCAAGGATTTGTTAACAGAAAATCAGCTGCAGATTGAAGAGGTGTGTCCCTACAGCCTGAAGGACAGGAGTGGCTCTGTTTTGCAGTCTCTCCTCTTACTGTGGGGCCAGTAATGTCATCAAAACATTATGAAAATTGTGCGCTTGTGTGTGTTTGCTTGTGAGAGTGTGTGTGTGTGTTTGCTAAGTGTGTGTTCATAAGTCACAGTAATGATGAAAGTAGGTGTATCAGAATGTTTTATTTCCCTGAGTTGCATCAGTGAGGGGTGTGTCTGAGTGCTAGATTAAACCAAGCACTCGCAATCAAATCAGCAGGGACAAAGGCCCGTATGCCAGCATGGCGCCAATGAATCAGAGGCTTGCTTGTCGTCGTGCTGGACAGCGGGGTACACTGTGTACCCCGCCTCATACAGGGATAACAGTCAGAGAAAGCACCGCTGCTCTGTCCAACCATGAGAATGGTGCAGAAATCCCTGGGAATTACTGCTGCATACACACACACAGACACACACTCTCATTAGTAGCACGTGAAACCCTATTTAATTGTTTCAGTTTTATAACAAACAGGCAGAAACAAAGACAGAATTGCCCCCTATAGTGAAGGGCCTGTTGGTCATTGAGTCCTGACCAACTCCTGCAGCGTGGAGTCCGCCGTTTCCAGTGTCCTTGCTATTACCACCTAATCTGGCAACACTGACACCACTTCGCTAATTACTGTTGAAAATCCTCACGCAGCACTGCTGCCAAGGGGTGTAATATGACCCCGAAACTAAAGAGAGGCCTTGCCGGAGGGACGTGCATGGATTGGTTTGGGGAGTGATTAAACGGTGGCACAGAGCTGGGAATGGTACTGGGAGTCTCGGACCATCCCAGACACTGTGACTTTCTGTCACCCCTAACACATCTTTGTCTAGGTACAGACCATGAGGAGCAGATGTATACTCTATGCCTGGGGGTTGTGGGTTTGAATCCATCTCTTGTGCTTGGGGGGCCTCAGTCATTCCGGTGAAACCCTCACTGGGCTGCAGAGGCCACAAGCATGCGGTGCCCATTTATATTAAAAACGGCGAATTTAAGCACACACGTGGCCTAGAAAAATTCCCAAGCCAAACCGAGCATCCTGTGAAAGAAGAAGTGGAAAATAACAAGGAAAAGTGACACGTTAATGGGTTGTTGTCCCTCCCTCCTCCGTCACGAGTTGTTGAAGGGATTTCTTTTCTTTTCTTGGGGGATGGAGGTGGGGGTGTCACTGATTAGCTGTGGGCTGACAATTGAACTGTCAGCACGTCTGAAGGGTGGGAGGTATGTCATCACTTTACACTGCTTAATACAGTGCTTACACTTTACACTGCTTCAATACTTAACCTGAGGAAATTCAGGTTCAGTACTGTATCTACCCACAGGCGTACGTTTTGGGGAGAATGGTTTTGGAGATGACCAATGGCTCTTGGGGGAATCCCCCAGATTTTCAATAATGTGCATGCACACACACGTTTGTTTGTTTCTCTCACAACTATATGGCTACATTTAAACAAATTATTAATTTATACGGGTTTATTAGTCAGGCAGATAGGTCTAAACAGTTAGAACAAGATTTTATGCAATTTAAATAAAAACAAAAAAACATTGTAACTAAAAATTCAAGCAACTAAAGTCTAGCAAGAATTCTTGTGGGAATAGTAGTGGTAAAACATGTTTATCAGAATGCTCGGCAGTCCCTTTCACTGAACTGTGTGTGAGCATCAGTGTGTGCGTGTGTGTGTGTGTGTGTGTGCGATGACATTGTAATGGCTTTCTTGTGCTTGGCTGGGCTGGGCTGGGCTTGAGGTGCTGACATGCCTCATTGACTGTACTCTACATAGTGCAAAGTTTACTTCAAATTAATGTACAAAAATATACATTAAGTACATTTGACTAATATTAGACTAATATCGAACTTCATGAAGCATTTTGTGAAAAATTCATGATATTTAAGCTAATCATTGTTTGTCGGTGAGAATACACCATCTCTTCATCTCTGCTCTCTCTCTTCCTCTCTTCATGTCTGACCTGGCCTGGTCTAGGCTGGGATGATTGAAGGTTGGGCTGACCACCTGACCTGAGCTGAGGAAGGCTGGGCTGGGCTCACATTAGACGCAACCGGTAACGTTAGTGACTTCCATTATGAGTGTTAGTTGACCTAGCTATCTTGTAAATATTCTGCAAATATTTTGCTAAATAAAATTCCCCAAATCACACAAACCAATTTAACCCTGATTATTTCTATCACCGACTGGCCATCTATCACAGTTCTATGGCTGTGACCCATCTTTGTATATCTTTGCCCATAGAGAGATGGATAATAGATAGATACATTGGGGGGGGGCTGTAGTCGAACATAATTTAGCAACGGACGCTAGCTGTCATTCGTGACACTATTGTGCTATTGTGACAGAACCCGGTCACATATTGGCAGCAGCGCACATTTTGGCCTGACAGGACCCACAGATCTTAAATCATTCTTAAAGACCGTTTCTATTTCAAGTTAAAAGCAGCACATTTCAGAAAATTCAGCGAACCAACGGTACGGTACGAAAGCCTACGTTCTGCTCCAAACACGAAACGCACAGATTGATCCTGATTTTGGCTGAGAAAACGGTGCGAGCTCCATGCATCGATCATCATGCATGTACATTTTCTTCACCCTTATGAATTAAGTCACACTTGTTCTCCCTGAAGCTTTAACAATCTCAGAGACAGAGATGCTCTCTCTGTCACTTCTTAAATAGAGCGGAGGTGTTAATGTCAGTCTGTGCCTTTGTCTCAATGGGAATTAGACAGGGAAAAGGATGTTGGAGAGAAAGATAGGAATGGGGAAAGTGAAGGGCATTGAGCTTGCTTGTAGCATAAATATGCCATTTATTTTTATTAAGTTTATCTTTTATTGTTCAATTTTATTTACTCTTTACTGTCTTTATAATTTGACTGTTTATTACTTCCAAACGTACAGTTAATGTTTCTGAAAAGCTTTGCCAATGTATTCAAATATGTCACGCCAATAAAATATTTTTTTATTGAATTAAACTGAGAGAGAGAGAGAGATGGGAGGGAGATGGAGTGATTCCTGATTCCCCTCTCTCTGTTACATTGGAGGCTCTTTGAGACTGAAATACAGAAGGGAAACAGTCGACCTTCAAACTGCTACCTGTGTCACGAACCTGCATTTAATGGTTCTGTGTAATTAAAGAGGGAGACACTTTCTAAAAGGCTCCCCCATCAACAGCCCATCCCCTTCATTTACTCAGTAGGATCTGATGTGGAACCATCACCTTTGTCTTTGTGCAACCTCACACTGCACCATTTCAGCTACAACAAAGAGGCAGGGTTTCCATTAAACCGTCTTCGTTCCGAAATTGTTCATTGAAGATTTTGTTGTTGTTATCATTTAAAAGTTTGTGTGAAGTGCTGTAAATGTAACTGAGGTGATGTCACACACCCCACACACACTCCTCATTATGCTCTGTTTTCAGCTCTTGTAACAGGAAAATCGGTCCCATACTTCTGCTCCAGGTGGAATTGGCGGAACTGATTATCATTGCAGGGACAATTAGTGACACTTTGGCGGAGGAGCAGGGAGGCAGGGGGTGGCACATGGAACTAGTGAAAACGCAAACAGGTCTGACGAGCTGGGCACCAGGACGGGGAAAAAGAAGAAGCCTCTCATTTGATATCCTGGAACGACTTATGTAGCATTAAGACCTCCCCCTGTCGGGTCCTCAACCAACCGGCCAGTGAACCTAATTGCTTCGAGAGAGAGAGAAGAGAGAGAGAGAGAGAGAGAAAACGAGAGAGAGAGAGAACGCATACACACACCCACTCTTCACCCCACTCACAAACCACAGGACATACAGACACGTAACAACCACACATGGCAGCGCTTACCACTTCCGCTTACAGGTACAGATGGCACATGGAGAGGAGCACCTTTTACGATGTGCGTCATTTTGCACTTTGATTAGTTGGCGGGTTTAACCCTCAAGTTGTGGTCTGCCGTCTCAGATCCTCTCTCGCCAGGGCAATGACCCACTGCACCGCGGGGCTGCCGGCCACGGTTGGTATCGGCACAGTCGGAATTGTAGTCAGGGGGATTCTGGTCAGCACAGAATAGAGGTTATGCTCACACCCTGTGTGTTCTCTCCCAAATGCAGTGACATACTTTCTGCCATCTTGGAACAAATTGCACTCATTCATTTAATCACTGAAAAATTATCTTTTCCACAGGACTGCAGGAAATCTGAGACCAACAGTCAGGTTTCAAAACATGCTATACACATTCCGTACAATATAAAGAGTTTTGTTCTCACCATTAATAAACAAACTGGCCAGAGTGCACAAAAGACTGTCACTCAGCATAGGCACTGTCTCTGTCTGGATAAACATAGTCAACTGGATCGTGCTCCTCTTTGTTGTGTTTTGGTTTTCACTGGACAATATAAAATTTAAGGGCAGAACTTTTAATGAACAATGTAAACGTGAAAATAACTTTGTTTGGGGTGTTCATGATGGTAGAATATTTATGGTATAATGCAGCTCGGGGGTGTGACAACAGCTATAATGAGGACAACAGGCTGGGTGTCTGCATCTGCTTATTTAAAAGCAGAGTTAAAGAAAGCTCAGGGGAGAGGGTGGGACTGGGGGGCCGTGCCTGGGGAGGGAGGGAGGTGGGGGGGGGGGGTATGGATATGTACGCATGTGGCCCTGCTTATGAACCAGAGAAAAATAGACATTCACAATTACTGCAGAACTGAAAAACATTCCACCACATACGCACAAACACACACACACACACGCAGACACACATATATATATATATAAAAACATCACCCCTCATACTCCCCTAGAGCCCCGACCCCTCAGAACCCCTCAGAATTAAAGTAATAAAACAAACCTGTCTGTCCTCCTGCCAGCCACTCTCAGACCACACAAGAGTGTACGAGACTGCCCAGTCCTACTTCACACATAATCCCCAAATTTCCTGCACCATTTCTGCACGCCTCCCCCTCCCCCCACGTCCAATAACTAAAACAATCTCTCTCTCTCTCTCTCCTCCACACCTCACAAGAATAGAGAGAGAAAGGGAACGTTTTAAGACCTTCGGGGAGTATTAAATTAGCGTCCCAAAAGATTTACGACACGTGTTCTCAACTTTATATGGCTTCCTCTCCAGCTCAGTAGCGCAGGTGTAAGGCTGGTGTAAGCTGTGCTGATAAACAGCTCCTGTTGCCAGACCAACCATTGGGTTTGCACAAGGCTCAATAACAATGCTACAAAGTACCCATCATTCCAGATCACTTCAGACTGTCTGCCTCTGGGCCACAGATGTGACAGGATTTGCATGCAAATCAGTGGATGGACAGGTCATCATCCACAGTTTGGCATTAGTAGATAACCTCTGATCTGCAGTATTGAGAACTCTTATTTCCCCATTGGACCTCCTGTCACGTCCCAGAGAATTCCACTACCACAGACAGGTCTCTCTGGGTGTTGCACCTTTTTAACAGCCTAGTGATGGTACACACACACACACACACACACACACACACACAGGTCTCTCTGGGTGGGTGTTGTAACATTTTTTTTAAATGATCCCACATAATATCACGAAGACCAGAGCTGGTTACATGCCCAGAATCACATATATACTGTATATATATAAAAAAAGATGTAACGCTTCAGATGGACAAAGTCAGAAATGGAACAGCTGGCAGGAAAAGCACGATGTGTTCAGAATGGCCATTGAGAGCACAGAGGGATGTTGGTGGGTGGGGGGTTAGGAGAAACAGCCCTGGTTATAAAAAGAATAAAGAAAAGGCCCATAATGCACATCTGCACTCCTCGCAACTGCCTTTAATTTGCTGGCCTCCCAGGTGCGGCTGCTGCCATCAGGTTCCCTCATCTGGCCGAGAGAATGGCAGGGGGATGGTTTTTGGGGTGGGTACAGGAGGAGGCCGATGTTCGTGAAGGGGGGAGGGTTTTGTGGGTGGGGTACAGGAGGGAGTGGTGTTCGGGGAGTGGGGAGGGCTTTGGGGGTGGGGGGGGGGGGGCGGTGTTAGGGGAGGGGGAAGGTTTTGGGGTAGGTAAAGTAGGGGGGGGCAGTGTTAGAGCATTGGAGCTGCTGGGAGGTTTCAGTAAAAAGGTTTAAGAATGAAGGTGAGGCCCCTGCTCGCAGCGCTGGAGCTAATTGGCTGTAAATGAGTCCATCTGGTTTTGCTCGGCGCCAGGAAAGGCAGCTGCAGAGTGAGCAGTGTTTAACCGTTTCCTCGCCAGGCCTCTCCGCCGCCCCGCCCCTAGCGATTGCATCATCAAAAAGCGACATTCACAAGGACGAGTGCGGTCCGTGAAGATCAGGGCCCATGTGTACAAAGATTCTAAGAGTAGGAGTGCTGATCTAGGATCAGTTTTGCCTTTTAGCACATAATGGATATGGTTCAGATATTGACAGGGGAAACCTGATCCTAGATCAGCACTCCTACTCTTAGAATCTTTGTACATATGGGCCCAGGCCTCCTCCATCTCTGCAGGTTTGTTTCTCAGTTCCTCCCTAGCCTCTTCTCAGAAATGTGAGGCCTTACTGTGCTGTTGTGTTACAGTACTGCTGTGTTAAAATATAAGCCAATGAAGAGTTCAGAGTTCTGAGTTCCTTCTCCCTCCCATTGAATCAGAAATCAGCTCCTTAATTAGGGGAAAACACTAACAGTATGCTGTCTGACGAAGAGGCTTCCTGGACCTGGGCCTTGAGAAGTGGAGGCCCTGAGTGTTTACTGACAGAATGAGGGTGGGGGGGGCAGATTGGCTGTTTTTACTTTACCGACGGGCTGGCGCAATCAGGGATCAGGTTCTCTGTGTTTGTGCAGTGTTTGTGCAGCTTGTTAAACAAGCTGGGGCATACTGATTAAACCCAGCAAGGGGGGGGGTCCCACCGTGGTACCGCCCCAAACCCCCCTTCTCACCTGCACCCCTAAAACACATCTCTCTCCCTCCAGGGCGGTCAGGTTTATTGCCCCAAAAGTAACTAGCCCAAATCTCCATTGCCCCTCACACCCACTCAAATGCCCACCGCCTGTCCCAACACACAGACGTGTTTGAGGATTTCCGTCCGAAAGCCTGCCACAACCACCAATATGATACAACTATTGTTTCCTTTGTTTTTTCAATCCATCGTTTTTTCCATCCTGTCAAACCTGCCCCAATAATCACCCCTCTTTCAAAGTCACTGAGGTCTCACCTTCTAGCCATACTAGCCATAATTATAGGCAATCAGGCCTGCCCAGCATTTTTATACATTACCCTAAGCATGCTGGGATGTTAATTGTTTAATCAACTCAGGAACAACACCCGTGTGGAAGCACCTGTTTAATATACTTTGCACCCCTCATTTACCCAATTTTGTCTAGCTTTCGGACCGCCACTTGTATGTTTGTCATACGAATATATATTCTCTCTCTCACACACACACACACACACATACTATCTGTGGTTGCTTTAGACCTGCAATAACCTCAACAGAGATCTGAGGAAGGGGGGCAGAGACAGATAGAACATCAGAGGCAGAAAAGCACATATACGGCAGGCTGGGTAATTAATGAAAGGATTAAAGTGCTCTCTGATCCAGGACACACTCGGCTCCCCCAGCTACACAATTCAATTTGTACCTCATTTCGAGAGAGCAGGAAGTGAGCGCTATCTGATGCCCCTGTGTCTCTACCTCTCTGTGCGCAAGAGTGTGTGTGTCTGTGTGTGTTTACATGTAAGTGTGTTTCTGTGTGTGTGTATGTGTTTCTGCAAGTACATGTGTTTCTGAGTGTGGGTGTGTGTGTCTGCATGTAAGTGTGTGTGTGTGTCTGCAGGTAAGCGTGTTTCTGATTGTGCGTGTACATGTGTTTGAAAATGTGTTTAAAATCTAAAAAGTCCGAAAACAGAGAAAAAGGAAATCAATGACAGCTATCAACACGAAAGGAGGCCAAAGTGCTCCCAGTAACATCTGCCCTCCACCCCCCCCTGCTGGCTGCTTTAGTGAGGTCCTGTGAGAGAGAGGTAGAGAGAGCATGTGTGGGCTGATAGAGAGGAGGCTATTGTTACATCATCTTAATCTGCATTGAAATCTAAACAATCTGAAGAGACACATAGTTATTTGCTGAGAGCAAATGAGTGCATGCGTATGTACGTGTGTGTGGTGCGTGTGTCCGTGTGTGTGTGTGCGTGTGCCTTTGTGTGTGTCAGGGATGTTCTGCCTGGAACTCCTGTCACCAGCCAGTTCAGAGTAGAAACAGGTCATATTCAGGAAGGTGGGGAGGAAGAAGGGGTACTGGAGCTCAACATCTTTTCAGGACATAGGACATCTTTGTTGACAGTTTCCCCATGGCACAATGGTGTGTAAGTTTGGGGTGGGGGGCGCTGAATCTCACTGAGGGAAGAGAAGGACCTTATGTCACCCTTTCCCTTACCTTAAAAAGCTTATCTGCAGCATGACATCGAACATGGCTGCAAGAGGATCTGCTGAAGCTCCTCTTTCATACTGAATATCTCTCCTCCTTCATACTGAATATCTCTTCTTTCATACGGAATATCTCTCCTCTTTCATACTGAATAAATCACACATTTTATTAGGACAGTCTGAGTGTGTGTGAATGAACTTTGGAGAGTTAATTAATACTGAACTCCAAAATAATCATACACAAGTCCTGATTAAGACTGAAATACACAGGAGGTGACATCACAAATGAACAAACAGGATGTGGATATGGGGTGATAATATCGCCCTCTCCCAATCTGGAGCTCCTCCTGTTGAGTGGGAGGGGGGGAGAGAGGGAGGAAGACAGGGCCTGGCAGAAAGGCTCAGATGCCTATCGTTCTTTCAGTCGGAAATGAGTGTCGTATTAAAATCCTACGCCACACACAACCCCGGGCCCAAACCACACCGTCTTTTCCTCTCCTGAGAAATAAAAAACAAAAACAGAGGGATTCGTTCCTCTGTCTCTCTGCATCTCTTTTTTTTCTATTTCAGACAGGAAATGAAAAGCATTTTTAACCTATAAAGCACAGGAAATAATCAGTGGGGGGAGGTGGAGGAGGAGGTAGAAGAGGAGGTGGGGAGGAGGAGGTGAGGAGGTGCTGGAAGCAGTCAAAGGGGTGGGGGCAGAGGACATAGAGTTTCTACTCTCCCAAGCTCAACCATTTCTCTCTCTCTGTCTCCTCCTCCTTTTTCTGTTTCTCCCCTTTCCCTAATTTCTCTCTCACTCTTTATTTCTCTCATTATTTCAACAAACACTTCTTCTAAACTCATAATTATAATAATCATAATAATAAATGTATTCACGCATATAACTGTACATAACTTCGAGATGAAAATATTTTCATTAAATAATTGTGAAAATAGCACATCTACAAGTTTTCAGAAATTCAACTAGAGGACAAATGTGCAGAATCGGCAATATGTAGGCTATCATTAAATAGTGACGAACAGTAACAGTAAATCTCTCAAAATTAGCAATTTAATAAAACCCGAAAGTAAAGGTTTTGCGCTCTCTCTCTGTCTCACTCTCAGAGGAGAGGAGAGGAATGAACGATGTGCCGCGCTGTGCGCCGCTAGACGTCTGATCGGGCTCTCACCGCCCCAAACGGCGCGTCCAACGAAACCGGGAAAAAGTCACCACCTCGGACACGTTTCACTGAACTCTGTGATAGCATCTGCTCTGACATTTCCAATCCATTATATTTTAAAGGCGGTGGCCATGACATTACATTTAAACATTTCAAAAGCGGTATTAAATGCTTTTTTATGGGGTGACGCTTTCAAAAATCTCATTGCGAGCCACAAAATAGAGATAGTGGTAATCTTACAGAACTATTTCGGGGTGGGGGGGAAGGGGGCTACGGGACGCACCATCTGGTGACCTTGAATCTCACCAGTCTTTTTTTTGGGCGGCTTAAATTTATACGGTGTTTAAAGATTTTAAGATAAACTCAGCTCTCTGGTTGTTGTTTTTCACATCTCAACTTGATTAGACTTCGCTCTTTTAAGTGAAGTCTTTTTTTATGTCTGCTCTCTTGCTCTGGGCTTTGGGAAGATGTGTTTGGTATTTGGCCCTGGAGAGTTCCTGTGGTCTTGATCTCTTTTTGTCTCGTTCACGTGTTTAAGGCTGTTTACTGGAATGAGCAAGTGGCTATGTGTCTCTGAGTTACGGCCGACGGCTTGGCTAATTCCGTGTTCGAGGCAGAAATGGGGAAACCGGAAAAATCTGAAATTAATTTACTTTAAAAAGATGTGATGTGTATCTTTCACCAAAAGGCTTGTGAATGAGGGAAGGAAGGAAGAGGAAAGATGCACGTTCGGAAAGAAGATGTGTCTCAAGACCTCTTGGTGGTTCTTGGTCAAATTATCTTGTTCTAGGTCACGATCACAGGCCCGGTTCATGGCCACAGTCTTGCAGCTGGGTTTCAAACTATTTGGTATTGGTTTCAGTGGTGGTGGCATCGCAACCAAGTCTTGATCAGGTCCCTGACTTTTCAGACCCTGGTCCTGGAACCGCTCTGGATTCCCCCACATGAACCGTGTTTCTATGAGCGCGGGTTTCCGGCGGCCTCTCTTTTTCAGGATATTTCTCTGGTGGAGACAGAGTCGTGCGATATTAATTTGTCGGGTTGAAGGTGTAATTATGACCAACACTGGGCATTTAAAGCCTAATTAATACCCCCAGCCAGCCTCCCTCACTGTAAAGTTTGAGCTGCAGTGCTAATGGAATGTAATGTTAACAGGCAGTTTACCCCACCTCCGTGCATTCAACCGCAGGGAGGTCCAGCCTCATAAAAAAAATGTTTTCCATTTTTGGAGGGCGAAGCCGTTTTTACCGTCTTGCTGTCCTCCACTCCCCTCTGGTGGTGAGCATACACACTGCACCAGCCAGACAGAGAAAATCGACGCGAAATCTTTATCAGCTATCTTTCACAGTCAGCACCTCTTAAGTTGTATTACTTACAAATGAATGTTCTACCCTCCTTTAAAGGATTGGCTCTCAAGTTGCAGGGGCAAACACGCTTTCAAAGGCAGGGGCAGGGGAAGACGGGGTGTGAACAAAATTGCTTCTGAATATTGTTTGAAGTTACAATATTTGAGTTGGGTTTGTTTTCGGTTGCTTGGGACATGTACACAAGCTGACAGTATGAGGGCTGCAGAGGGCAGGGCAAAGCAACTATCCATGTACTGTTCTGTATCTGCTGTATCAGGAAGTATGTCTGTATGGAAAGGGAGATGTTTCATGTACCCTATATTCCAACACTACTCATGTGAATTAAGTCACCAGACATTTGTGTTTGTGTCTGTGTGTGTGTGTGTGTGTGTGTGTGTGTGTGTGTGTGTGTGTGTGTGTGTGTGTGTGTGTGTGTGTGTGTGTGTGTGTGTGTGTGTGTGTGTGTGTGTGTGTGTGTGTGTAATTGGAGTAACATTCAGGCACCACAGACGGCTTCATGCCATGAGGCTTGATTGATGATTCTGTATGGAGGAATGGTCAAAGATCCATCCCAATATGTTCACCATCTCATAAAACACTATGGAATACTATGTTAATACAGATTTATTTTTGTTGGATTTCATTTAAAATAATTATTAGGGGTGCCAATATATTTTTATTTAACCTTTATTTAACCAGGCAAGCCATTATGAACAAATTCTTGTTTACAATGGTGGCCTGGCCAAATTAAGCACTGGGGGCAGTTTTGCTAGTTTAGTGTAGTCACCCCCTTTTCTTTATAGCCAGTTTTCAAAAAATGTGATGTTTAAAAGTTTATTATTGTTTGGGCATGTAGCAGTGTGTTTCCCTGTTAAAATAAAAGTTTCAATCAATCCATTTTCATTGGGAAATAAGAAGCAGCATAAACACTGCTAGAAGAGGCAAATACACCTGTCTCCAATGAAAGGCAAAATACTTCTCACCTCCCTGACCCTGGATCAGTTTTTCAGCCATATGCATAGATGTAACAAATATATAAGAGTGTGTTTAAGTAGTGTGTTTGCGTGCATGCGTGCGTGCGTTTTTGAATATAATATAATACTGGTTTCTTTTCCTCTCAGTGTGATGCTCAAAAACATGTTACTAAAATCAAACTGTAGTTCAGTAGTTGTACCATATGTCTCATTTATAAAATATATGCAGTGTAACAAAATGATACAGAACATGAAAACAGAAGGACGTTTTGAAACCCCAAATTCAGGGGGCTTATGTATCAAGCATGTCAGAGTAGGACTGCTGATCTAGAATCTTATCATTACTTATAATGAAAGGTAAAACAGGTCCCATGTTATGAACATAGTGTGTGATTATGGATGGCGGCGGTGTGGCAACATCGGGGTGGCAATAGTGCGTGTCGGTGGGGGTGAGTGCCCTTTTTTTTTGCTTGAGCCCGTCCCCCAAAATCTCTGTGCACAGCCCTGGGCATGGCTATGTTCTTACACCCCATGGGATCTAGAACAAGCCATCTTTCAGTTTGATTTTGAGGACGAGACCATCCGCAATTAGCACGTGACACTCACACTGCTTTTTATCCATGCATAGCACGGATAAAAATGTTGTTTGTTGTGACACTGCAAGATCAATTTCCCCTTAATGTATTTTTTTAATTATTTCATAAATTATGTTAACGGTTTGACAGACTGCAGCTTCATTTCTGCTGCTGCTTCATTTCTGCTGCTGGTATGGTTCTGTGCACACAGTGGACAATTAATCCAATTAAAGTAACCCCCCCGCACCTCCAAGTCTTTCAATGTTCCATGAAATTGGGCCAGATCATCCTGTCTATATAATTAAAGCAACTTTTGCTGCGTTGAAAGGCTGCACTTAATGTAATTATTTGTATTTACCTCATGATAATATATTGAACTTTCCCAGTTTTTGTGAAATGTATTCAATGGAATGCTTGGGTTAGAAATGGAAGTTGGAGTGGTGCAAGTCATTGTCTTCTATTTTCTTTTTTTCCCCAGACAGGCACAATTTCATCGTATATATTTCTGCTTCAATAATACTTGAAATTATAAAATGCATGCAGTACTTGGGAGTCGGCCTACAAATGTAGGCATTGTTTTAAAATAAAACCTTTTTCAGCATTTGAGGACTGCTCGTGAGCACTCTCCTGAACTGACATAGGATGTTTTCAGAACTTACCGCGATGAGACAGGCTCACAAATCACAAACTGGGAATTCCAAATTGGGAGAAAGGTTTTTTGAAAACCTACAGCAACTGCTGCCAGTTTGGCTATGTACATGAGTATAACATAATTGACCACACGGGGGCAGACTCCCCATTTCCAGAGGAGAGACAACAGACAGGTGAAGATGAGTGGAACCCAACGCCACTTTAAAATGTTATGTATCCATTTCAGACATTGCATCCCCTTGTAGAAGATATTCTACACTGATCAGTAACTCTAACAGCCAGGGGCAGTGTAATTTTTGAAAGTAAATTTGATACAATCCATTCACTCAGTCATGGCGTTTCTTGACAGGTGACAGTAATTAATTTAAAAGCAGGGATATAACCATGACGATCCTCTCATATAATCCTCTTCTCTTGCTACACCAGCAGTTCTTCCACTGGCCATCTGTCGGCTCTCCCCTCTGTGCCCCATGGTAAAGCCTCTATTACCTTTGGCGTATGAGTGTTGTAAGGGGCCAGTCTCTACTGTAATCTACGGACATATTCTCTGTCCCATCTCTGATCTGTCCTTAAGCTCTACATTTGGACCAGGAGACTGGATTGCTGTATAAACACATTTCTATTAAGACCAGAGTTGTTTAATTGTACTGTAGTCTCTGGTTTTTGGGGAATTAGAGATTCGTTTTTTAGTGATTGTGAATTTGGCCACTGGTTCATTCTTGCATTTGGTTTCGCTGATGCAGTCTCCCACGGATGAACGAGTGTCTACAAAATGGTTAATAGTAACATGTGAATAATGAATCATTTCAAAATATGATGGGCTCCCAGCAAAGGCAAAAACGACCCATCGGTGACCACTGTAAATCCACACCAAACTAGTCTGCAAACCCTAGGTGTATGAAAGAGCACTTGGAATAACCATGCGCTGATAATCTGGGGGGGGGAGAATGAGTCTAGAAAAACCTGGCCATGCCCATCACTTTAACATCAAATTGACCATTATATCTGGAAAAATGGCTTGTGTTTCTACAACTAAATCAAAATGCATTGGGGTTTCCAACAGAGAAGGGTTAAGGTACTCACAGTTGTAACAGGAACACTCCGTCAGTGAATGCTTGTTGTGGAGCGGTGTTATTGGCCCAAAGGACTGCACATGCATAGGTTAGAATATAAGCACAAAACCTGGATTTCTGAGCAGTGGAAGGTCATATGGTCTGATGAGTCTTTTTTCCTACATTTGGATGGGTTTGTTTGGAGAAAGCCAAAGGAAGCCTTCAATTCACACTGCCTGTTTCCAACTGCCTGTTAAACATGCTTGTGGACCTGCTGTATGGGCAATTTCGTGGGAGTCACTGGGTCCAATTACTCTGCATGGTAGAATTGGGGCCAAGGAATACGAAGCTGTTTTAGGCAACCAGGTACACCTCAAGGTGCAAACGTTGTTTCCTCAAGATGTTCCCATATTTCAAGACAATACATGCTGCTAAATGGATTCAAGAGTGATTTTATGAAGTCAAACACCTTCCATGGCCTCCCCAATCACCAGACCTAAACATCATTGAACCTTTATTAATTGAACCGTAAGTTCTAGAATGTAGAGTGCTGAGTAGATTTTCACTGCCTTCAGGTCTCCTAGAACTGGAGGCTTTCCTTATTGAAAAGTGGTCCATTATCCCACCAGAAACCATTAAACTTGTGTAGCCCCATTCCAAAAAGAAATGAAGCTGTTCTAAAGGCAAAGGGCAGCCCAACATGGACTCATATTCGCATATAAGCTGGACATCCTGTGCATATTGTTGCTTGTTGACACGCTGTTGCTAAGTTTGAGGTTGCCTCGCTAACCGACAAGTTAAACGTGGGCTTGTAACTAAAACAATAGCTGGCTACCTCATAACGTAATAAATATTCATATTGTTTAGCGTTTCCATTACTTGGATACCCTGTGTGTGAATATACACACATACTTCTAAATGTTACCCCAATACAAGTCACCTGGGACAGGACCATCCAATTAAGCATAAAATATGGTCTCAATATTTAAAAAACAAAACACTGCCACACAAAATGCCATCAAAGCAACTTTTTATTTAAAGTTTTAACAAACATAGAACTTTTAATCAGGAACACAAATCACTGAATGGAAACAGGAAACATAAGGAATGCTTTAAAACAAAACGAAGACAAAAGTAGAAAAGTTGGCATGTGACCCTGAGAAGTGCAGTTTAAGCCAGCTCCTCTTCTCCCTCCTCCTCAAATTCGCCCTCCTCTTCTGCAGTGGCATCTTGGTACTGCTGGTACTCGGACACCAGGTCATTCATGTTGCTCTCTGCCTCTGTGAACTCCATCTCATCCATACCTTCTCCGGTGTACCAGTGCAAGAAGGCCTTGCGCCTGAACATGGCAGTGAACTGCTCAGAGATGCGCTTGAACAGCTCCTGGATGGCTGTGCTGTTTCCGATGAAGGTGGCGGCCATCTTGAGGCCCCGAGGTGGGATGTCACACACAGCGGTCTTGACGTTGTTGGGGATCCACTCCACAAAGTAGCTGCTGTTCTTATTCTGCACGTTCAACATCTGCTCGTCCACTTCCTTCATGGACATACGCCCACGGAAGACAGCAGCCACTGTGAGGTAGCGCCCATGGCGTGGATCACAGGCAGCCATCATGTTCTTGGCATCAAACATCTGCTGGGTGAGCTCAGGTACTGTCAGGGCTCTGTACTGCTGGCTCCCCCTGCTGGTGAGGGGTGCAAACCCAGGCATGAAGAAATGCAGACGGGGGAATGGAACCATGTTGACTGCAAGCTTGCGCAGATCTGCGTTGAGCTGGCCAGGGAAACGCAGGCAAGTGGTGACACCGCTCATTGTGGCAGACACCAGGTGGTTGAGGTCTCCATATGTTGGCGTCGTGAGCTTGAGTGTGCGGAAACAGATATCATACAAAGCTTCATTGTCAATACAGTAGGTCTCATCAGTGTTCTCTACCAGTTGATGCACAGACAGGGTGGCATTGTAGGGCTCAACGACTGTGTCTGACACTTTGGGAGAGGGCACCACACTGAACGTGTTCATGATGCGGTCGGGGTACTCTTCTCGGATCTTGCTGATCAGCAGGGTGCCCATGCCGGAGCCTGTGCCCCCACCCAGGGAGTGTGTGAGCTGGAAACCCTGCAGGCAGTCACAGCTCTCAGCCTCCTTCCTGACCACATCCAGAACTGAATCTACCAGCTCGGCCCCCTCAGTGTAGTGACCCTTTGCCCAGTTGTTTCCGGCACCACTCTGGCCTGTGAACAAAATCAGGATCAGACTGATACAATTCCTATTTTTTTGGGGTACTAACAATCTGCCCTTTTCCTTGAATATGAATCAGGAGAGTCAATTTCAGCCATGCATTCCATGTTTTGCAGAATACCACACACATAAAATCACAGGAACGCCTTCACAGTCCGTTGTATACCTCAGAATATCTCCACTTACCAAAGACAAAGTTGTCCGGCCTGAAGATCTGCCCGAAAGGTCCCGACCTCACAGAGTCCATTGTACCGGGCTCCAGGTCCACCAGGACAGCACGGGGGACGTATTTGCCACCTGATTTTAAAAAATAAACAAGGTATTAGGTTGTATAATTGAAAATGTGTACTCCTTGAATCACACACAGAAAGCAAAACAGTAACTCACCTGTGGCTTCATTGTAGTAGACATTGATCCGCTCCAGCTGGAGGTCGCTGTCACCATGGTAGGTGCCAGTGGGATCAATTCCATGCTCATCGCTTATCACCTCCCAAAACTAAAACAAAGACAGGTGTTGGTACCATGTGGTCGGTAGGTAATACAACACCTATAGTTTGGCAATATCCACTTTCATCACCACAATCGCAGCAAGAGTAGGGGTGGGCTGTGTGTTATCATGCAAACAATGTCCATCTATACCATTTCTACAATAACCTAGCTCTAACCAATTTTAAAAGCCCAGTTTGAAAAATCTATTTACATTCTTAAAACATTCATTTGGGGGGGAAAAACAACCTCCGTTTGTATTAAACTTGTCTGCATGCAAAACCTTTAGTGCTATTGTACCCTTGATGCACAATTGTTGCAAAAGTAGGCAATTTCAAAAAGCTTGACCAATTCTATGCATTAGTAGCTACAATACTAATGGCACCTTGCCCAAGCACAACCACTCAGCGCGACAAACGTAGTTTTTTTTTTTTTTGTAGTCGTTGAATGCGTGTACCTGCCTACTTAGAATGGTGTGAAAATGTGGGTCAATTGCTTAACTACGTAGCCATTTTATAATCTACTGTCCAGTGTTTGCACAGATGTATTTATTAATTTGACACGAATATTAATTTGTCACATAAATTTGACAAGTTAAGTGAACCTATTATAGATCAGTTGGTTCAACGATCGCTCGATAGCCGCCTTGGATTTAATTGCAAGATTTGCTGGTTAACGTTAAACTAAGCAAAATGAACAAACTAGTAAAGTGGTAATAATACTTTTGTGGTCGGTGTAAAAACGTTAGTTACGCGTTAACACATAGCTAGCAAAGAGTACCTTCACTAGAATAAGTAACGTTATTTAATAGCTAGTTTGTCAAACGTATTGGTTGTCAAGATAGCCAAGGTAACGTTAGGCAAGTTGTACTACATAACTCTCCGCTACGACATTGCTCATTTTTCTACGTTACGTTGCTAGGAAACGGTGCAAGATTGGCGCGCATTGACCGCCCCAATCTGCCGCCATAACTCGCTGCTAGCTGGCAAGCTAACCACCATAATTTAGCCAATATCGAACAGCGAGGTTGAACTAATTTTATTAAACTATGATGACTAGCGTTAACTGAAACACATTATGTTACCGAATCTCGTTTTATTACAAGCATATTCGAGAAATCTAGCTAACGTTAGCTAGCCATGTCCCACGGTGTACATTTTTGTCATCTCGTAACTTTGAATAGCAATTTACCGCCAACAAACTGGCAAAAATTGGCTAACTTATTTGACCACTGACCTCTAACGTTAACTGAGAAAGCACGCTAAATATTTCGTTAAACAACAAGCTAAATATAAAAAAGCCAGTAAGTGAATTCCCTCCAATCGAACGAACTAGTTGGACAACAAACTGCGTGACTTCGGTGATAAGGAGCTAGTTAGTGAACTTTAGTTAGTTATATTTTAGCTAACATTAATGCTCAATTTTTTCCACTTGCAAGGTACTAACCTTCGCTCCAATTTGGTTTCCACATTGGCCAGCCTGCAGATGAACAATTTCCCTCATGTTAATATTATATAGCTGAACAAAACCGTGCTATGTGCCGAAATGCTGGAGTGCAATTCAAAAGCCGCCCGACTTCTTGACTTCGACGGTTAAAAACTCCAGACGGTTTTATATAACGCTCCGAACAATTGCTTTCAACAGTCGCTGCGGCAACCACTCGTAACGAAATCAAATGGTTACAAAAACTGTCAATCATAATAATGCACACGTATTGGCTAAACGAACGACCTCCTTGGCTTTCATGGTTTACATTGGTGTAACGATGTTTTTTTCCGTAGTCAATGGTAACGAATTTCAGAAACTCTTGGGGGCCAGCCGACCGCAACTTTCTATTCTTGAAACAAGATACGCCAAGTAGTTTCTTAGCAAGCATTCATTTACTGGGTAGATACGATTGCAGTTAGAAAATAAATTACGAAATATATTCCACCCAACTGTAACCTAGGAACCGACCTGACGCTTGCCATGCTGTTGCTGAGACGTGCTACGAAGCTAGAAAGTTGTAAACAATGACTTATGAGCATTTTTACCTGGACTCCCTGAGCATATTATTGTTGCTGGGTGACACGCTGTTGCTAAGTTATAGAGTTTGCCTCGCTAACAATCAAGCTAAATGAGGGGTCGTATCTAAAACAATAGCAGGCTGCCTAGCTAATAACGTTAGCCTGATTATGCATGTAATCCCAAATATAAACTCATATTTTACTTCGAATGATATCTCTTATCCTGCATCGAATTATTTTGGTTGACCGTACAATTTAAATGTTCAATAGCTAACGTATTCAACTGACTGGTGTAGATGGAAGTTGCCCATCAGCGCAGTGAAGTCAGTTTTACGTCCTAATGTTAGGATTTGGGTTAGTTAGCTGGTACTTATCAGTGCTTGGGTACAACTTCTGGCTCGAGACAATTGAATGGGATTGGGCTAAATTAATTCGCTACATACAGTACTTTACGTTACTAAATTCAATAGTAAGGTAGCTAGCTAATTGGATTGTTGAGTTGAACGTCGCTAACTTCGTCCAAAGCCAGCTACCTAACTATAACAACTCGTTGCACTATATTGTAAAGAAATGTGCGCATATGGAGCATATATCACAAGCATGCTTGGACAGTGATATGCGTAGCATATTTTAACCTACCTACACAGAGATGGTCGTCACATTACAACTCAGGTAATCGCACTGAAACGCGAAACCGTGTCAAGTATAAATAGGCAACATGTATGTGTTTCCGTGCAGGAATACATTGGCCAACACACATTCGTACCATGCCTATTTCTACATCCAAGCTCAGTTGTATGTACAAAATGTACATCGATAAACCCATGGTATAAAAATGAGTACCTTAAATAGTTTCCCCTACGCAAGCACCATATTAGTCGGAATTACTCTTCCATTACGATTTAACATGTCGTAATGTGCAAATTCTATACAATTTTGTTCTGAATGAAATATATGAAACGATGCATTCCCAAGATGTCTGGTCCAACCTTAATCGGGGATTCTTAAAAATGGTGCATTCATTTTGCCCCACGTTGTGATCATTAAGCGTGTATTTGCAATTAGTAGGTGTACTTTGACGATGACGTGTATTCATAAAGGATTACGGCCAGAATGTTGACCCGTAGTCTGTGATGCATGCCTGGCAGACATCTCTGCCTGGATGTCCACCCACCACCTGAAGCTAAACCTGGGGAAGAGAGCTGCTCTTCCTCCCAGTGAAAAGCTCCCTGATGATTGATGCTTCAGTCACTGTGGAAGGCTCCAGTGTCTCGTGTCCCTGTCTGCCAGGAGCCTTGGAGTGACCCTTGACGACCAGCTGTGCTTCTTGGGCCACATCGCAGCGATTCTCCCTCCACAACATACGACTGCTCCTCACCCAAGAGGCCACACAATGGTGATTCCTTGATGGTACAGACAGAGGCGTAGCGTGGGGGGTGCCACCGGTGCGGGGGCACCGGGCGCAAAATTCCGAGGGGCGCCAAATTTCAGAAGAAAAAAAACACAGTCAGGGCAGCGGTCCCCAACCTTTTTTTGGACCACGGACCGGTTTCATGCACCGGGCGTAAAATTCCGAGGGGCGGTATTTTTTTCCCCCATGCACTCCCCGGGTCCGCGAAATAAATGAACTGGTCTCAGCTTTTTTTCGCGTGCACCCCCCCCCCCGGTCCGCGGAAAATGGTCTTGAATGAAACCGGTCCGTGGTGCAAAAAAGGTTGGGGACCGCTGCCCTGACTGGTGGAAGGGACTATGGGAGTGCTAACGGTTCGCGGATTACCGTTATGTGCCTCGCCCCGGGCGCTGGCAACCCACGCTACGCCACTGGGTACAGCCCAAAAGGTCTGACAGCAAGCCACTGCAAATGGTCCAGAATGCTGCCGAACGTCTGGTATTCAACCAACCCAAGTTCACGCATGTCACTCATCTACTCACAACTGCGCTGGCTCCTTATCACAGCATGCATACAATTTAAATAACTGGCGCTGGTTTATTAAGCTGCTAGAGGAACTGCTCCCTCCTACCTCCAGACACTCATCACACCCTACACCCCAGCCAAACCCCTCCGCTCTGCCTCCTCTGGCAAACTGACTGTCCCATCCCTCCGGGCATCCAGCAGCCACTCCTCACAGTCTCACCTCTTCTCTGTCCTGACCCTGATCTTACCATATATTAATGCACATCTTGTAAGTCGCTCTGGATAAGGGCATCTGCTAAATACCTCGATGTAACATAGTTGGGCTCAATCATTTTCAACATATGTTTAAAACCAGTGTTCTCGACAACGGAGTATGGTCGCAGAATCGCTGCTATAAAAACACCTACAGCGTTTGGTATTGCTTTGGCCCGTTCTGAATTATCAGCGATAGGCTGCTTCAATGGGAACTCTTGAGTTTTGAATTAAGTTCTGCACACAAAATAGTTCCGCATGTGACTTAGTGATTAAAGCAAGATTGCATTCGTTCGGTTCACAGCGCGTACCCAACCGAAAGTCCTGTACCCAGAGGCGTAGCGTGGGGGGTGCAACCGCCGGGCGCAAAATTCCGGGAGGCGCAAAATTTCAGAAGACGGACCGGTTTCATGCACCGGGTGTAAAAAAAACACAGTTAGCCCCCCGGCAGCGGTAAATGAACAACCTTTTTTTGTACCACCACGGACCGGTTTCATGCACCGGGTGTAAAACCCACGCTACGACTGCCTGTACCAAAAGGCGCAAATTTTTTCCCTAATCAAAAAATATATAAACAAAACAAAAAAATCCACGCACACTCATAAAAAAACATTACCCACTTCATAAAGCGAAATGGTAATTAATAAAACAAAACACACAAGTAACCATGGCTATTTCTGAACAAAAAAAAGTCCAAAAGTTCTTTATGATTTTAAAAACATTTTATCTGAACACTGTTGCATGTATTAATAAAGCCCTTCCTTCTACTATTTAAACCTGGGATGCAGTTTATGAAATAGTATCTGAAATGGTTGAATATTTATGTATAACTATTATTACATTTAACATTACATATCATAATTGTCCATTTACAATTCAATTTGGATAAACGGAAATAGGGCCAGTTCATAAAAATGATCCTACGTGCTTTACAGTAGGGAATAAAATTGAGCGCTCCTGCTGCGGCAAATGCGCGCGCGCCATATCCACCGATTGGCTGAGAAATGATAATTTGAATCTCTCTGCATTATTCATCCACCAGGCTAGTTTATTTTTTTATAAAATGATTTACATGGAAGGGAATATTTAAATCGAATCTAAAGGCAGTGAATTTAAAATATGCTTTAGCCTAAAATTACAGTTCGAGTGAATGAACCACACCGAAATACAGCGGTTTGAGCTTGCGGCTGCCTCGGAGATTCTTTCGTATTTTATTACAATGCCTATCAATAGCATTTTCTGAAATCGAGAATTTATAGCTCTGTTAGCAAAGCAGACTAGTTCTATGACAATGTTTTATAGCAGGAAAAGCATAACCTAAATTCCCACTTTCAAACCGTTAGGAATAAAAAATAATTAAAAAGTCCTTTGTGTTCTTTAGTTTAACTTAATCACACAATTTAATAGGAAGAAATCATTTGTTATATATATGATTTGTTAATATAAAGATACTAATCTTTTCTCCAATCTGATTACCGCATTGTCCTGCTTAAAGATGCACGATTTCACTCATTTTCGATTAGAAAACCTATTGAATTTCCCGACAAAAAAATCTCAAGTGCTCTCTGGTTCTTCTATTCTTACAACGCTCCGGGGTTCAGTAAGCACACCACTAGGCAGCACATCAAAACGCCTACTTTCTCCATTTATAAAAGACAATCGGAATGCAAATATACTAGCCTCTGTGATTGGTTCAGGAAATCTGTCATTCGGATAAGACACAAGCTCGTAATCGTATAGTTTGATGATTTAGACGATATCAAAAGCACAACACGATGTATATTGTAATGTTTTGATATAGGGTTTGCCGCCCCACCAATTCGTAAATTGACGGATGGCATTCCATTATTTTTAAGTACGTTAAGCAACTTGTGTGAACGGCAGTCTGCTCTTTAGAGAATTCGCTGTCACGCCCTGCTCCAGTTCTAGTTGTGGAAAACGATTGTCCTAGTTTCAGTATTGAAATGATAGCTGCATAATGTGTCAATGCCACATCATCTGAGTGAAGTTATCTGGGAGCAGAGCAGAAAGGGGTTTGTGAAGTTGACTGGTTACAGACAATAGAGACCTGGGGGGGTATAGAGACTCAGAGGGGGATATCGAGACAGACCGAGGGGGTATCGAGACAGACCGAGGGGGTATAGAGACAGACGAGACAGAGGGGGGTACAGGGAACAGAGACAGAGGTTTGCAGTGGTTGTCTCTAACCCCTCTGAGCGCAGGTGGAATGAGGGGGCATTGTACCTGCTCCGTGCTGAAACCCAGGGGAAGAGAAATGGTACTCCTCACTCTTCTTGTACCAGGCCTCTGCAACCTCTAAACCTATGAGGCACAAGTGTTTGAGTTATCATTATTGGTTTTATTTTTATTTTTTTCAGTATAGAGGCTCCCACATCTTTTCACTTCTAGTTCCCCCCCATCTAATTAAAATGGTGAACATTTGACACATTTATCCAACACCCACTACAAGCTGCAATGCACTGGCTAGTTCACCCTCAAGTACATGGAAGCAGGGCCGTCTCATGGGGTGGGCGGGGCCTGTGGCGAGTCAACCTACGCCGAGCCAACCTACGCCGGGCCCACCGATGACATCATAGACTTAGCAACTGTTTAGGAACTATTGTTTATAATAGCCAACCCAGCATAGGCTTACATCGTAGCTATTATATAAGCTCTGATAACTATGAGCTAAAGTTTTACAGGCTACGACATCACACAAACCATCCATATATGCCCCTTGAATTAAAATATTTTAATAAGCATAAACTCACCAATCACCAATAGTTATCATTATTAGTATTATTTTTATTTTTTTCAGTATAGAGGCTCCCACATCTTTTCACTTCTAGGTCCCCCCCATCCAGTGGCGTAGCGTGGGTTGCCAGCACCCGGGGCGAGGCACGTAACGGTGCCCAACCACGGGCCGGTTTCATGCAAGACCATTTTCTGTGGACGGGGGGGGGGGGGATGTGGTACACGCGAAAAAAAGCTGAGACCAGTTCATTTATTTCGCGGGCCGGGAGGGGGTGCAAGAGGAAAAATAATTTGCGCCCCTCGGAATTTTACACCCGGTGCATGAAACCGGTACGTGGTGCAAAAAAGGTTGGGGACCGCTGCCCTAACTGTGTTTTTTTTCGTCTTCTGAAATTCTGCGCCCCTCGGAATTTTGCGCCCGGTGCAACCGCACCGGTTCCACAGCGCACGCTACGCCTCTGAGTGCAGGTGCTGTACAATTCTTTTTCGGGCTCCGTCCCTCATGATCTTTTCCTAAAAAACTAAAAGAAATCGAGCCAACACAAGCTCCCGTTGATTTTGCAATGAGTGAGATGGTCTAAGCAGTGTTTATCTGTCAAGTTGTGGCAATGTTTTCCTGGCTATTGGTATTGAGGTCATTGTATTAATTTGTGCGTGAGACAGCAGTACATAAGCTAAATCAATGCATAGCATGCTTGTTGTAGTAGCCGTGCTGTAATATGTGACTAGATGGTTTAAACATTATGCGTAGTAATGTAGCCTTCATAGCCGTGGTCTCCGCGCCCGTGACCTGCACGGGTGTCTACATTTCATGAGCACCCCCTCACAACCATAAAGCACCCCCTTAGCACCCCCAACCAAAATGTTCTGGCGCCTCCCCTGCCTTGCAGATTCTGCCGTTGCGCTTGTGAAGATGGCCACATAATATGCTGATGCTTTTATTTGACCACAACCATAACACATTCTAATGCGTAGGCTATGTTTTATTTAATTAACCAGGTTGGTCTCATTGGGATTTAAAATCTATTTTGCAAAAAAATAGGCTAACAAACGAATGATCACACATAGCCTAATGTCTTCAATTGTAGCCTAAAGCTGAACATAAAGTGGCTATAGCCTATCGAAAATAACTTACTCGAGTCGGAGATCATCCGATGGCCAGTCGTTTCATGTTATGGCACAGGAACACTAGCTTGTCCACATTTTTGGAAACTGCTCCTCGTTTTATTAACGATAAACCCTGCCTTGGAAAACGCGCTTGCAAAGTTTACATTCCACTTTTTTGGGATCAAAATGCTGCCATACTCCAGATTTTTTCTTTGACATTATGTTCTTAGGTTAAATGACATATTAACGTATGCCTATATCACTAATCGTAACTGTAGGCAAATCCTAGGCTACAATTAAAATGCACATTCGGGTACCTAAAACAAGGATACAATATAGGCTACATGAAAGGGGGTTGTTACGCATGTTAGTTATAAATATATAAACCATACAATTAGCAAAACACATTTATTATAAAATGTTACTTTTATTAGTTTTGCAGAATTATTCACAACATTACTATTACCTTAACTGCCTAATATAATTTAAAGAGAACACATATAGGCCTAGCTATGTTAAGAGTGAAGGACTGTCACTGCCATACCCGCAGCATCCAGAATGGATTATTCTACTGACAAGCGCGCCGAACTGTGGCGCGAATCTAGGTGTCTCATGCTGCGTGGAGATTTTTGTAAAAAAAATTTCGCTCGACTGCTCGACCAAAACAAATCTCTGTCGACCAACAGCCCATCGACCAAATAATCGACCAGTCGATTAAATGGGGTCAGCCCTACTGGGCTGTACCATCAAGCCACTGCAACTGGTCCAGAATGCTGCCGCACGTCTGGTATTCAACCAACCCATGTTTATGCATGTCACTCCTCTACTTACCTCTGCGCTGGCTCCCTATCACAGCACGCATCAAATTTAAATCACTGGTGCTGGCTTATTAAGCTGCTAGAGGAACTGCTCCCTCCTACCTCCAGACACTCAGCATACCCTACACCCCAGCCAGACCCCTCCGCTCTGCCTCCTCTGGCAAACTGACTGTCCCATCCCTCTGGGCTCTGGGGGGACACAAATATTCAGATATGCTCAAAATGTCCCCCCAATATATAGCCTAGCTGATTTTTTTTTTTAAATGTCCCCCCAATGTTGACTCCATGGTTACGGCCTTGCCTCTGGGCATCCAGCAGCCACTCCTCACAGTCTCGCCTCTTCTCTGTCCTGACCCCAATCTTACCATATATTCATGCACATCTTGTAAGTCGCTCTGGATAAGGGCATCTGCTAAATACCTCAATGTAATGTAATGTAATGCAGTGTCACCGGTCATTTTGCAAAGTTGCAAACACACAGGTGTCTAAATTGACAGTAGCCTATTTACTTACATTTTAATGCAAATAAACACTTTTTTTAAAGGCTGTTTTATTAGCAAGTTTCTTCTGTACATAAAGGCAAAAGAGGAATGGTAGAGTCAACATATAAAATTGAAGGGACAATTATTGAATATAGAATACAATGCTTAGTGCATCAGTGAAACTTTACAGCTCTGATCATATGAATATACACAAAATTGTTTAAGCCAGCTCCTCTTCTTCCTCCTCCTCAAATTTGCCCTCCTCTTCTGCAGTGGCATCTTGGTACTGCTGGTACTCGGACACCAGGTCGTTCATGTTGCTCTCTGCCTCTGTGAACTCCATCTCATCCATGCCTTCTCCAGTGTACCAGTGCAAGAAGGCCTTGCGCCTGAACATGGCAGTGAACTGCTCAGAAATGCGCTTGAACAGCTCCTGGATGGCTGTGCTGTTTCCAATGAAGGTGGCGGCCATCTTGAGGCCCCGAGGTGGAATGTCACACACAGCGGTCTTGACGTTGTTGGGGATCCACTCCACAAAGTAGCTGCTGTTCTTATTCTGCATGTTCAACATCTGCTCATCCACTTCCTTCATGGACATACGCCCACGGAAGATGGCAGCCACTGTGAGGTAGCGCCCATGGCGTGGATCACAGGCAGCCATCATGTTCTTGGAATCAAACATCTGCTGAGTGAGCTCAAGTACTGTCAGGGCTCTGTACTGCTGGCTCCCCCTGCTGGTGAGGGGTGCAAACCCAGGCATGAAGAAATGCAGACGGGGGAATGGAACCATGTTGACAGCAAGCTTGCGCAGATCTGCGTTGAGCTGGCCAGGGAAACGCAGGCAAGTGGTGACACCGCTCATTGTGGCAGACACCAGGTGGTTGAGGTCTCCGTATGATGGTGTGGTGAGCTTGAGTGTGCGGAAGCAGATATCATACAGAGCTTCATTGTCAATACAGTAGGTCTCATCAGTGTTCTCTACCAGTTGATGCACAGACAGGGTGGCATTGTAGGGCTCAACGACTGTGTCTGACACTTTGGGAGAGGGCACCACACTGAACGTGTTCATGATGCGGTCGGGGTACTCTTCTCGGATCTTGCTGATCAGCAGGGTGCCCATGCCGGAGCCTGTGCCCCCACCCAGGGAGTGTGTGAGCTGGAAACCCTGCAGGCAGTCACAGCTCTCAGCCTCCTTCCTGACCACATCCAGAACTGAATCTACCAGCTCGGCCCCCTCAGTGTAGTGGCCCTTTGCCCAGTTGTTTCCGGCACCACTCTGGCCTGTGAACACAGTGAACAAAATTTGGATTTTAGGATCTGCCCTAAATATGAATCAAAAGGGCGTCTATTTCAGCCATGCATTTCATATTTTGTAGAATACCACACACACATCACAGAAACCCTTTCACTGTCAATTATATACTTTAAATCTCCACGTACCAAAGACAAAGTTGTCTGGCCTGAAGACCTGCCCGAAAGGTCCAGACCTCACAGAGTCCATTGTACCGGGCTCCAGGTCCACCAGGACAGCACGGGGGACGTATTTGCCACCTGAGATGCGAGATTTCAGAAAGAAATGATTAGGACATTCCAGCATCTAATGTGACTGGTCAACAGGGCATTTGTAAAGCGTAAATGCTTTTAAACAATGAAGATTCAAGCACCTGAAGCTTCATTATAATACACATTGATTCTGTCCAGTTGGAGGTCGCTGTCTCCATGGTAGGTGCCAGTTGGGTCGATGCCATGCTCGTCGCTGATCACCTCCCAGAACTGAAATTTAAACATGAATAAATATAGATTTCCCCCACTGTGATATGCAGTATCATTACATTTTGACATAGGAAGACTTTACAATGTAACATGTAGGCCTACTGTTTTAATCCTTCATTTGGTGTTCAGATCTAAATTTTACAGTTCATCTCTTATATGATTGGAAGATATTTTGTGCTTGCATTGAGATTATATAGGTCTTATTTTTTTAATATGGATTTTAAAAATGAAAAGGTTTTTGCTGTTAATTTCTGCATTTCCTTTTAATACACACAGAGGCTGTTACATGCTATAAACCACTCTGGATATGGTTTTTGTGTTTTTCTTGTTTATTGGTTAGGGACATGGCAAAAGCATTGCTACAATGTTAAAAAAAACAAGCATGGGATGCATTGCATTGTGTTTATAGCCAAAGGCTAATTTCTAACACTTGTCCCCAATAAACTAGACAAAGAAATGTATCAAAAATAGGGGTGTAACCAGTGGCGATTTTAGGGTTTTAAAACAGGGGGTGCAATGGGCAGAAATAATTTTCTTTTAAATGTTTTTTGACATTGATTTGAAAATTGTAATATTTTCATCCCAACAGTAGGGGGTGCAAATGCACAACCGGTCAAATCGCCACTGGGTAACGGTACACAGAAATCAGGTTCGGTAGGTACCTCGGTTTTGAAGTCACGGTTCGGTACGTTTTCGGTACAGCGGGGGGGAAAGAAATGCAAAACATAAAATTGCTTGTCATTTATTATGAAATTTGTTAACAATGGCTAGTTGGCCATAATTTACTGAAATGTGGGCAAGAGGGAACATAGTTGGGCTCAATCACTTTCAACATATGTTTAAAACCAGTGTTCTCGACAACGGAGTCCTATGGTCGCCGATCCGCTGCTATAAAAACACCTACAGCGTTTGGTATTGCTTTGGCCCGTTCTGAATGATCAGCGAGAGGCTGCTTCAATGGGAACTCTGAATGAATTAAGTTTTGAATTAAGTTCTGCACACAAAATAGTTCCACATGTGACTTAGTGGTTAAAGCAAGATTGCATTCGTTCGGTTCACAGCGCGTACCGAACCGAAAGTCCTGTTCCAAAAGGTTCGGTACGAATACGGGTACGGGTACACCCCTAATCAAAAAATATATAAACAAAACAAAAAATGCACGCAAAAAGATTATCCACTTCATAAAGTGAAATGGTAATTAATAAAACAAAATACACAAGTAGCCATGGCTATTTCTGAACTAAAAATTCAAAAAGTTATTTGTGATTTTTATTTATTTATCTGAACACTGTTGCATGTATTAATAAAACCCTTCCTTCTATTATTCAAACCTGGGATGCAGCTTATGAAATATTATTTGAAATGGTTGAATATTTATGTATAACCATTATTACATTTATTATTACATATTATAATTGTCCATTTAAAATCTAATTTGGATAAACGGAAAATCGGCCAGTTCATAAAAATGATTCCACGTGCTTTACAGTAGGGAATACAATTGAGCGCTCCTGCTGTGGCATTCAAACACGCGCGCGCCATATCCACCGATTGGCTGAGCAATTATCATTTAAATCTCTTGCACACACGACGTCATTCGCTGCAACGTGCAGACGCACGTATTTTTTTTACAATAAATATGTTTTATAAAATGTGATATTTAAATCTAATCTAAAGGCAATGAATTTAAAATATGCTTTAGCCTAAAATTACAGTTCGAGTGAATGAACCACAGCGGCGTGAGTTTGCGGCTGCCTCGGTGCCACACAGAGCATTTTAGAGAATTAACGTGGCATGGGCTTCCTAAGGAGTTTATTTCGTATTTTATTACAATGCCTATCAATAGCATTTTCTGAAATCGAGAATTTACAGCTCTGTTAGCAAAGCAGACTAGTTCTATGACAATATTTTATAGCAGGAAAAGCACAACCTAAATCCCCACTTTCAAACCGTTAGGAGCAGGGCTGGACTGGGAGAAAAAATCGGCCCTGCCATTTCGCGCTCAGACGGGCCCGGCACCCGGTGCGAGCGCCGCATTTTCTGTCGACCGGGGGGGTGCTGCGCGAATAAATCTGTCGACGGGGCGGGGGTGCTGCGCGAAAAGAAGCTGAGACCAGTTCGTTTATATGCGCGAAAAATTTATTGCGCCCCTCGGAACACCCGGTCCGTGGTATAATATATATAAAATAATTCTACCGGCCCTACCGAGGCCCTACCGGCCCAAAACTAGACCGGCCCACCGGGCATTTGCCCGGTAGACTATATAGCCAGTCCAGCCCTGGTTAGGAGTAAAAAAATAAATATGTGTCCTTTGTGTTCTTTAGTTTAACTTATTTACACAATTTAAAAGGACGAAATAATTTGTTATATACATGTTTTGTTAATATAAAGATACGAACCTTTGCTCCAATCTGATTACCGCATTGTCCTGCTTGAAGATGCACGATTTCCCTCATTTTCGATTATAAAACCTTCTGAATTTCCCGACAATAAAATCTCAAGTGCTCTCTGGTTCTTCTATTCTTACAACGCTCCGGGGTTCAGTAAGCACACCACTAGGCAGCACATCAAAACGCCTACTTTCTCCATTTATAAAAGACAATCGGAATGCAAATATACTAGCCTCTGTGATTGGTTCAGGAAATCTGTCATTCGGATAAGACACAAGCTCGTAATCGTATGGTTTGATGATTTAGACAATATCAAAAGCACAATACGATCTGCCAAATGCCTGTAATGTAATGTAATATATATTGTAATGTTTTGATATAGGGTTTGCCGCCCACCAATTCGTAAATTGACGGATGGCATTCCATTATTTTTAAGTACGTTAAGCAACTTATGATGTTGATCGAAGAACTTCGGCCGTTCCCTTTTCATTGATCTCCTTGTTTCGGCACCTAACATGTGCAAGTAAAGTAATTCTGTTGAACTGTAGCTACACATTTTAGGTCATGTTCAAAACACAATCAGAACTGTTCATGTGATACCACGCATCTCACCGAAACGCATACAAGCTATAGTTTTAACAGCTGCTGAGGTATACATGTGTTTTTGTTGTTGCGTTTTTCTCGTTATATATTTTATTTTGGGTTGTATATATGGTGCCACAGGGGGGAAATTCCCAAAGTGATTAAAAAAGCATTTATTAATTGACGTGATGCGTTTAAGTTTGGAAGTGTATTCTCATGCAATATCGGTTCATGCACGCAGCATATTGTCAAAATGGGTCACACACGTATTTGAAATACTTTCTCTTTATGTAGAATACATTCCATAGGTCGTTCATAGGAACGTTTTTTTCCCCCTGAATATTGGTGAAAATATTCACCAATAGACCCAGGCCTTATTATTGTACCAATTTTGTTGGCTATGCCTACATAATATCACATTATGATATATGATATAATATATTTAAAACTGCCTTCAGTTCACTAGAACCAAAAGTGGGTCCATTAGCAAGAGTGTAATACATGGTGTTAAATGTTTCAGGGAATGACTTTACTGTTTTTAAATGGCCTGACAGCACTTACTGTTTCTCACAGGACCATCTGCAACAAGGTGGACGAGGAAAACAAATGTGAAATCAATAGCAGAGGCTAAAACTTGATCTAGCATGCTTCAGTTGGAAGCCATGCAGTGCAAGACGCTGGTTTCAGGATTGGGCCGTTAGAGCCTCTGCTGTAAAATATGTCCACAGCAGGTGTCTGATTTTAAGTCTTTCAAACTATCTTGACTGAGATGCTGTTTGTCTTGTGGGATACGCTACTCCTGGCACCATGGCATTTGCTTGCCAAGGCTTAGCCAACAGCTTGGAATAGGTGATTTAGAAGGGTCAGAGCCCCTGGGTCTGCAGTGGATACATACCACAAGGGAACACAAATGGATGGATGGAATAAAAGAAGGAAATAAAAGAATAAAAAATGTGGTTTGCTGTACATTTTTGTGTTGCATCAGACAATTACAGTAAGGGCCAGCTGGACTTACAAATCCTATATAAAATTGGTACAAATTTTACACATTACAAACTTAAGATGTGGAACACAATACTGGAGGTCACTGTTTTCTTTGGTAGAACAAGGAACGGTGTGTGTGTGTGTGTGTGTGTGTGTGTGTGTGTGTGTGTGTGTGTGTGTGTGTGTGTGTGTGTGTGTGTGTGTGTGTGTGTGTGTGTGTGTGTGTGTGTGTGTGTGTGTGAACGGCAGTCTGCTCTTTAGAGAATTCACTGTCACGCCCTGCTCCAGTTCTAGTTGTGGAAAACGATTGTCCTAGTTCAGTATTGAAATGATAGCTGCATACAACTGTCAATGCCACATCATCTGAGTGAAGTTATCTGGGAGCAGAGCAGAAAGGGGTTTGTGAAGTTGACTGGTTACAGACAATAGAGACCTGGCGGGGTATAGAGACTCAGAGGGGGATATCGAGACAGACCGAGGGGGGTATCGAGACAGACCGAGGGGGGTATAGAGACAGACCGAGGGGGGTACAGGGAACAGAGACAGAGGTTTGCAGTGGTTGTCTCTAACCCCTCTGAGCGCAGGTGGAATGAGGGGGCATTGTACCTGCTCCGTGCTGAAACCCAGGGGAAGAGAAATCGTACTCCTCACTCTTCTTGTACCAGGCCTCTGCAACCTCTAAACCTATGAGGCACAAGTGTTTGAATTATCATTATTGGTTTTATTTTTATTTTTACATCTTTTCACTTCTAGGTCCCCCCCATCTAATTAAAATGGTGAACATTTGACACATTTATCCAACACCCACTACAGGCTGCAATGCACTGGCTAGTTCACCCTCAAGTACATGGAAGCAGGGCCGTCTCATGGGGTGGGCGGGGCCTGGGGCGAGTCAACCTTCGCCGGGCCAACCTACGCCGGGCCCACCGATGACATCATAGACTTAGCAACTGTTTAGGAACTATTGTTTATAATAGCCAACCCAGCATAGGCTTACATCGTAGCTATTATATAAGCTCTGATAACTACCCAGGTGAAAAAGTAGTATACTTTAGTGTATTAGAAATATAACTTAAGTATACAAAAGATATTTCAAGTACACTTTTACTTTTTGTGCTTAATTTCAAGTATATTTAAGTGTACTTAAGTAGTCCTTTAGTAGTACTTGAGTACTACTTGAATACACTTAAAGTGTAATTAGTATGCTTTTTTGGAACCACTTTTAACACACTTTAAGTGTATAATATTTTTTTACCTGGGTATGAGCTAAAGTTTTACAGGCTACGACATCACACAACCCATCCATATATGCCCCTTGAATTTAAATATTTTAATAAGCATAAACTCACCAATCTGACTGACTAGCTGACTATCTACATTGTGATCTTTCTGTCCTTCATTGTGGCAAACTCAGCAATATGATCCGCATAGTCGAGGGATGAAGCAACGTCTTTCTCGATAGAGAGCATTGCAAGTCCACATAGCCGCTACTGCTCATGATTGTCCGCGAATAATTCTTTATTGTTTTCAATTTGGAAAAGCTTCGTTCTCCTGAAGCGACTGTTACTGGGATTACCATCATAAACTAAGCCTATTTGCAGACGATCTCATGTGTTAGGTTATATTACCGACATTGAAACATCAATTCCGCAACTATTATTAACTATATAACAGTATTCCGAAATATCGGGTTATAAAATAAATATTGAAAAAACTGACATTTTAACAACTACTAGAATACAAAACATACCAGTCGAGTTAGAAAAATTTAAGTGGATAACTAAAGGCATTAAATATTTAGGATGCGTTATTAGCCCTGAAAAAGAGTGTATTCATTAATTACATCATTTATGTGGACCAATAAAACGCCTAGGATTAAAAGGGAACTCCTTCACTTCCCTAGAAGTGAGGGGGGGGGCTGAATTTACCAGACCTAGAATTATATCATATATCCGATTATGTCATATAACTTTCTACCAAAGAGCACGCTACCCGCTTGCGTTAAGATGAAAAAAGTGGTGCAAGAACCCATAACAATTCCAAAAACTACAAGATTATGGAATAATCATTGGTTAACTATTCAACATAAACCAATAGCATGGGAAAAATTGAGGACGAATACAATAAACTACATACCAAATATATTAAAAGAAAATAAATTAATGACCTTCCCCGAAATCCAAGAGGCTTACTATTTAACTGACGCTGAAACATGGAAATATCTACAATTTAAAAGTTGGATACTTAAAGATTACGATTAGGAATATCCAAGCAACAGCAGTGAAATAGAACAAGTGCTTTTTGACTCTGATGGAAGAAAACTCATAGGGAAAACTTATTAAATATTGGTCAAATCAAAAACCAGCGGCAATATACTGACTAAAATATACAGTAAATGGAGACTTAAAAGTTAAGGATACGGATGAAAAATGGAAAAACTGTTTAAATATCACTAATAAGATTACAATAAATGAAAATTTAAAATGAATCCAATATAAATTAATGATGAGAATGTATTACACACGAGATCGAATTAAAAAATGTGATTCAAAGGTATCAGATATCTGTGTGAAGTGTAATAAAAAGAGCGATTCACTTATACACTCCTTTTGGGAATGCGAAGTAGTCCAACAACTTTGGAGGCAGATTGAGAAATGGCTATCTGAAACACTTAACGTTTCCATTACTTTTACCCCAACATATGCATACCTATTCCAAAACACAGAGAACTTAAGATATCCAAATGGCTGGGTCATACTACTGTCATCATTGATTATAAAGAAACTAATCTTAAAGAAATGGAAAGACCCAACATCGCCAACGATAGAACAGTGGAAGATCTCAATGGCATTTTACTTAAATATGGAAAAATCGCTAGCAGAGGACAAAAATAAATGTAATCAATTTGATAGTGTGTGGAATAAAATAATCAACAAACTATGAAGTGTATACGGACAGATGCAGGCGTGCTGGTTGACTTACGAGTGGTGGTTGACTGGGAGTTTGAATGTATAATGTATATGACTATATCCTTAAATGTTCCATGTTTGTCTTTTCTTAAATTTAGTTTAAAAAAATATATTGTGTTTGTTTTTATTTTTATTTTTTTTAAATATTTTTTTGTAAACAGTTGGCAAGTATGATGGAATATATTGTATGTTTTGTGTTAAATGTGAAAGTAAAAAATCAATTAAAAAAATAATTATAAAAAAAAGAGGAAAAAAAAGTATATTAAAAGTGAGAACAATGTTAATTGTTAAATTAATGTTATAATCATGATTTCTCAAAAGATAATGTACAGGTAACTGCAAAATTAAAGGAAACACGAGTAAATGAAGGGTTCTGGGGGCTGTTGTGGTGCGGGGTGCATTTTCAAGGCATGGATTAGGTCCACTCAAACCCCTTAAGGCACAGGTGTCAAACTCATTCCATCGAGGGCCGACTGTATGCAGGTTTCTGTTGTAACCAATGCACTACACCAGGTGATTTCACTAATTAGCTCCTTCTTGAAGAAGTGAGCTAATTAGTGAAATCACCTGGTGTAGTGCATTGGTTACAACAGAAACCTGCATACAATCGGCCCTCGATGGAATGAGTTTGACACCCCTGCGGCTTAAGGCTTAAATATACTTCGCGTTAAATACGCATATGCGTATGCAAGACGGCTGCCACTTGTATCCTGCGGTCGTTGGAAGCGTCCTTTGTGCACGTCCTCAAAAAATTAACGTTTAAAACTAAATTTGTGGGGGCAGGGATGAAAGCGGAGGGTGATGGCAAGCCGATCTGCTTCACCCATTGGCTCATCATGTTTTGATGTGTAATGAATGGGGCCACCCGACTAAGCAAGTCATCAAATGTCCTAAAAAAAAGTATGTATTTTTTAAACCCAACCAGATAAACAGGCAAACAAACATGTGGTTGTGTGCTTAGTGCCTGGTTTCACCCTTTGTAAACCTACTCTGATCACCATAGTTTCAAATCGCCACGCGGGAGTGCTCCTCAAGCAGTGAACTCAGAGACCCAGAGGTAACATAGAGGTTACAGGTCATAACTCAAAACAGGAATGGACAACCCCCCCTCAGTGCCATGCCCACTTCACTCACCTCTGAAGAGGAACGCCATGTTCGGGGATGGACAAAGGGCCCATTTTGCACAAGCTCAGCTCCTCGGTGTGCATGGTCAGCCTCCACTTCGGTGGGGTGGTTCTGTTCATCTTCCTGTGGAGATTATAGATCAAGATGAGTAAAGATTGGACCAACGCTCCAGGCCCCACCCTTCAGCTCTCTTTACTTCTTTACTACTACTGCACTACTGGTGCTCCTTGTAATCCATATTACAGCTTGTTTACTGTGGACTACAGTACCAGTCAAAAGTTTGGACACACCTTCCATCTGGACCACGGCTAAGCGGGCACTCCTTCATTCTTGAGCAAGATAACAACTCGAAACACACCTTGAAGTTGTGCCAGAACTATCTGGTGAAGGAGGAACATGAAGGACAACTCAACCTAAGGACCTGGCCTGCCCAGTGTCCAGAACTCAATCCCATAGAACTTGTATGGGAATAACTGGACAGAAGAGTCAAAGCAAAGCAACACACAAGTGTCTCTGGGAATTGCTGCAGGAGAGCTGGGAAGACATGTCAGGTGATTTCCTGCTGAAACGTAATAACCAAATGGCCTGTGTTTGTGAGGCTGTTATCACGGTAAAGGGTGGCTATTTTGAGGAATCCAAGATTACATTTTCAATTAAAATTTCTTGAACTATGTTTTGATAGTTCTTTTCTATACCAGCCTTTTCTTATTGTCATTTTCATGTATTTACAGAAACGTATATGGTATAAAACATTGTTAATTAGTTTAACTAGTTTCCAGCGGATGTGTCCATACTTTTGACTGGTACTGTATGTATTAATATATCCCCTTCAGTATGGAGCTTATCCATGGCAATATGTACATTACAGATTTTTTTATATTTTAACAACAAAATTACAGATGATTCTTGTACTTAAATTGGTGTTCATCTGCAACATTATTCTGTGCACTGTCTAACCATTTGCTCTGGATAACACTCTCTGCCTGCTTAATAAATACATGCAAATGTACATTTAAAAACAAAATCATGTCAATAACTACTTTCCTTCAACTAGGGAACACTGCAAAAGTTAAGATGTTTTCTACTTCCTGCTAAATGGACAAAGGAATTGTGACTTAAAAAAAAAGAGGTTCAATTGTTTTTACCTGTGGGCAAAACGTTTTTTTCAAAGTAGCCCTTGTTGGCAATGTTCCCCGCGGGGCTGTACTGACCCACCACATAGACAGCGTTTCCGTCCGTGGCGAGGCCCACCCCAATTTCTTCTGAACTCTTCCACACTCTTGCCTTATAATTCACAAACCTGTGGTTCAGCCCTCTGACTAGTTGCAAGCAATATTTCTTTTGAGTTTACCAGTTTTCGAGTTGAATCCCGGTTTGCTGAGGTTGTAATCTTTGACCTCGCTGTACCAACTGTCTACGGCCTCCTTTCCTGCAAACACAGTTAGGCAGCAACAACAATAAGTTGAATAATGAATCATTTACATGATTTAAATATTATTATGTATTCATTGTTACTATAAAATAATCATCACGTTTGTATATATTTATGAGTCAAACAACCAAACTGCCGTCTAGCACACAACTTTATTTCTCCAAAACCTTTTCTCTTATGACTTCATTCTTAACAGACGACACTAACTATGGATACACACGTGGCACATCAGTACAATATATCACATCCCTCTTCTTTAGATGTTTATTTTACATTAAACATTTTCATCAATATATCTTGCCTCTGCATAATATCTCATGTTAAAATTGCAAAACACATTACAACTTGCATAACAAAATAACATCTTAACATATAACTCCCATTATTAACACGTCCTTATTCATAACTTTTTTTAACACAAACTTGTATATACATCAATGTCAGTCTGTGTGAATGTGCATATTCATTCCTTGAATCTTGCAGGAATTTTAACTTGTCTCCCAGAAGTAATTCGATATGGTTGTGATTGTATTTGTTTCTCAGGTGTGTCAGTGTGGAGTTACTGTTGAGTGTGTAGATTGTTCATTATCACTCATGTTAGTCTCCTTTGTGTCATAATTGGCATACATGGTGATGCCCTGTGCGTTAGTAGATGGAAAGTCCTTCTCACTTGTTTTCCACAAACACTTTTTGATTCTCCTGTACATTTTTCCATCCTGTATGCAACCCACAAAGGATCTTGGTTGCTCATGTCTATTTAGGATTATAGCTAGTTGCCATATCTCTCCTCTCTGCATCCTGACATTCTCTCCAGCTGGTAGATCTGGTAAGTATCTTGTTTGTCTGTCGTGATGGGTCTTTTGTCTAATTTGTCAATTTTTTAACTTGTCCTTTACTTGTACTCTTCCTTCAGGAGTCAGTAGAGTGGTAGAGGTTGGCAGTTTGGACTTCAGTCGACGTACCATTACCATCTGTGCAGGTGAAAACCCTGTTCCCTCTGGTGGTGTGTTGCAATATTCAAGTAGTGCAATATAGGGATCACCATTATCACCTTGTGACTTCTTCAGCAGGTTTTTAACAGCAGTTCTTTTTGACCATTTTACATTTACATTTTTAGGCATTTGACGCTCTAACCTGGGACTTACAGAGTTTACATTTCTTTACATAGAACAATTTATACAGCTGGATATTTTACTGAAGCAATTCAGGCTACCTTGCTCAAGGGTACAACACAGTACACCTGGGAAGAACCCCATTTGAATTCTGAGCATAACCATTACACTACACTGCCAGCCCCATTTTATGTTGGAAGATCCCAGTTTGGAACTCCCAGTTTTCAGAGAAGCATCTGAACTTAAGTACTGGTATATTGTGTGCCATTGTCAGATATGACTATATCTGGAATACCATACCTCGCAAAGGTAGGTTTCACAGCAGTAATGACACCTCGACTTGTGGTATCACTCAGGTTGGGGATATCTGGGTACTTTGAATAGTAGTCCACACAAAGCAAAGACTCTGATCCATTGTAGTGAAAAAGGTCAGGGCCAATCTTCTCCCATGGTCTACCTGGTAGTGTGTGGGGAAGTAAAGGTTCATTCGGGTTGCTGTTCATATTTTCATTACATACATACACACATATAATTTCTCTTCTGGGATAGGCAGCTAAGGTGTGATCCAGTTCACCCCCAATTCCTCAATCAGCAGATCCTCGTTCTGTTCTTTGAGACAATTTGAGACACAGCTTAATGTATCAGCAACATGCATTTCTTTTCCTGCCTTATATGTGACTGTAAAGCTATATCTTTGTAGTCTTAGAAGCATTTTCTTTAGCCTCATAGGAGTTTGGTGTAGTGGCTTTTTAAATATGCTCTTAAGTGGTTTATGATCACTCTTGACTTGAATTTCTCTGCCATGAATGTACTGATGGAACTTTTCACATCCATAGACTATGGCAGGCAGCTCCTTTTCAATTTGTGTATATCTACGTCGACAATCTGTAAGTGCTCGTGATCCATATGCTACAGGCTTTCCATCCTGCAGTATGACTGCTCCTGTGTCTTCTGAGCTGGCATCTACAGACAGCATTACATGTTTGTTGAGATCGTTGGGAGCATCGCAGACCAGCTGCTTAAGGTTTTCATAACAGTTCCTTTCTGCCTTCTCCCAATGCCATTCAGTGTCATCCTCTAGCAGCCTTCTGAGCGGAGCACTGACCTGGCAGGTTGGGAATTAATTTATCAAGATGCCCATTATTCCCATGAATCTCTGGAGCTGTTGTTTGTCTTGAGGCGGTGGTAGATGCACACAATGGCTCGCACCTTTTCATCATCTGGGTTCAGTCCATCAGCGCTGAGTATGTGACCTATGTATTTGATTTCTGTCATTCTAATTTTGCACTTGTTCTTGTTCAGTTTTACATTATAGCCCCTTGCTCTCTCTAGAAGCTTTATCAGTCTGTGATCATGTATTTCAATTGGGTCTCCCCAGCAAATCATGAATAATATTGATAGCCCCCTCCAGGCCTTCAATCATCTGTGCTACTGATCTGTGGAATACCTCTGATGCAGATGAAATTCCAAAGGGGAGACGCAGGAAGCGATATCGTCCTATGGGGGTGTTAAATGCACAAAGCTTGGAGCTGTCATCATCAAGTTCAATTCTCCAGAACCCTTGACGTCCAGTACTGAAAAGTATTTTGCATTTGGGAAACAACATCATCAACAGTAGGGAGTGGGTAGTGCTCCCATTTGATAGCTTGGTTTAGATCTTGTGGATCGATAATTATTCATATCTTCTTTGGTGTGACCACAGTGCCCACGCTATTCACCCAGTCTGTTGGTTCTGTTTGCTTTGCAATCACTCCCATTTTTTTCATTCGGTGTAGTTCCTCAATGACTCTGTCCCTGAGAGCTACTGGAATCTTCCTTGGAGCTGGTGTAACTGTGTGGTCAATTTGGATGTGGTGCTGTGCTGGTAAGCAGCCCAATCCAGTAAACAGGTCATCAAAGTCTTTTACATTTTACTTCTTCTTTTTTTCACATTTTACATTTTCAGTAAAATGTCACTCTCTTTTCCAATATTATATTTTTACCATGCCTAGTTTTTTTTACATGTAACTCATCCCAGTATTGCTGGAGCATCCTGCTGTATGATTTCAAACTCAACTTTGTGTTCTTGTCCTTTGTACTCACAAGTCAGTGTTTTCTTGCCTAATGGCGCCATCTTGTGACCTGAGTGATCTGAGTATGCCACAAGCTTGCAGGTGGATGTCTTGAGATTCCCTCTGATGTCCAGTGAGTTTAATGTTTTTGCTAACATCACATTGCACTCTGCACCAGGGTCAACTTTTAACGTCACATTCCTCCTGTTTATTCTCAGATCCTCAGCCCATTTGTCTCCATCACTCCAGGTTCAATGGCCTCTATGCATTTCTCATGCTCCATTATAATCGTGCCGATGAATATGTCACCACAGCTCTCTCTGCTCAACTGCATGGATTTGTGCCTCTTTCAACAGCCTGCTTCTTAATTGGTCATCTCTTATACCATACACAATTCTATAACATTATTGTCCAAACTCAGTCTTTTGACTTATTTTCTAGATGGGTGTCGCATGCATCAATAGTATGTTGGTCCTTGTCCCCTCGTGAAGAACATGCCGGATGTAAGGTAAGTTCTTTCTAGGTTCACAGTAACTTGAATCTTTTTCTTTAGTACAGCTATTTTGTCTTTCTCATTGTCTCGGAATTCAAATGTGTTGCAACCTTTATTGCCTCTTCTCCCACAACGTTAAGAAATGTTGCACACTGCACCTTTTCCACCTTTTCAGCTATGCCACTATTTCTCCAAAATAAACTTAATTCTTAAGAGATGACTCGAAATACGAATACCCACAAGGCACATAAATACAATATATCACAACATTAATATGTATATTTTAAAATGTTATTGTATAGTGTGGGCTAACAAAATATAAAATGTCTTATTCAATGAAAATAAAAATGGGGAAATAAAAATACAAGTCAGGAGTATTTTATGGGAGGAAAAAATTATAACGTGTTCAATTTGAAAAAGGCTTAGGAGTTGTAGTTGATAAAAGTATCCGCATCTAAGCAGTGCGTGAAAGCTGTGGCAAAGGCCAACGGGATGCTGGGATCAGTGGCGGCGCCAGGGGGAGGGCTTGCCGGGGCTGTAGCCCCGCCAGGAATTTGCATAGCACCGGCGCACCGGTTAAATTTTCATTAAACACTTTAAATCAAAATAACTACCAGCCATCCATCCACCCATTATCTAAGCCGCTTATTCCTGGTCAGGGTCGCGGGGGGGGGCTGGAGCCTATCCCAGCATGCGTTCCGGGCGAGAGGCAGGAATACACCCTGGACAGGTCGCCAATCCATCGCAGGGCACACACACCATTCACTCACACACTCATACCTACGGGCAATTTAGACTCTCCAATTAGGCTAACGTGCATGTCTTTGGACTGTGGGAAGAAACCGGAGTACCCAGAGGAAACCCACGCGGACACGGGGAGAACATGCAAACTCTGCACAGAAAGGCCCCCGGCCTGGATTCGAACCCGAGACCTTCTTGCTGTGAGGCGACAGGGCTATCCACTGCACCACCGTGCCGCCCATAACTACCAGCCGACAATTATTTTATAATTCCATAGTAGAGGCCCTGTGTGTGTGTGTGTGTAGAGAGGGGGATCTCGCGAGACGAGAGTACCTATAACTAGCGTACGTACGTTACGTTGCCATCTCGAACATTAAACTTCATTGAACTTTTACACGTTATTGGTTGGACAAAACTGTATAGGCCTACTCACCATGATATACAGAACGTGTTCATTTAAATTATGGTCTGAGTCATTGTATACATTTTTGAGTGCGTGAGATGGCAGTACATAAGCTAAATCAATGCATAGCATGTTTGTTGTAGTAGCCGTGCTGTAATATCTGACTAGATGGTTTAAACATTATGCATAGTAATGTAGCCTTCATAGCCGTGGTCTGCGCGCCCGTGACCTGCACGGGTGTCTAAATTTCATGAGCACCCCCTCACAACCATAAAGCACCCCCTTAGCACCCCCAACCAAAATGTTCTGGCGCCGCCCCTGCCTTGCAGATTCTGCCGTTGCGCTTGTGAAGTTGCGGTCTGGCCACATAAATGCTGATGCTTTTATTTGACCACAACCATAACACATTCTAATGCGTAGGCTATGTTTTATTTAATTATCCAGGTTGGTCTCACTGGGATTTAAAATCTCTTTTGCAAAAAAATAAATTGTAGCCTAAAGCTGAACATAAAGTGGCTATAGCCTATCAAAAATAACTTACTCGAGTCAGAGATCATCCGATGGCCAGTCGTTTCATGTTATGGCACAGGAACACTAGCTTGTCCACATTTTTTGGCAACTGCTCCTCGTTTTATTAACAATAAACCCTGCCTTGGAAAACGCGCTTGCAAAGTTTACATTCCACTTTGGATCGAAATGCTGCCATACTCCAGATTTTTCTTTGACATTATGTTCTTAGGTTATATTGAAATTAGTAATTAAAGTATGCCTATATCACTAATCTTAACTTTAGGCAAATCTTAGGCTATAATTAAAATGTATTCACGTACCTAAAACAAGGATACAATATAGGCTACATGAAAGGGGGCGTTACGCATGTTAGTTAAAAATATATAAACCATACAATTAGCAAAACACAGGGCCGGTGCATTTTGGAGCCCTAGGCGAGATTGGCATTTGCCCCCCCCCACAGACAAAAATTATTTTCTTTTTCTTTTTCAAATAAAATCAATTCTCAAACAAATCACTTACCAAAGTTTCATTTAAACAGGGAGGATAAGTGAATATGGTAAGAAAACTTCAATCTGTATGAGTCTTAGCTTAACACAATTGTTAATTGGACTCTTTTCCTCCTCCTCGTTCCTCCGTTTTCTCCCCTGCGCACCTGAAGGCTTGTTGTGCCTTTTCAAAGTAATTGGAAACACAAAATTTGTTTGTCATCGATCTGATATCTATCTCGCTGATGTTGGCTCTCTGCCTGACCGCATCAGTACTGCGTGCCTCTGCGCTTGACCCGACAGGCAACAGCGCGTCTCTTGGGTTACCTGTGATGCGCGCATTTAACCCCCACTTTCAGCAAGCAGCCAGTCATCGTATTCCCCACCTCAGTAACAGTATCTGTCAAAGTGCAGGCCAGATGAAACATTGTGTGAGGAACAGAACAGGGGTGCAAAGTGTATTTCTTTTTGTTTATTTGTTCGTTTATATGGGAGGAAAGGAGAGGGTGCCCACAATTTTTTATTTTGTGAGGGCGACCTGGCGCCCCTAGCCGACATGGCATGTAAGTCGCTCTGGATAAGGGAATCTGTTAAATACCTCAATGTAATGTAATATAGTGCAGTGTCACCAGTCATTTTGCAAAGTTGCAAACACACAGGTGTCTAAATTGACCGTAGCCTACTTACATTTGAATGCAAATAAACACTTTTTTTAAAAGCTGTTTTATTGAGAAGTTTCTTCTGTACATAACGGTAAAAGAGGAATGGTAGAGACAGCATATAAAATTGAAGGGACAATTATTGAATATAGAATACAATGCTTAGTGCATCAGTGAAACACAGCTCTGATCATACTGTATGAATATACACAAAATTGTTTAAGCCAGCTCCTCTTCTCCCTCCTCCTCAAATTCGCCCTCCTCTTCTGCAGTGGCATCCTGGTACTGCTGGTACTCGGACACCAGGTCGTTCATGTTGCTCTCTGCCTCTGTGAACTCCATCTCATCCATGCCTTCTCCAGTGTACCAGTGCAAGAAGGCCTTGCGCCTGAACATGGCAGTGAACTGCTCAGAGATGCGCTTGAACAGCTCCTGGATGGCTGTGCTGTTTCCAATGAAGGTGGCGGCCATCTTCAGGCCCCGAGGTGGAATGTCACACACAGCGGTCTTGACGTTGTTGGGGATCCACTCCACAAAGTAGCTGCTGTTCTTATTCTGCACATTCAACATCTGCTCATCCACTTCCTTCATGGACATACGCCCACGGAAGATGGCAGCCACTGTGAGGTAGCGCCCATGGCGTGGATCACAGGCAGCCATCATGTTCTTGGAATCAAACATCTGCTGGGTGAGCTCAGGTACTGTCAGGGCTCTGTACTGCTGGCTCCCCCTGCTGGTGAGGGGTGCAAACCCAGGCATGAAGAAATGCAGACGGGGGAATGGAACCATGTTGACAGCAAGCTTGCGCAGATCTGCGTTGAGCTGGCCTGGGAAACGCAGGCAAGTGGTGACACCGCTCATTGTGGCAGACACCAGGTGGTTGAGGTCTCCGTATGATGGTGTGGTGAGCTTGAGTGTGCGGAAGCAGATATCATACAGAGCTTCATTGTCAATACAGTAGGTCTCATCAGTGTTCTCTACCAGTTGATGCACAGACAGGGTGGCATTGTAGGGCTCAACGACTGTGTCTGACACTTTGGGAGAGGGCACCACACTGAACGTGTTCATGATGCGGTCGGGGTACTCTTCTCGGATCTTGCTGATCAGCAGGGTGCCCATGCCGGAGCCTGTGCCCCCACCCAGGGAGTGTGTGAGCTGGAAACCCTGCAGGCAGTCACAGCTCTCAGCCTCCTTCCTGACCACATCCAGAACTGAATCTACCAGCTCGGCCCCCTCAGTGTAGTGGCCCTTTGCCCAGTTGTTTCCAGCACCACTCTGGCCTGTGAACACAGTGAACAAAAATTGGATTTTAGGATCTGCCCTAAATATGAATCAAAAGGGCGTCTATTTCAGCCATGCATTTCATTTTTTGTAGAATACCACACACACATCACAGAAACCCTTTCACTGTCAATTATATACTTTAAATCTCCACGTACCAAAGACAAAGTTGTCTGGCCTGAAGACCTGCCCGAAAGGTCCAGACCTCACAGAGTCCATTGTACCGGGCTCCAGGTCCACCAGGACAGCACGGGGGACGTATTTGCCACCTGAGATGGGAGATTTCAGAAAGAAATGATTAGGACATTCCAGCATCTAAAGTGACTGGTCAACAGGGCATTCGTAAAGCATAAATGATTTTAAACAATGAAGATTCAAGCACCTGAAGCTTCGTTATAATACACATTGATTCTGTCCAGTTGGAGGTCGCTGTCTCCATGGTAGGTGCCAGTTGGGTCGATGCCATGTTCGTCGCTGATCACTTCCCAGAACTGAAATGTAAAGATGAATAAATATAGATTTCCCCCCCACTGTGATATGCAGTATCATTACATTTTGACATAGGAAGACTTTACAATGTAACATGAAGGCCTACTGTTTTAATCCTTCATTTGGTGTTCAGATCAGAATTTTTACAGTTCATCTCTTATATGATTGGAAGTTATTTTGTGCTTGCATTGAGATTATATAGGTATTTGTGTTTTTTTTTTTTGGTTAGGGACATGGGGCTACAATGTTAAAAAACAAGCATGGGATGCATTGTGTTTATAGCCAAAGGCTAATTTCCAACACTTGTCCCCATTAAATTAGACAGAGAAATGTATCAAAAATAGGGGTGTAACCAGTGGCGATTTTAGGGTTTTAAAACAGGGGGTGCAATGGGCAGAAATCATTTTCTTTCAAATGTTTTTTGACATTGACTTGAAAATTGTAATATTTTCATCCCAACAGTAGGGGGTGCAAATGAACCCCGGTCAAATCGCCACTGGGTGTAACGGTACACAGAAATCAGGTTCGGTAGGTACCTCAGTTTTGAAGTCACGGTTCGGTACGTTTTCGGTACAGCGGAAAAAAGAAATGCAAAACATAAAATTGCTTGTCATTTATTATGAAATTTGTAAACAGTGGCTAGTTGGCCATAATTTACTGAAAGGTGGGCAAGAGGGAACATAGTTGGGCTCAATCACTGTCAACATATGTTTAAAACCAGTGTTCTCGACAACGGAGTATGGTAGCAGATCTGCTGCAATAAAAACACCTACAGCGTTTGGTATTGCTTTGGCCTGTTCTGAATTATCAGCGAGCGGCTGCTTCAATAGGAACTCTGAGTTTTGAATTAAGTTCTGCACACAAAATACTTCCGCATGTGACTTAGTGGTTAAAGCAAGATTGCATTCGTTCGGTTCACAGCGCGTACCGAACCGAAAGTCCTGTACCAAAAGGTTCGGTACGAATACGGGTACGGGTACACCCCTAATCAAAAAATATATAAACAAAACAAAAAATGCACGCACACTCATTTAAAAAAGATTATCCACTTCATAAAGCGAAATGGTAATTAATAAAGCAAAATACACAAATAACCATGCCTATTTCTGAACTAGAAAAAAGCAAGTCCAAAAGTTATTTGTGATTTTAAAAACATTTTATCTGAACACTGTAGCATGTATTAATAAAGCCCTTCCCTCTACTATTCAAACCTGGGATGCAGCTTATGAAATATTATTTGAAATGGTTGAATATTTATGTATAACCATTATTACATTTATTATTACATATTATAATTGTCCATTTAAAATCAAATTTGGATAAACGGAAAATTGGCCAGTTCATAAAAATGATTCCACGTGCTTTTAAAAAAATAAATATATATTTAACCTTTACAGTAGGGAATAAAATTGAGCGCTCCTGCTGTGGCATTCAAACGCGCGCGCGCCATATCCACCGATTGGCTGAGCAATGATCATTTGAATCTCTTTCACGCACGACGTCATTCGCTGCAACGTGCAGACGCACAACCTACATCCGCAAAGACAATGAATTTCCGACTAATCCTGAATTAAAGCTGCGATTATTCATCCACTAGGCTAGTTTATTTTTTACAATAAATATGTTTTATAAAATGATTTGGATGGAAGGGAATATTTAAATCTAATCTAAAGGCAATGAATTTAAAATATGCTTTAGCCTAAAATTACAGTTCGAGTGAATGAACCACAGCGGCGTGAGTTTGCGGCTGCCTCGGTGCCACACAAAGCATTTGAGAGAATTAGCGTGGCATGGGCTTCCTACGGAGTTTCTTTCGTATTTTATTACAATACCTATCAATAGCATTTTATGAAATCGAGAATTTATAGCTCTGTTAGCAAAGCAGACTGGTTCTATGAGAATATTTTATAGCAGGAAAAGCATAACCTAAATCAGCACTTTCAAACCGTTAGGAATAAAAAAATTAATTTGTGTCCTTTGTGTTCTTTAGTTTAACTTAATCACACAATTTAAAAGGACGAAATCATTTGTTATATACATGTTTTGTTAATATAAAGATACTAACCTTTGCTCCAATCTGATTACCGCATTGTCCTGCTTGAAGATGCACGATTTCCCTCATTTTCGATTATAAAATCTTCTGAATTTCCCGACAAAAAAATCTCAAACGCTCTCTGGTTCTTCTATTCTTACAACGCTCCGGCGTTCAGTAAGCGCACCACAAGGCAGGATTTCGAGTTTTGATGCAAGATCTTGTACGAAACCGTAAACAGCCATTGGTTAGTATTTCAAAACGCCTACTTTCTCCACTTCCAAAAGCCAATAGGAATGCAAATATAGCTACTAGCCTCTATGATTGGTTCAGGAAATCTGTCATTCGAATAAAACACAAGCTCGTAATCGTATGGTTTGATGATTTAGACGGTATCAAAAGCACAACACGATGTATATTGTAATGTTTTCATACAGGGTTAGCCGCCCCACCAATTCATAAATTGACGGATGGCATCCCATTAGGACGTTAAGCAACATATGATGTTGATCGAAGGACTTTGGCCGTTCCTTTTTCATTGATTTCTTTGTTTCGCCTCTTTGTTTCACCACCTAACATGTGCAAGGAAAGTAATTTTGTTGAACTGTAGCTACACATTTTAAGTTATGTTCAAAACACAATCAGAACTGTTCATGTGATACCACGCATCTCACCGAAACGCATACAAGCTATAGTTTTAACAGCTGCTGAGGTATACATGTGTTTTTGTTGTTGCGTTTTTCTCGTTATATATTTTATTCTGGGTTGTATGTAGGAGTGGGCGCTATACCGGTATGAAAGTGACTACCGGTATTATGCTGCGCCACAATATGGATTTTGCTATACCGTGGATACGGTTATATATTCATAAATTCTAATTTGGCATTCATATTGTTTTGTTCAAAATTTCAATTGAGTGATAGTAGTTAGTAGCTACATCTATTTTTGACCTCCAGGTTCCTACGAAGAAAAGAAGCATGTTAATATGTTGACCTATGTTTTGGAGCGGACGTTTTATGCATTTGTTGCGCGCATGTAGCAACAAACAAGCGTGCAGGAAGCTGCAGTTAGCAGACAGACTACGTACTAATATTTATAGCCTATTACAAGTGCAAAAGTGAAGAATCGAAAATGAGCGAACACGCAGAAAGTGATGTTGCTCAAGAGCAGGATTATGACGAATTGGTTAAAAAGAAAGGGGGCTCCTCTGTCGTTTGGAACTGGTTTGGGTTCAAAATCTCCGACCTCGACCAACAAACAATACTATGCAAGTTGTGTCGCCGTGTTGTTTTAGCCAAAGGTGGAAACACTCGCTGCCGGTACTCGCTATAACTCTGTCTGGTTATATAAGGTTAAAATACATATTTTGCCTTAACTAATGTCATTTAACTAAGAAGGGCTATTAAAATGTGATTCAGATTTTTTTTCTCATATATCGTGATATCATATCGATATCGTCTGGACAGTTTAAAATACCGTGATATGAATTTTAGCTCATATCGCCCACCCCTAGTTGTATGTATGGTGGCACAGGGGGGAAATCCCCAAAGTGATTAAAAAAACATTTATTCATTGACGTGATGCGTTTAAGTTTTGAAGTTTATGCTACATTTTACATTGACATTTTCAGCATTTAGCAGACGCTCTTATCCAGAGCGACTTACAAGATGTGCATAAGTACATGGTAGGAACAATCGTAGTTCGCGTAAGTGATCAGTGCAATACAGCGATAGACATCATTGCAGGCAGCTGCGTACCATACCTGTAACACTGGGAAGGAAAAGGTTAGTAGGGGAGAGCGGGGTATGTTGTCACACTTTTCACTCTGTCTTACCTGTACTGGGCGCAATACATCGCAATGGTATAAATGTCATACCAAATGAAAGGTGGAAGTCTTGTCACATATTTTGTATTAATTACATATTCATATCTTATTTCAGTATGGAGTTGTAGACAGTTAAATAGAGGGTGTGCACTTGCGACAACTTACCCCATCAGGGGGTAAGTTGTCACACTATGTCATAGTATGTGGGGTAAATTGTCACATTGGATTATCAACAAAGAATACAACTAAATGTGAATATAAGTTTTTTACTTTCAAATTCAAAACCAAGTACATTTCATTAAAGAACTAATTCATTATAGAACAAAATGCTTAGTCTTAACAAAACAGACGTGGTGTAATGCACAACGAAACACTTCTAATCAGACTCATCTTCAGAGTCACAGTTCTGGCACAAATAAATTGCCTGGCCTGGGGTGCAAGCATCATGGGCCCACTTCTTGCATCTCACACACTGCACCCAAGTCTCTTTTGGGCGGCTGTTAGAAAATGGCTCCATGCAGACTAGGCAGAAGCACTCCTCTTCATCTGATGATGACTCGTCTATTTCTCTTTTTACTGTTGCCTTTTTGTTCTCGGCAGATCCAGATTTTGCACTTTGCTTCCCTTCCTCCAGAAACAGCCTGTTTTTAGATTGTGATTTTTCCATTTGTAGTGCTTGTTTCACGGGTGTGTCTGTTAGAATTGCGGTTTTGTGCCGCTTTCTTCCATTATTAGTTTGTTTTCGGGGACCAGCTTTTGGAAATGGCCGGAGGTCCTCTGGAGTTGGTAGTCTGCTGCCAGCACTGGCATTGCTGGGTAAGGGTGAGCTGGCATGGGAACTGAACGGGTCTGCGTCTGTGCTTGTGCCTGGCAGGGCAGGGTTGGTACTGGGGCCTGGCGGGGCAGGGCGATCCGTAACATAGGATGGCGCAAACTCAGTTTCCAAAAATACATCCCTGTTGTAAGGCTGTACCCCAGCTACCCTAAAGCTAGCCTGAATGTTCAAGGGGGTTGCAGCCACAGGATAAGCGATTGCCACAATCCCAGGAATGTCATAAATTGACATTGTTTTCCCAGGATTGTTCCTCATCCATGCATCACACCCTGTGTTGATGTGCCTTTTTAGCGGCCCGTAGACAGACCTGTCTAAGGGTTGAAGCCAATGAGAGCAGTGGGGTGGGAATGACACCATAATTATGCCGTTTTCTAATTGGCATAATTGAGTCCATCAATGGACATATGAGATTTGTGGTTGTCCAAAAGGAGTAAACATGGTTTCTCCTTTGAGCATTTTGTATGCTCAATGAAATGTTTCAGGAAGTCAACAAAGTGCACATCTTTCATCCACCCCGAGGGATTTGCCGCTCCCTTGCTGCCAGGTGGTCCGTTGATAAAAAAATGGTCGCAGAAGTTGACACAGAGAAATATGAAATATGGAGGTATACTATTTCCTGTGGCTGAGACAGCACAGGCCAGTGTGACAAGCGTCCCCCTTTCAGCGGAGGTCAGTGACCCTACTTGTTTTAATCCGCGTCTGGCCAGTACTTTGTCAGGTTTATGGACCGTGGTCACCACAGTTTCGTCGACATTCCATATGTCCCCTGGTCCAAATTGATGTCTGTCTAGCACATTTGCTAAATTGTCGAAGAAGGCATTAACATTTTCTCGATTGAAGCTACTAGCTCTGGCAAGGCTAGTTGCCTCAGGCTTTCTTAGCGGCAGCATTGGGTGCCGTTTTAAGAAGGCTGTAAACCACTCCGAGCTGGCCTTTTCTGTTTCTGCCCACATTGGTGTGAACTTCAGCTTGTGTGCCACAGCAAACTGGTAGGCACGTCTTTTGATCTCACTTGGTGACAGACCAAAATAAATGTCAGCTGACCTAGCGATATAATGAACAAGCTGCATCTCCAAATCAGGTGGAAATACCTGCCGTGGCTTTCTATAGCCAAGCACTGTTGTTGGCACGGCTGCCTGACTGACAATTTCTTCGCTGGTAACCTTTTCACAATACCGAGTCAGAGTACGGTAATTTATATTAAAATCGTTTGCTGTGCTTCTGATTCATTTGTTCTCCAGCTTCACCTGCCTGACTGCCTTCAACATTATGTCAGGAGGTGTGCTGCCATTCTCTGTCTTTCTTTTATAATTTCTCACCATCATCTCACTTTCTTTGGTTCCTTCGTTCGTTCGTTCCTTTCTTCCTTCCTTCAATGCTTCTTTCCTTCAAAAACACATTTCAATTAGCCTCATTGGAATTAGGTTGCATGCACACATACCAGAGCCTGTCTTGTGTAGTCCAGGGACTGGGGCAAGTCGTCTCATGTGACAAATTGCCTCAAAGCCATTGAGACAACTTGCCCCAAACGGGCATGTGGGTTAATGTTTGCTCAATCTCAAGGCTAGTTCAACATAGGACTGCAGCTAACATATCAAGAGACACCTTATTGTCTCCTTTATTCGGTACACAAATATAATTTTGAACATTTATACCTAACACAGTTTTATTACATAAAATGTAAAGTGCCATTTACTTACTTTTGAAGGAGACAAACACGAAACTTGTGCTCACATGTAATTAAAGTGATCTTTGACCACCTGTGAAAAGGAATTTGAATTTGACCCTAGTTGCCACAAAGTAGCTATTTGATTTTTGAGATAGTGCCCCTGTGGTTGGAGGTATGAACAGTGTGACAACTTACCCTGCTCTCCCCTACTTTTTTTTAAATTAAATGAGTAAGCAGGGGTATATAGTGTTGAGCAAGTAGGCAGTGGTCATGACAATTAGCTTGGTGTACAGAATTCAGTGGTAGTGGAGTCTGAAAAGGTGGGTTTTGAGTCTCTTGCGGAAGATTGCAAGTGATTCCGCGGTCCTGACCGATTGCGGAAGGTTGTTCCACCAGCGAGGGGTCAGGACAGAGAAGAGATGAGACTGCGAGGAGCGGCTGCCAGGTATGGGGGAGCAGTATTTCTCATGCAATATCGGTTCATGGGTGCCCCCCCCAACAAACATCAATCAGACATCACCATGGATTCAAGACAAAAATGATTTTTTAAACCATACAATTAGCAAAACACACGGCCGGCTCTACACATTTTGGAGCCATAGGCGAGATTGGCATTTGGGTCCCTTTTTCAAATAAAATCACTTCTCAAACAAATCACTTACCAAAGTCTCATTTAAACAGGGAGGATAAGAGAAAATGGTAAGAAAACTCACTTTTAACACAATTGTTAACAAAGTCTATCTCTCTATCAGGGAGATCATCAGATGTCCCTTCTCCAGGAGCTGGGGGCTTTTGCAAAAATTTGCTGACTGTATCTGTACAGACAGGTATAGCTATTAGCCTATTACAAGCAAAAGCAGCTGTAGGATTTTTTATGGATAGCTAGCCACATTTTTATCACTGATATAATGTTGTAGCCTACTACTAATTTTGGTAGCCTAATAATAAAGCTTGAGACTCAAGGCAAGCATGAGGGTTTTGCAACTCTGCAATTCAGGTGTAGTAGCCTAGTTTTGCTAATAACTACAGGTGGGTACTAATAAGCTTCAAGCCAAAACGTGAGGGTAACTCATCATCAGCATGCATTCATCCTTCAATCTGTATATGAGTCTAGCAGTAGCTCTTAGCATCGCATTATCTAGCTAGCATTAGCTTGTTTATTACTTAGCGAGTTAGCTCCCTAGCCTCCTACAATAACACAGAAACACAACAAAACGGCATTTTGATGACATAGCCTACCTCTTAATTGGGCTCTCTTTTCCTTCTCCTCCTTCCTCCGTTTTCTCCCCTGTGCACCTGAAGGCTTGTGCCTTTTCAAAGTCACTGTGCAAATATAAAATCTGTCATCGATCTGATATCTATCTTGCGTTGCACTGATGTTGGCTCTCTGCCTGACTGCATCAGTAGTGCGTGCCTCTCTGACCCCGTCACCTGCGCTTGACCCGACAGGCGACAGCGCGTCTCTTGGGTTGCCTGTGATGCACGCACGTAAGCCCCCACTTTCAGCAAGCAGCCAGGCATCGTATCCCCCACCTCAGTAACAGCATCTCTGTCAAAGTGCAGGCCAGATGAAACATTGTGTGAGGAACAGAACAGGGGTGCAAAGTGTATTTCTTTTTTTTATTTGTTCATTGGGAGGAAAGGAGAGGGCGCCAACCAGCCACCAACAATTATTTTTTTTAATTTATTTTTATTTTTGTGAGGGCGACCTGGAGCCCCTAGGCGACATGGCGCCCCAGGCAACTGCCTGTATGGCTTGTGCCTTGAGCCGGCCCTGGGTCACATACATACATGGGTAGAATACATTCCATAGGACGTTCATAGGAACGTTTTTTCCCCCTGAATATTGGTGAAAATATTCACCAATAGACCCAGGCCTTATTATTGTACCCATTTTGTTGGCTATGCCTATATAATATCACATTATGATATATAATATAATATATTTAAAACTGCCTTCAGTTCACTAGAACCAAAAGTGGGTCCATTAGCAAGAGTGTAATACATGGTGTTAAATGTTTCAGGGAATGACTTTACGGTTTTTAAATGGCCTGAAAGCACTTACTGTTTTTCACTGGACAATCTGCAACAAGGTGGACGAGGAACCAAATGTGAAATCAATAGCAGAGGCTAAAACTTGATCTAGCATGCTTCAGTTGGAAGCCATGCAGTGCAAGACGCTGGTTTCAGGATTGGGCCGTTAGAGCCTCTGCTGTAAAATGTGTCCACAGCAGGTGTCTGATTTTAAATCTGATCTCCAGACCAGCACTCTTTAAAACTATCTTGACTGAGATGCTGTTCATCTTATGGGGTACGCTACTCCTGTCGCCATGGCATTTGCTTGCCAAGGCTTAGCCAACAGCTTGGAATAGGTGATTTAGAAGGGTCAGAGCCCTTGGATACATACACACAAGGGAACATAAATGGATGGATGGAATAAAAGAAGGAAATAAAAGAATAAAAAATGTGGTTTGCTGTACATTTTAGTGTTGCATCAGACAATTACAGTAAGGACCAACTGGGCTTACAAATCCTATATAAAATTGGTACAAATGTTACACATTACAAACTTAAGATGTGGAACACAATACTGGAGATCACTGTTCTCTATGGTAGAACAAAAAACGGTGTGTGTGTGTGTGTGTGTGTGAACGGCAGTCTGCTCTTTAGAGAATTCGCTGTCACGCCCTGCTCCAGTTCTAGTTGTGGAAAACGATTGTCCTAGTTTAAGGATTGAAATGACAGCTGCATACAACTGTCAACGCAAAGAGCGAGACGCCGTCTGAAGCTCTTGCTGAGCAATGCTGTACCACACAGAGGTACATCCGCAACAAGCACAGCAAACAGCCGGGAGAAACTAACCGCGATTTCGTTCTGATCACGCGGCGCTAAGCTGCGACCCACTGCTGCGTATCTCGTGACGCTTAATGGTCTCATTAGCATAGTTTAGCAGCATGCCATAAAACATGCGGACGAAAAGAAAAGATCAAAGGTCGCATAGCACAAATGCAAATGCCACCGAACTCGCAATGCATTAGCAAACCGTTTGCAAAGCCTAATCCTACAATCTAAGAAAAGAGCCGGTTCACGCGTTTAACCCTTACAGGTGCGTTACACTGCTACAAGTTGAAGAAGGCTGGTGCAACGACCGTTGCTAAAAGATCCCCATACCAGGTTCCTCAATACTTCCAGGTATAGCGCTCAGTATTTTAAAAAATATATGCTTTTACTTTTTTTCCTCACAATTTGGAATGCCCAGTCGCATTCGGGAGATCGTAGACAAGCATGCACTCCCCTCTAAAAAACTTGATGTCAGCTGCCACTTCTTTCAGCACCACATTCTATAAGCTAAGCTTGCGCAGATATGAGTTGGAGTTATGGACGCCCAATTGACCAGCGTAGGTCGCTAGTCTGTGATGAGAGACAGACAACCGGCTGACTGTATCCCTCCCTCCCTCCCTTGGCGACGCTACTGCAAATTACACGTTGTCGTGCAGGGCTGCTGACCACAGTCGGCACTGGCACAGCCTGGATTTAATACCAAACTGCGGAGCTCATCCACGCACTAGAACAGTGCCATAACAGGATGCAGACCATTGTGCTCATCCACACACTAGAACAGTGCCTTAACAGGATGAGCCACCCAGCAACCCCTTTGCTCACTGATTTTAGTTTTGTCCTTTATGATACAGTAAGTGAAAGAACGGATTATAGGTCCATTTACATTATTATGTGCACTCTATAGCTAGCTAGCATATGTGATGTTAGACCTATTGCTAGCTAACTCTAATGCTCTTTCACAGGATGCTATGGTGACTTGCTAGAGATGCTACAGTCACAGTGATCACGCCGTGAGTACACAGAGCGCTCGCAGGCAAATTGCATGGAGACCTGGGGCTGCTGGCTACATGTTTGAGGGGAGGGGAGGTGTGTGTAGTAAACCCAGCAGTTTTGCCCATCAAGCAAACTGCAGAGAAATTATTTAGGGCAGGTGGGCACGCAAACAGTTCATCTGTGTATTTGTGAAGTGGCGAGAGATGTATATTTTCCAATGTTTCGACTTGTGCCCATAATAAGACCCTTACAGTTACACAATCCAGCAGAAACTTATATTATAAGCACCAGAATTCAAGTTTCTGTTATTTTTTTCGTTCTTTTTTACTTTAAAACGGGTTATTTAAAACAAGTTGTACGTATTATTATTGTGTGTTCATTTCAGCAAATTGTTTGTTTGCTTTTCATTTTGATCATTTAATAAAACCTTATTATATCCTTTGCCCTCAAAGTTCACTATTTTAGTTATACTATGACGCTCAGAATTGTTCCTAGCAAGCAGCTTATTCCAGTCAGATGTGGTTAAATTGAGTGTTTTTCCCCCTTTTATTTAAAGAAGAAACCTGAATGGCCAATATAATGAAATCTCTGGTATGCATATGTCTTTGAAGAGGAAAGCAAAATATGTGACATATCTCACTGATATTGATCCACAGGGCAACTAATGGGCTATGCATTTGATCACACCGGGTCAGGATCTTTTGTTATAGTATCATTAAACCCGCAACCCCACCCTCCCCAGAAGGGAGGCCCAAACACAAAGCGGTGGATAGGGTTTCATCAATCTCCGCCAGAACAAGGACAGGCCTGCGACAGGAGGATTCCCAGCCAGCCCAGCCCTGTGTGTGGCTTCTGATTGGCTGCGCATAGATTTCATATCCCATAAGTCCCCTGTGTTTGGCGCTGCTTCCACTGCAGAATTAACCCTTTGTGCTGTGGAGGCGGGGACTGGGGATGCTAGACAGCAGGTGTGATGTTAATACTGAGCAGGGAGCTAATTTCCCCCGGGGGGGGGGATTGAGTAACGGGGCAGGGCCGGGATTGACTAACGGGGCAGGGCCTGCATTTTGATCAGTGGTGGAGGAGGGGAGACCCCATGCAGTAATATAGAAAATAGCTACACAATGCACTGCCACATACATGGAGTACTGTGTTTTTCTGCACTTCAATTCAAATTAATTCTTAATTGTGCTGGTAGGGAAATTCATTATGCATTCAGGGGTTTTGCATACAAGTAATACTTTATGCATCATTATGCATGCACATATATACACCACATATTCACATTATGCATACAGGTATATACACCACATTTACATTATGCATACACATATTCACAGACACACACATGAAGAACATGCGTTCTGTGACAAGATTGGCCCGAGGCTGTTCCCAGTCACATTTTGGGATGTAGAGTGATGTAGACATTAGCAGACCTTTGTCTGGATTGTGGGTGGGGCACCACTGTTGTATGCTTGAGCAAGGCTGTTGGCTTGCCCCAGTGAGTATCCAGCTGCATAAGTGAAGGTGAAAGGTCAGGGTCCAGCTCAAGCATTGAAATTGGCAGCTGATTTTATAGCAGGGCCTCTTGCATATCTTTTTAATCTTACAGTGGAAAGTAAGGAAATCCCGAGGATATGGAAATCTGCTTTTGTTCTCCCTTTATTAAAAGGGGGCGATCCAGCTATTTTAAATAACTATAGGCCAATATCTAACTTATCAGCTCTGGTAAAGATTCTTGAAGCTCTTGTGAGTGATCAATTAAAGGAGTTTTTATACACAAATGCCATTTTATCAAACTATCAATCAGGCTTTAGGAAAAAACATAGTACCATTACAGCTGCATTGAAGGTGGTAAATGACATTTCTGTTGCACTTGACAAGAAGCAACATTGTGCATCACTTTTTATTGATCTGTCTAAAGCTTTTGACACAGTTGATCATGGTGTTTTAAAACTTAGACTTCTTAACTCAGGACTCTCGGAGCAGGCAGTCGCTTGGTTCTCTAACTACCTGGGCGATAGATCTCAGTGCATTAGATATGAAGGTCTATGTTCTGATATTGTACCTGTTTGCAAGGGGGTACCACAGGGCTCTGTATTAGGTCCACTTTTATTCACTATTTATATAAATAATCTGGGTCAAAATGTGTCAGATTCAGATGCAAATTTTCATTTTTATGCTGATGACACAGTTATATACTGTTGTGCGTCAACTCTTGCACAGGCCATTGAATCCTTGCAGAATGCTTTTAATGTTGTTCAAAATACCCTGTTCCAGCTGAAACTTGTTCTCAATGCAGATAAGACTAAACTTATGCTGTTTACCAACGCTAGGAATAGGCCTCAAATTATCCCTTCGGTGGTCACTCTTGAGGGTAGGGAAATTGAGGTTGTAAACTCTTATAAGTACCTGGGTATCTTGATTGATAACTCCCTCACTTTTAAGCCACATGTGATGAACCTGGTGAAAAAGCTGAGGCTAAAACTGGGTTTTTATTTTCGAAATAAGTTGTGTTTTTCTTTTAATGTAAAAAAGCGACTTGTTGCTGCCACTTTTTTTATCTGTGCTGGACTACGGTGATCTTTTATATATGCATGCCTCTGCTCAATGTCTTCATAAGGTTGACACAGCTTATCATGCTTCCTTGAGGTTCATTACCAACTGTAAAGCTCTGACTCACCACTGTGAGTTATACTCTCGGGTGGGATGGCCTGCTCTGGCCTCCCGTAGGCTCTGTCATTGGTACACATTTATTTATAAGGCAATTCTTGGTCTGCTCCCACACTATTTATGTGTTTTTATCACGCAGAAAAGTGCCGGACAGTACTCCTTGCGTTCTCAGGACTTATTCTTGCTCAATGTACCAAAAGCACGCACCGAAAATGGAAAAAGGGCATTTGTGTATTCTGCTCCTCGGCATGGAATAAGTTGCAGAATGTTTTGAAACTTGATCGGTTGATGTCGTTGAGTGCTTTTAAGTTCAAAATGAATGAATTAGAGGCAGACTCCTTACGTTGCCAATGTTTTTGATGTACCTGGTTGATTCCTTAGAAACTGCTGTGTTGAAATGTTCCCCATGCTTGTTTTATTCTTTGTAATTTTATTTCCTTTTTGTGTTCGTATCTGAAACTGTTTTTATTTATATGCTGCTGCCTGTCTTGGCCAGGTCTCCCTCGAAAAAGAGATTTTTAATCTCAATGGGATTTTTACCTGGTTAAAGAATGGTTAAATAAATTAAAAAAGAAAAAAAAAGCATAGAACATAATAATAATAATGGTGTCCGCTGAGATAATAAATACTATGATGTAATCAAAACCAAGCAAAGAGTGCCACCCCCCACTCTGTTTTTGGCTGTGATGTCACAGTATTCAAGGCAAAATGACAATAAATGATCTGAGAATTGCCACATGGGCATTGCATTCAATTGGAATAAAGGATGGCCCTTTTCTTCATTTGAATGAATGGGGCGTGGGGGGGGGTGAGAATACAGACTGAGATGTAAGCCAAGTTTTCCCTGACATGCTTTAGCCTGCTGGAGGCGTGCCGCTGATATTGGTTTCACTCTGAGACCAGGGGAGTGAGGCAGGCACAGGGAGGTAAAATTCCAGAGCCAGAAAGGATCTTTAACAGTACTTATTCCTAGTTAGATAGCATAGTCTTGTTCATACAAGAAAATTAATATATATTACATCTGCTTGCTATATGCTGGTTCTGCTTGTAAGCAGAATCCTTGACTGTGATTTTGTTATTGCGGTCTCTTTTGAAACAGGCATAGCAAAAGCACATGGCAGGACTTCCTCCATCGTACTGGTTGGCAAACAAAGTATTTTGCAATGTCTCTCAAAGACATAGCAATATCTCTCCAGGATACACGTATGTCATGTAGCAACAAGTATAGGGGGTACCAAAAAATAAAAACCCCTAAATATGTTTTGTGGGACAGCAGCACTTCCCTGCTGGAAACTCAAACCAGCTAAAGATGTCCCAGCTGGTCACCAGGTCAAGTTCTATTGTTAGTCTCCGACTGCATAATTGGCCAGTGTGAATCAATACACCAGCAGTGCACAAACTCATTCATCAGCTTGCCTTCCTTGCCCTAACCGCAATGAAACCAGCACCAGCCAGCTTCAGCTCGAAGCGGTCTCATACCAGGACTTTCAGCGAGGTTGAGCAGGTGATCCAGGCCTTTTTTGAAACGCAAATGATTCCGTAACTGGGTCGCAGAGCAGCGCATTGTAGCGGCGCATTGATATATCGCCTCGCACAGCCAATGCGTTTGTTCACAGGTGTGGCATGTTTCCGATGGGAACTGGGTCAGTGGAATAACAGGGACGCTGGCGACTGGTGTCAGTTTGGGAAAGGAGCGAGGAACACACTGTGGCATACTAGGAAGGGCAGGACAGGGCGGAGCCTGGGTTACTAGGGTGACGCCTGGATCGCATTACCACTGATCTATTTTACTATATTCCACAGAGAGAGATCACGTTTCACTTCTGAGGGCCATTTTGGGGCCTACTGCACAGGCTATGTACTAGTGTAGATGAGCACAAATTTAACTACTCAATCTTTTGTTTGCCTTCATTGTTTTTGTAGTTTTTTTTTACTTCTTTATTAAATAGTGCACAAATCACAAAATTATGACACATCTGTACAATGGCATATTAACAAAATGAGTCAATATGTTAACAAGTATGCACTTTGTCTTCATTGTTACTTATACATTGTTACTTTTTATTATTATTATTTGGTTGGTGGATTTAATTGTGTACTGACTTCGGTATTAATTACAAGGGTGATATGAAACGTAACCAGCAAACCCTTCAGAGACTGTTACTTACAGGAAGGTTTGTCAATATGAGTCACACACAGTGTTTTTTTTGGGGCTTATGATGTCACGGACAGGCTCAGGCGTTCAGAAGTGAACAGAGGAAGGAAGTGAAGCGAGATTAGAGCCCGGAACCACAGTTGTAACATTTACTGAGCAGACCTTCAGCTCCATGTGCTTAACACTGAAACTGACATTCTGTCAAAGTGTTCCTGATTTTGAGTATTCATGAAAGGGTTTTAGGGGGCGTAACCATTACTGGACAGCACCAGAACCTGGAATTGGCAACCGGAGCCTGGAATACTCCCAGAGGTCTCTGTTGTTTTTGTGCTTTAGGGCTCTGCTCCAGACTTTATTTAATATATTTTAAAGGTATGTTATTAGCCACAGTATAAAGCCACAAACAATCGCCTTCTCAGTTTCCATATGCAATGTTCTGTAATAGGACGTTCCATTAAGTCCTGTTTCTGTTTTAAAATGTTCATGTAACGTTTTGGCGCTCTTGAATATGCCACAGATCTGGGCCCATCTGGGTAATTTTTAATGTATAAATACCTTAAGAATTACACTTAAGACACCTCCTAAGAGCTTAGTTTGGAGTGAAATCATTCTTCGCTTAAGGTCTTCGGTAAAACATAGTTATGAAGCAGCTCACAGTTTCTCACAGGTAAGTCTTTAAATATTCACAAGAGTAACTCTTAAATGTGTTTTTGTGACAATCACGGGTGCCGCAAATGAAAAGATTAAGATGAGGTAATCAGTTGCTGAAATTGCAAGGAGGAAGAACCAATCAGCTTTTGGAAAATCTGTATTCTTTGATGGTCAACACAAGTTTCCAATAAAGTTAACAGACCCTCATTATAAAAGCTGCCTTCTTGGCTAATGTTAGGCTACGCAAAATGGACGTAAAAAGAAAACTGAATTGGACTGAGGAGGAAATGGTGATGTTGGTAGAGGAGGTAGAGGCAAAAAAGGAAATAATTAAGGGACAATTTTGCCCCACAATTACAGGTCGTCATAAAAAAGAGGCATGGAGGCAGATAAACATTGATGCAAGCTTTTCCTCCGCCATTCGGAGCCTGGAGGAAAAGGGGAAAAAATGGTACAATGTTCTATTCAAAGCGCGTCAGGAAATTTTTTACCCGCTTTCAAGAAGGCAACATCTGGCACTGGTTCATAGTCTTGTCTATTTATGAGACACATTTGTTTCATATTGCAATATTGATGATGAACAACAACAGTTATTAAAATTATTTTGACTATTGAAGCTACAATTCCTTTATTGTAGTTATACTTTATATTCAGGTGGAGGTACTGCGCCTAAATCTTTAAGCGCAGTGGCAGAAGTAGTGCTCCACATCCTTGGAGGAAATAATACCACAATCAGTGGAATGAGTGGCTGTCAGGATGCTGGAGTACTCAAACAGCAGATCGTATTAAGGTTGGTACTCAATTATAAAAGTATTGTAGCTCAATACTCAAAATAATTTGTGAATAAAACATATACTGTATATAACTACATAATACATATGTGTTATGACAGGTGCTACAAGGGCTGTGACAGTTTTCGACACACCATGGTGGAATGTGATGGTCCCAAATCATCAGCATTACATAATTGCATTTTCCCCGTGGCTAGGAAACGCAGTGTTAAAATAACTTGACTCTCTGCCGTAACTGCGCTACTTCTCAAAGTTGCTGGCGATATTGCATCCCACACAAGATCAGTGACAAAGATGATTCCCTGATCTAAGCGATAACGTTTGATTAACTGTGCATCATCAAACATTTCTAAAACATTCTTCCTGTCTTGGAAGGTGCACGCACGTCTCCGTCTTCACAATTGTGCAATCTTGCCTACTCCTAGCCAAGTTAAGAGAGCTCCAGAGGTCTCTTAAATACCTGACAGGTTAAGAGTATTTTTAAGTCAAGAGAAATTTGATAAATCACCTTTATTCTTGCATTTGAGTGGAGGAGTAAAAGTCACCAATTATTACACTTAAGTTGCACTTGAGACAATTTTTTTACTTTGAGAGGCTTTATACATACGGCCGCTGGTCTGCTCACCTATGACCTCCAAAGCCCCACCACTATTTCTCATGATACTCCCACCAGCACATTTGGGGGGTGGGGCCAAGCTTTTGCCAGGGCTGACAGCTGGTCTCATACTACACTTGTATCATCTGTATATCCTCATCACAATCATTTATCATCACAGTCACCTGTCCTCTCGACCAATGTCATTATCCAGTGTCCTTCAACCTTTTTTGTGCTGAATTGTAAAAGTTCCAATGTAAACAAGTAAGCAACACAGGTCAGAGTTCACTTTCAGTGGTTTTAACATTGGCGATCACCGGGCTTGTGTCACCCGTCACTAAAGCGCTTCAGCTGCTGATCAAAGCCCGCTGCCGTGCCTGCTAAATCCCCCCCCAGTCCGAGGTGGGGGAGGTGGAGGGGGAACCACGGTGGTGTCATGAGGGCTAGGCCTTTTTCCAAGGAAAGCTGGCGGAAAGCCTAGCCGAAACGTTGTTGTCGCTGGTCATTACATTTTGATTTGACATAATTAAGCACCGTAGCTCACTGTGTTTATGCTTGGTGTGGGGCCTTTGGCTTCCATGATAGGGGGCAGGGTAAAGGTGTGACACGAGCATGGAGGTGTTTATTGTGTGCTTGAGCGCTCGCACCCATGCCTGCCTTCCAAACTGCCGTCCTCCGCTCCTACGGCTAGGCAGAGGGGCCCTGAGGCCCACTAGAGCCACTAACGGACGCAGCCTCTGTTTTCCTGACCTACTTCCTCCTCCCCCTCCCCCATCTGCTGATAACGATGGCAGGGTATAGCCCTCTAGATTGCTGGTTCAGCTTTACATGTGTCCAAGACTGTAATACTGCAATACCCTCCAGGGACACAAAGCTGCTCTGTTCCTGTGTTCATATTTTTAAAACCCTATTCAAATATTATAACCTGTGGTAATGATAAGGGATAACCATTTATCATTTTATTCTACTAATATTTACTTAATTACCGACTTTATTCACCGTCACTACATTTAAGTTTTCTTACGAAGATAAAAATTGCTCACACACACACATACACACACAAGGTTGTTTCTGCTGATCCAAAAAGTATTGATGGAGAGATGTTTGTTGTACAACATTCCCCCAAGGAATTCATATATTGTAATTATTATTATTATTAAGTCAATGATCCTCATTCATGTGAAAGACACTCTTACAGGTGTCTGCTCCACATTCACATATCCCATGAGTTCAGCAGCATAGTGTTTTTAAACAGAAGATAAACATTTCTTCCATCCTGTTCAAGGTTGAAAATCTGGAAAAGTTGCCTGCCTGACATTCCTGCAACAGTTCCTGGGGGCACTTCATAAATGTCAAGTTTGTTTAACCAAGCGCCTCCTCCCTCCAACTCCTGCTCCTCTTTAAAAAAAAACCTGATTACCCAATCAGCTCACACTATTGCAGAAGAAACAAATCAGCACGCTCCCCGCCAAGCTTGACTGTTTTTCCAGCACGGTTTTGGCGGCAGGATCTGTGCACCTGGGGGGGAGGGGGGGGGGAGGGGGAGTGGGGGTGGAGGTCTGTTCGTTTCTGTGCTGTGCAAAGAGCAAAAACAAGCACCCTGCCCTGCCCCCTTCCCCTCCTGCCCTCCCTCATGGCCCCCCACTGTTATCTGCCCTTCACCCATAGCTCTCATTCCTGCTGTTTTAGCCCTGAACCAGTCAACGGCCCATATCCCAGCTCTCACATTAGCGCTGTTGCATACACAGTGGCAAACCTCACTAAACATTTCCATTAAGTTATTTCTTTATTTATTTTTTGTTTCACTTCTATTGAGATATGTATATTTTTAGATATAGATAGATAATCTGTTAGATACACTCTGAAACCACACTCTTGTTTCAATCTGGATGATCTGGTGTAGACGACACACCTATATACAGTAGACTGCATTAATGCTAAAATTCACCCAAAATGATAAAAGTATTTGATCACAGTGCAAAACACAAATGTTGGTTAGCTGGGTTGAGTTTTACTACCCTTGTAGCTGGTTATCGCACTCAAACTGAGGTGATACAAAGGAAAGAAGCGCTTTAAACATGTTTTATCTGATTGGCTTTATTCAAAAGGTCCAAATGACACCCAGTAGATACCGCTTTACAACATTTCCTCATAAGTACAACAGAGGCAGTGCAACATGAGAACATGCCGTTCTAGTTTCACTTCACAGTGCTGATCTGACAACTTTCTGTTCCTCTGGTAATACCTGAAAGAGGAACCCTGTGTGTGTGTGTGTGTGTGCGTGTAAGAGAGAGATCTGTTTTTTCTTTATTTGTATTCCTACCGTATTACATTACTGTATTGTACTCTTGCTTCTGTTTGTCTTGGGTTTTGTTTAATTGTTAATTGCTTTGACACAGTCATGTGTCAAAAATATGACAATATTATGTACACAGTCATGCCAATAAAGCACAATTGAATTGAGTGGGTGGCATACAACTACTGGGGTTGGCATACAAGCTACTTACTATTATTGTTTTTCTTTATAATATGATATAATCATGAATGCAAATACAGACGTAGTTGGTTTTACTATCTTATTTCAAGATATTACATTTATTTCCTCTGTTTTCACAAATTGTTGTTTTTGCTTTGGCAATACATGCTAATTTTTGAATGTAATTAAACATAAAGAGGAGTAGAAAGCCAATGACAAGAGGGTGAGAGAGCGAGAGGAAGAGTGAGTGTAAGAAAGAAATATCTTTCCAATTACAATACACGTGTTGGATGTTTAATAGTAGCTCAACATCGCCATCTTCTGGTTAAATTGAAAAACTAGTAAATGATTAGAAATACTTTGCGAATTGAGGGTAAGATACCATTTGGTTCTTCAGTAATAATATCATGCACACTTTCACGTGCTGTATTGCTAAAACACATACACACAGCACTGGTGCAGGATTTAAATTGGACTTCAGTCAAACAAGGGCCTTGTGTGTACACCATAAAATAACACATTTTCTGGAAAACATTTTTTTTAAACGCAGCCAATCTGACAAGACGACTCGTACCTGCATATGCAGTAAATGGCAATTAAGTCAGTTAAGTAATTTAATTCATCTTAAATTAAAAGGAATATTTTCCAAATCAAACAACTGCAATAATTACATGTTTTCATTCATCCTGCCCATTTGATTAATGATTAATGATTTCCTTCCACCACAAAAAAGTCAACCCTCAGCGCAACGGTTGTTGATATGTAACTCGTATCAAATGATGGCTCTTTCATCTGTTACCATAGCGTTACCACAGCCACCCTTCCTTTGATCTAAGCACCGGGCTTCTTGGCCAGGACGTTGTCACGGAAATAGGCCTTTTTGGGGATGTTGCCGCAGGGATCGTAGTAGACCACGGCGATGAACAGCCCCTTGCCGTTGGTGGCCAGCCCCACACCCACATTCCTGGAGTACCGCCACACCATCTGAGTGAAGTTATCTGGGAGCAGAGCAGAAAGTGGTTTGTGAAGTTGACTAGTTACAGACAATAGAGACCTGGGGGGGTATAGAGACAGACCGAGGGGGGTATAGAAACTCAGAGGGGGGTATCGAGACAGACCGAGGGGGGTATAGAGACAGACTGAGGGGGTATCGAGACAGACCGAGGGGGTACAGGGAACAGAGACAGAGGTTTGCAGTGGTTGTCTCTAACCCCTCTGAGCGCAGGTGGAATGAGGGGGCATTGTACCTGCTCCTTGCTGAAACCCAGGGGAAGAGAAATCGTACTTCTCACTCTCCTTGTACCAGGCCTCTGCAACCTCTAAACCTATGAGGCACAAGTGTTTGAGTTATCATTATTAGTATTTTTTTCTTCTTCTTCAGTATAGAGGCTCCCACATCTTTTCACTTCTAGGTCCCCCCCATCTAATTAAAATGGTGAACATTTGACACATTTATCCAACACCCACTACAGGCTGCAGTGCACTGGCTAGTTCACCCTCAAGTACATGGAAGCATGTACAAAACAGGTCCTACACTACAGCTGTATATCAGACTTGTAAGTAACACAATATCAATATACAATTCATTACAATGATCACAATATTACCAAGGATGTGTAAACCAGACCTTTTTGCTAGATGAGGTTTTTTTTCTTTTTGAAAGTATAAAATATGCAATCCTGGAAATATTGAAAAATGAAACTATACCTCAGCGAGATATAGTAAGAGAGATATAGTAAATAAATACGAAAAGACTGAGCTATGGCAAAGTTGCCAGAGGTGAACTGTACCTGATGGGGGCGCTCTGCTGGAGCCCCAACGGTTCCAGATGTTCTGCCCATGCTCCTGGTCGCTGCTCATCACCATAGAGGTGCTCACCAAGTGGGCGGCCCAATCCTGAGCCTCCTTGGAGAGGGCGGGGCAATGTGTCAGAGGCTCCGCCCCATGCTGCCTTCGATAAGCATTCTGCACTTGGATCAGAGACTCTGTGAATCTCTTCAGCTCCTCATCTTTACAGCAGATGTGCAATACATGGAAAGGGATACATTTGTAGATGTATAAATGAATCCATTTTAACATTGTAAAATATACTTTTCTGAATAGTCCCTTTTTCAGACAGGGCCTTCCTAATAACCGACAGATTACATTGTCATATTTGATCCTAAACTTTTTTTTTTTTGCCGGCCATTTTACAGTTCTATCTCACACCACCTTATCCCTTTAGGTGCACATATTTCACAAGAATATCCCATTGCACACATTCAGTCACGAGGCCCTAATATTTACTGAACATTTACAATTCGGTGACTGGATTGTTGATAGATACATAGACAGATAACCAAACCAACAGATACTTTATTAATCCCTGGCATAAAACATAAAATTAATTAAATACACAGAGAGATGAAAAAAAGATTGCTTCATCATATATCCATACAGACGGTTACAGTATATATGGCACAAATATTAGTACCACACACCGCCACAGATACACATAGAGATAAGGAGATGTATGATTTGTGTGTTTCTATGGCATCGGTGTACAGATTTCAAAAGAAAGATTTGACCCTGAGAATGAGAGCGAAATATATGAGTCTCTCACCCGGCAGTGGGACCCGAGCATGAGAGTCACTCACCTGGCAGTGGGGCCACACTCTCGTCCTTGTTTTTTGAGGAGGTGTCATTAACCTTCAGGTCAGTGACCTTCGACCCCTTGGGCAGCACGTTCCGGGCATGGTAACCTTCGTTGATGATGTTTCCACCTGGCTGGAAGTGTGCTACAATGACGATATTCCCCTGGCCGTTATTTGCCATCCCCACACCCACCTCTTTAGACTCACACCACACCAGTTGGGTGAAATATCCTGCAGAGAATGAGAGGGGGGTGTGAGTCATAAATGATTCTAGATAAATATTATCCATTATTATCATCATTATTATTATTAATTAGTGTTGTTTACTATAATTGTCTTGTAAGTTGCTGTGGACACAAATGTCTTCTAAATGAATACATGTAATTGTATTCATATTATTTTTTATGATTATTATTATCATTAGTAATAACCATTTTTACCTGTCTTGTTTTGGGGTCCAGGTTTGGAGAAGTCATAATTTTCGGCCTGTTTGTACCATGTTTCCACCACCTCCCGCCCTGAACACAAATACAATTTGAGAATGTGTTTTCTGCTGCTCTTAGAAATGGTGGGTCTCTTTAATGGCTGAGGAATTAACATATTTCGGGGCAATAATGCTTCTCAATACTGTATTCAAACATACAGTATTGTGTATATATATATATATTATCCAGATTACTTAGGAAACTTGAATCTCCTGTTAACTTGCACGCCTATTTCATTGATCATCCGTAGATCCCCTTCACAGGCATTCAAAAGATAGACCCTCACTGTGCCCCTCAAAGTGCCCCGCCCCCGTGGCCCCCCTGTACCAGTGACCGTGATCTGCGGGCTCCCTGACACGCCCCAGATGCTCTCCCCGTGCTCCGTTTTGGACTGCTTGAGCTTCCCCTCCTTCACCAGGGTGTCGGCCCACTCCTGCGCCCCTCGACTCATGCTGTGGCTCAGGGAGAGAGGCCCCGCCCCGTGACACGCCCGCCGCTCATTAACCTCCCTCAGGAACTCATCAGAGAACCCCTTGGAAACTGAAAGAGAGAGAGGGAGGGAGGGAGAGAGGGAGGGAGGGAGTGCGCAGCTTGCTAGTTAAACAGACCAGACGGAGGCCCTGTGGCAGGAATGGTTTAAATGATATCAGCGGGCCTGTCTCACCTGTTGCTCCATCGAGGACCCTATAGTCCCTCGCATTCACGGAGGGGCGCTGCGGCTCATCGTCTCGCGAATATGTGCCCGCTGGCAACACATTCTTGTTGAAGTAGTCCCCGCTGCTAATGTTCCCCGCAGGGCTGTACTGACCCACCACAAAGACCGTGTTTCCGTCAGTGGCGAGGCCCACCCCCACCTCCTTTGAGTCCTTCCACACCACCTGGGTGAAGTGCCCTTTTGGGAATATCAAGTTTACATGTCAGGAACACATCCGCGGTAACTCTTGCGACTGAATTATGCACATTAATTTGTTTTAACATGGCGTACATGAAATTGGAGATGAAGGGACATTTACAGTACTAAATGGTACATTCTGACTACAGGATCCGCTATTTTGTGTATGGTTACCGGTTCCGCTTTTGAATCCCGGCCTGCTGAAGTTGTAATCTTTGATTTCACTGTACCAGGCGTCTACAGCCTCCTTCCCTGCAAACACAGAGACAATCAATACTTAAATCAGTAAAAGGTAGAAAGAAAAGGCAATAAAAAAAAATTAAAAACTGTTTCGTTAGTGAGGACTTGGTAGTGACTTCATGAAGCACAAAATGGGTGGAGCTATTGAGTGCAATTAATGGCACAGCTAGGTCAAGCAAAGTCGTTTGATTGGTCCACAGGAGTAAGTGGTTGTGGGCCCATTATAGCTCTGGCTATTATGGGGTTCCACTGACTAATCAACAGTAATGATCCATTCTGGACAAGAAGTACCTGCCACACAATCAGCAGGGTAGCGATAACGGGAGCGATAACTGATTTGTCCTGTCCCAGTGTCTCCTTATTGGAGGAATTGTGTGATCAAACGGCTCGTCACGCACCTGTGAGTTTATTGGGGTTGGAGCTCCAGGCGTAGTAAAGATTCTCTCCAACGCCGGTTTGGCTGTGCTTCAGCGTTTTGATGGACAGCAGGTAATCCGCCCAGGACTGCGCAGATCTGCACAGGTCTCGGCTCAGCGCTAGCGGCGGAGCCCCGTGCTTCCTGCGATATGCGTTGTGCGTGTCCACGAACTCCGTCTCGAAGCTGGCGTCTGTTCGAATTTAGACAAGGAAACCAGCGTGACTGTGACAGGGTGGGTGAAGACCAATGAAACATTTGTTTTAAAAGCATGTGTAGGGGCTAACCACCCTCATTTAGCAAAAAGAGGTGACATGAAGTTCTCTCACTAGCTAGCAGGATTGCACATTTGACGCCACTGTTTTTTGGTAGCCCACGTCTGTCACAGGTGCAAAAAACACAGTATATCAGCTGTTTCTTTATTAGGTTTGTGCAATTCTCACAGCCCCCTTATGATGAACTGTTTTGTGGGAATTCAATGTTTTTTAATCATTTCCAGATCATATACAATACCTTACTGTAGAACTGTAAGGTGTTGTTGCAGGACGCTAATTTGACCACAAACATTTCATAAAGGCACTCCCAAGTGTTGGTTACAAGTGAACTGCTTTGGGTTGTTGTGGTTTTTGGTAGAGCTGAGAAAGCTGTGTAATGTGCAGATGGACACATGACTACAGTGGACAGAGAGGGACTCTGCATAGTGCTGGAAATGACAGCAAGGTACAGTGAGGGTTTTGAAATGGAAAAGAAAATGGAAAAAAACTCACCTGTCATGGTTGTCGTTTTACACGCACCTGCAAGACAAACAAAAACAGGAGCATAATTTAACATTGACACCATAAAAGACCGGTGTAACGGGTCATAGCAAAATACTAACCAAATGGTCTCACGGGCTGTTTTGCAATGTAGCCTCCTCCAGAAAGAGTATCAATTAGCTTGACAAATATTTAACCTGTAAGGGGGAAAGGAAGTAATCACATGATAACACATCAACGTTACATTATTCTGTCAAGTGATCGCAGCATGGCTCTCAGCCAATAAGAAGAAGAGTCAGGGAATGAGGAAGGAAATGAGGAATGTGAGACACCCTGCCCCCCCCCCCCCTACCCCAGATCAGTCCTGGCATCTCCACCACCTCAGACAAGTGTCTCTCTGTTCCTCCGTTCTAAGCGCCAGGTGACACCATGAACAAACATTTCCGCACTTCGGGCAATAGACCTATCTCTCATATCTACAGTACACACCTCCTCTCCTGTATGTACAGTACAGTGCTTAAATCTATATATGTATTATACTCTCTTAACCCCCAACCCCACTCCTCCGTTCCACCACATTCTCAGCTCAATTACTCACTGTAACCAAAATCGTAAAACTCACGTCCCCCCGCCCCCGTCCCCTTACTACCCACAGTCCCTGCATCACAGCAGTGCAAGGCTCGCTAACAACTGAATTATGGGGGTAACCCGGGGAGATTTGATTAAGGCGTAATTGACAGGAAGTTATTCAGGCTCTCCAGTAGGACAACAGACGCCACAGTAGGCAGCTGGCCCGCTATAGCGCAGCGTTAGGACATCCATGACATCATATGATGCTCCTGTTTGTGTTGTGACTAGACATGGGTCAAATACTTTATTTGATATACTTCAATCTTTTAGACACCAGTACAATACCTGTGGATTACTGAACATTTTGAAATAACAATCTACAGTATTTTCACCAATATTCACAACAAAATTATTATTTCAGGTGATTGTACATTTTGACTTTGTTAAACATGATTTATATACCATACCATAGTATTTTGCCATAGTGTATAGTTTGCCAGATGCATTTTTCCAGCATCTAAAGAGTTATAGTATATATGTATATATATATATATCAACTACATATTAATATTGCTCTGTGCAATTGTGGCCTGCAAACGGACTGCAGTTGGGAATGAAAAGTTGGCCAAATCTGGTATGATTCATCAAATGTTGCAAAATGTATGCTGAGCACTGTCTGTGGTCCCTGACAAATAAAAAACATGAATTACAGTGCATTAGGCTGCCGTTAAACTGGGCAATAAATATCAAATCAAATCACCTGTGCTGTGTAGAATCAGGCAGTCGCTTCTGTTTGCTGCACACATAGTCTGTATTTTTCTACCACACACTGTGCTACCAATTTGAGATTTTTAGTTCATTTTTTTCTTTTTGCACTTCATGTAAATGATGTAACATCGCTTGACATTTGAGATGTACTGCAAATTAAAGTGGTTCTGTGTGGCTCAGTAGGTAGTGCATGGCACTAACCACACTTTGCGGGTTCGATTCGAATTGGGACCACATATACAGAAAAATGTATGCATTCACTGCTGTAAGTTGCTTTGGATAAAAGCATCTGCTAAATGGCATATAATAATAAATATAATAAAGCTCATTGTACCGATCATCTGTGTGGTACTTTCCCCCTCTTTTTTCAATACGTGGTCATGCAGGAGAGAATCCACTATGCACCTGTTTCCCCTTTTAACTGCGAAAACAGAAACACTGCTGAATTATGTAATTCTGTCTGTATTTTAATCCAGTTGAGATCTGATTGGATCTGATTTGATTGATGTCAGCAGTGCGTGAGTGCAGTGCACAAAGGTCTAAAGCCCTCAAACTGACTGCCCCTTTCTTTCATATTTAACGCTGATTATTCCTCCTTAAAGTTAATCGGCTTTGCGCGTGAAGGAGCAGCAACCCTTTTATTTGTTGTCGTTGTTTTGTTGCAATAAGCTACTTCATTCTTTTTTTATTATGCTACCATCAAATTGAATTAAGTAAATGGCCAATGCTGAGATTCTCGACTGAGACAGTCTCTGGAGGCATTCAAACCCACAGAACAGATTTACGGGGCGATACGGTCTCCCCGCAGCAAAGCATGCAGGACACAACAACACCTCACAAATGGCAGTATTTACAACTCGTCTTGCCCGTCTCAAATGGAAACCTCTTCATTGCGTGCCCAGGGTTATGCCAGGCTAGGCAATAGTTTGAGCATCATGCACCCACTCTTCTGCCTCCATCATATCACACACACACACAGTCCCAGCAGTGTCACTTTAACCCACCACCTCCCTCTCCCCGTTAGCATCTCTCTATGGCATCATACACACCTGCTTCACTTCTCTGTTGTTTATGTCCACTGCTGCGCTTCCTGAGTCTGCACTTTCTCTCTCTCTTCCCTCCCCCTCACTCTCTGTTTCTGTGTGCTGAGGCACTGCAGTCCTATATACTAATAGCACAAGAGACTGCCCCCTTCCCCCACCCACTCCCAAACAAACACAAAATTAACACACACACACACACTCATACATTAAACTTTAAAGTAGTCTGAGACATTTTGATTACTATATACATTTCAATCAAACAATCAGTCAATCAAATTTGACATTTTTTAAACAATACACAATTTGTAATGTAGGGTATTTGTAGGAATGGGAACTGTATCAGAGTGCTTGAAACACAAGGATCAACAGCAATGGGAGCCAATCGCACATTGCCATAAAAAACTGAACTAAAACACACACCCAAACACACACAAACACACACACACACATACACACACACTGACACACTCAAACAAACTGGAGAAGTGTATCATGAAGGAGTTTAATTTTTTTAAACTTCTTCTAAGGATACTGGAAACATTGTTTTGACAACATTGCGTTGCTATGTGTATGTGTTGCAGAGGTGATGGGTTATATTTCCTGTATTGCTATCCGTCTTCAACTGTTTTTCAAGCTCTTCCTCCTTTTTTTAGACTCAGCAATTAAAAAGTGAAAATGTGCAGAGAAGGGCAATACGACTTGTCCCAGGTATCAAACATGCATATTATAGAAACAGACTTGCTCTTACATTCACAGGAAAATTGACGGTGCAGGGGTTTGATTCAAGTCCTTTTAAATAATATAAACTTTATTGTAGACGCTATTATGAAGACTTATTAATGCAAGAAAACACTTCTCAGGATTGTGGTTAAAGCAGAGAGCCTTGGCGAGACCAGATTGATGATGCACTTTAAAACAGTTGGGATAAAACTAGACTAGAATGTTCTTATTCTTGCATGTTGATTTTATCTGAAATGGGAGTTTAAAGTGTGTGCACTGATTTCATTCAGGTTCTTCCTGAAATATCAGTTGCATTATATCACAGTTGCACAGGTTAAGAAAAAAACAGAACTAACACACAGACATACACACGTACGCACACACACTCATACACATTGGAAAATCAAAGGAAAACAGAAACTGGAGGGATGTACAGTGAAGCAGTTTTCTTTGTAAGTCTGAGGCATTTTGCTGACATTATTCTGCTGCTATCAGTTACTGACAGCAGAAATATAATTGAAGACAGAATTGGAAGCCAAATACTCTGGCACACAATAGACTAAATATATATATTTTAATTTTTCCAAGTGAATAAGAATGAACGTTGCCCATTTTGGGTTTCCCTTCATCAGGTTTACCTAAAACACTCATAATTCGTTCTTAGTCACATGGCAAAATTAAACAATTAAAACAATATAGATATATTTTTGCATTAAAGTCAGCTAGTCCTGAGTGTGTGATCTATTGGAGAGTATTCAGCTTCCAATTCTGTCTTCAATTGAACTTTGTCTTGCATAGCCAGCACCTTCCTCTTTTAGCAGAAATATAATGCTCTGCGCTGATGCTTGATAGGATTTTTTTCAGTGAGATTGAAACTTCATAGGTCGGGTGAGTGCTTCATCCGTAACATACTGTCTGTTTTAAGACTCCACTCAGCCCATCATGTAGCCTCCTAAGATGGCAATGTAAAAACATTTGGTTTGAACCACTATGGTTTACAAATGAGATCAAATGCACTGGGTTGCACACAGAGATAATGGAGGCCATATCCTGTGTGGTTATTTGCTCTGTGTGTGTTTCCTCCCCTCCTTGAGGCTTAACAGCCTGTGGCCCTCCAGGACTGGAGTTAAACCTGCAGACACTGTGGATCTCCAGGACTGGAGTTAAAACTGCCGGCACTGCAACCCTTTGGAGAGTTTGAGATCCTCGTTTCATGTTGTTCCTCTACTGTGTTTTTAAACAAATAATTAAGATTCCACTGCATCAGAAACCAGTGTTTTAGCTGGATACACCCTATACACCTTATCTTTAAAACTATTTATAGGCTTAACCCTACCTTCATTTTGAGAATTTATAGGCTTAACCCTACCTTCATTTTACCTCTCAGATGAGGTGAAGGGGATTATGATTCAGGTTTTTCAATTCATAAAAGGGATTAACAAAGTGCACTACCAAAGATTATTCAGGTTGAGTTCATTTAGCAGAACAAGAGGGCACGGGTGGAAAGTAGTTAATGGATATATTCCAAACTGATATCAGGAAGTTTGGTTTGTCAATGCGTGGAACAGCTTACCAGGTCGGGTAGCGCTGGACTGTAGGGAAACGATGAGTCTAGATGGGCCGAACTGCCTGTTCTCATCATCATGTATTCTTATGTATGTATAAATGTCTGTGACTGTATTTCAAAAGTGTTTGTTTGCTTGCGTGTGTCTTAAAACCTTGTAAAAGGTTCAAATATTGTGGGTGTGTGAAGATGTCCACACGTGGTGGGAATTGAACACTCCTGTCCGTGGCACTATAAACCCTACCACATCCCTTCAGATTGGCGTAGGAATAGCATTAAACAAATACTCTTTGTTTGTCCTGCTCTTCCACAGAACACCAAAGCCCTGACAGGTATATTGTTTCTCCTTACTGTGAGGTGAATGCAAACTGAAATTCAAGACTTCTTGCAAGATTTCCATGATCTTTCAGCTGGTAAAACCATATATTAAAAGTGATAACAATGTTAAGTGTTAAATGAATGTTATAACCATGGTTTCTCAGATGATAATGTACAGGTAAATGCAAAATTAAAGGAAACATTTGAGTAAATGAAGGGGTCTGGGGGCTGTTATGGTGTGGGGTGCATTTTCAAGGCATGGATTAGGTCCACTCAAACCCCTTAAGGCTTAAATATACTTCACGTTAAATACACATATGCATATGCAAGATGGCTACCACTTGTATCCTGCGGTCATTGGAAGCGTCCTTTGTGCACGTCCTCAAGAAATTAACGTTACGCGTATGTGAGGTGCATAAATCGTGGGGGCAGGGAAGAAAGCGGAGGGTGATGGCAAGCCGCTCTGCTTCACCCACTGGCTCACTGTGCATGTTTTGATGTGTAATGAATGGGGCCGTCCGACGAAGCAAGTCATCAAATGTCCTAGCGGACATACGGAAATACTGATGATGCTTTTCATTGTAAATTTCTTAACGGTAGAATGAGAGAAACATACTCTGTTGTTACGCCGGGATACATTTAATGGTCTAATATACCATCTCCGTTGTTTAGTTTAGTTTAGTTTATTTGACATGTCACTCTAATCCTATCATGAAGCTGTGAGGTTCCGGATAAGGACCCAGACGCAGATCAGGATTAGGCAAAGAATAGTTTAATGGAGGCAGAGGTCAACACCAGAAGTCAGGGTAGCGAAAGTACAAAATCAAAAACCAAAGAGAAGTCACAAAACAATCCAAAAGTCAAAACCGGTAAAACAGAGAAGGCAAACAAACAAAATCGGCATGAAAACTCGAAGTGAAAACAGAAGGGGTGTCTAAGGAAAATGCTACAGACTCTGGCTTACTCGAAATCGGCACAGGGAATGAAGATCAACGTTCTGACGGGGAATGAACATAAACACGGAACTTAAAAACAAGCAGGGAAGGGAAACACAATAGGAATCAGGTGTGACTGGGAGGAGAGAGAGGTAGGAACACAGGTGAAAACAATGGGATTCGTTAATACAATAATGAGGGGAAACGAAAGACACAGACTGGGAATAACACAAACACATAGACAATAAACGACCTGGAAGAGCAGGCAGACACGTGCATAGTTCGAAGGGGAGGAACGCATATAGAAATCTGCGTGCAAATGAAGTGAAACGTGATAAGCGTACAGGGATAGGACAACGAGAGAGAGAATGATAGCGATAGTTAGAAGCGTGAGATAATTAGTGATTAGTAGTGTTAGTAACTTAATCTAAATCCCTAATGTTAGTAGTTAAGTTGGTTAGTACTATATACACTACCGTTCAAAAGTTTGGGGTCACCTTCAATCTGGACTATGGCTAATCGGGCACTCCTTCATTCTTCAGCAAGATAACGACCCGAAACACACCTTGAAGTTGTGCAAGAACTATCTGGTGAAGGAGGAATGTGAACAACAACTCAAACTAAAGACCTGGCCTGCCCAGTGTCCAGACCTCAATCCCATAGAACTTGTATGGGACAAACTGGAAAGGAAGAGTCAAAGCAAAGCAACCCACAAGTTTCTCTGGGAATTGCTGCAGGATAGCTGGGAAAACATGTCGGGTGATTTCCTGCTAAAACTTATTAACCGAATGGCCACTGTTTGTGAGGCTATTCTCACGCCAAAGGGTGACTATTTTGAGGAATCCAAGATTCAATTTTCAATATAATTTTCTTGAACATTTATTTGATGTTCATTTTGTTCATTGTTACATGTGTTTTTTGTCATTTTAAAGTATTTACAGAAATGTATACGGTGTAAAGCATTGTCAATTATGAGATAAAAATAGTTTCCAGCAGGTGACCCCAAACTTTTGAACGGTAGTGTACATCTAACTAATATATACAAAGTGTAATAGAAAGTAAGAAGGAAGTAAAACGAGATAATAAGCTAAGACGGAAAAACCGAAACATAGAATCTCCCGAAGTGCATAACAAAAGACAAGGAGTGGATCTCAAATACAGGAACAATGACAACAGGGGAACAGAACGTGAATGAAACGAGAATGATAAATAATGAAAGATAAATAAACAAAGTACAAAAACAACCGAACAGACATGCAGAAACATAACAGAAGCATTTCTATCCTGATGAGATTGGTCTCTTCCAGAATGACAATGAATGGCACTGAATGGTTTGATGAGCATGAAAATAATGTAAAGCATATGCCATCTCAGTCACCAAATATCAACCCAATTGAATACTTAGGGGAGATTCTGGATCGGCATCTGAGACAGCGTTTTCCAACCCCATCAATAAAACATCAAATGGTGGAATTTCTTGTGGAAGAATGGTGTTGTTGGTGACACTGCAGCCCTCCAGGACTGGAGTTAAACCTGCAGATGCTGCACCCCTCCAGGACTGGAGTAAAACCTGCAGACACTGCGGCCCTCCAGGCCTGGAGCTTGAGATTCTGCCAAAGTCATTGCTTTATTCTCTCCATCCCTGGTCTAAGACCACCAGGAAGCTGAACTCTCAGAATCTGAAGCTGCTTTGTAAACGTGCAGAAAAAAAGTATGTCTTTTTCAAAAAACGCAACCAGATAAAACAGGCAAACAAACATGTGGTTCTGTGCTTAGTGCCTGGTTTCAGCCTTTGTAAACCTACTCTGATAGTTTCAAACCGTCGCGCGGGAGTGCTCCTCAAGCAGTGAACTCAGAGACCCAGAGGTAACGTAGAGGTAATAGGTCATAACCCGAAACAGGAATGGACAACCCCCCCTCAGTGCCATGCGCACTTCACTCACCTCTGAAGAAGAACGCCATGTTCGGGGATGGACACACAGACGGACGGACGGAAGGAGTAGGCGGGCCGTTTGGGTTGTTCGATTTTCTGCTGAGCTGAAACGTCTTGATCTGTTGCCGTGGGACTCAGCAGTGTCAGTGATCGTCTTTGCTGTGGCAGTGTGTGCACATGCACCACGAACACAGAGGAAGGAAACTGTGGTCAGCTCAGCTGACACCCAGCTCTCGATGACAGGTTTTTGAAAGGCTGTTTATTGGCTGGTGTGCAAACACAGTTTACAGTTGACCTCTGTGCTTGACCTGTCAGGTTCTGGAAGATTTACATGATAGCATTGTCTAAATCTACAACTATTGGGAAACAACCTTCAACTCGGCTGGCACCTTCCTTCTAAAATGATGGCCATTTGATCGAAACATCAGACATAATGTGACTTTATATATTTTGTATTATTATTATTTTAAATCAGTGACACTTCTCTTTCCAGAGCTTTTGTCTGTAAGGTAAAGATCTGTTCCAGTTTCACTCTCTGGATTGCAATACTCACAAGTGATCAGATAAACTCACAGATCATTCATAAGGGACAACGCAACTAGGGACACACGTCAACTGTCACCATTTCATCGTGACATTTACGTTTACATTTTAAATTTTAAGCATTTAGCAGACGCTGTTATCCAGAGCGACTTACAAGATGTGCATTAACACATGGTAAGAAACTGCCATGACATCGACTGTAACTTGATTTTCTGTTTGTTAGCTCATAGTCAGATAAGGTTTGACACAGTGCCAATACTGGGTATATACAGGCACTCCACTGCTACATTTATTTGAGATATCAATTAAAGGTTTTCCCACACTTGAGAACGGCAGCTCCTCTTTCTCTCTGGCTCCATCACAACACTGAAATAAAATGTAAAAAATCGAATCCTATCTTCACAACGACGACTATGCACGCATCTACAACTACAACACACGATTTGTTCATTATATAGGGAATCCAAGCTAACGTTTCAATCCTGTCCAACCCGGTACGCAGCAAATCAAACCAGCCATGTGATTCACTGAGGGAACGAAGCAATGTTTGCTTTGGACGTCATATTTCACGTGATCATTTCCTTAACAAAGCAAGCTCCGAAGCAGTGGTTCAGCTGAAATGGTTGGTGAGTTTGATGCAGGCATCAGAGCTTCGGTGTCAGATACAACTAGCTAGGTGTTTCACGTGTTGCCAGCTGTCGATTACAGTTGTGTCACGAAAGAATGTGAGCAAAAAGGCATAAAACAGACATAAGAAATTACCTTATACGGAAGGATCATCCGAGTGTCATCTTTTTGGACAATTAGCTATTTTAATGTCTGTATTGTTATTAATAGTTAGCTAGCTAGTGTAGTCAAAACGAATACTCACTGTCTGTGGTCATACAGAACCTTAGCTAAATTCCTGGGGGTTTAAACTAACACAAGCACAAACTTGATCTCTTGGATCGAACAGTTATCTGTAAGGAATTCATTTAAAAAAACAGTGACAGGCGCAAACGTGTTTGGATCTTTCCCTTAAACTTACTGATTAAAAGTAATGAAAATAACTATTGTACGGGCTAATGTGTGATGCTCTGCTTAGGCGGAGACAAAACTACTAGGGTACAGATTTATTCATCTATTCATATAAAAATGAATAGCATGTGTGATTAAATGAAGGATTTGTTTCTGTTATTAATTCGTGTTTTTATTCGTTCATACCTTTTCGATGCTGAATAAGAATACATGTATTTTTAGACCCTTTAAGTGTGTATATTGTAGTTTTTGTTACTCTGCAATGAAATTGGTCAATTGGATTTGCAGGAGGCAGTAGCTTAAGCTGGGTGCCAAAGTGCGAAATTGGGGGCGGGGGGGGGGGCCGGGCTCCGACGAGGGGCTTAAAAAAAAAAAAAACATAATTACTTTGAATTGCATTTTGAATGTTCAAAACTTAGCCGTGTATCTTAAATGTATATCAATTTCAAACACTCCCATGGAGGGTCATACCATTGTCTAGCGGCAACAGGCAGCACAATAGGGATGAAGCAGCTTTACAATATAGCCTGCAGTGGCGTTGGAGCAAGCACAGACAAAATTGGTCCCCCCTAATATTGAAGTGAAACCTACAGCCTTGACATACAGTAATGCTGAATGAGAACTTTCAATATGTGTAAAAACTTTATTTTATATTACGAAAAATGCACTTCTTGTTTGGGGGAGTGGAGGTCTCTTGTCTCTTGAGTTGACTTCCACTGCCAGCTTCCCTGTGGCATTATGCAACCTGGCTACGGGGCCCTAGCCTTTCGAAACTCAGATAAAACGAATTTACCAGACGCCAGCTACTTGCTGACATGAACAGCAGTGCCAGGCTGTCTAGCTTGGGAGCCCTGAAACTAAAAGCTTTGCTGCCAGTTTTAAGCTTTGGAATGTTGGCCATAGTGAGAGCTTGCATCCTGTGATCGTGGAGTCATATTTGGTCGATACAGCAAAATAAGACCACTCAAGTTTGCTGGTATGAATCCATGCAACACTTTATAGGTTAGTAACAATGTTTTGTAAAAAAAAATATATATCGATATATGTCATTTAGCAGACGCTTTTATCCAAAGCAACAGTAGTGAATGCATACATTTTCCAGTATATGTGGTCCCAGTGGGAATTGAACCCACAACCTAAGCGTTGCCAACGCCATGCTCTACCTATTGAGCCACCAGCCCATTAGTCAGTGGATATGGCTTTTTCAGGTGGAACTGAAACCTGCATACACAGGGATCTGCAGGGCTGAGTTTGGGAAACCCTGTCTTGGACAGATCTCTCTCAGATCAGAGGAAGTGGCCACAAGGCCCAGACATCCTAACGCCATAATGATTCTATTGAGCCACCAGATACTCAGCTCTGTATTCCTGAAGCCGAAATATTCTTACATCCATTTAAGTAATTAATGAATAATTCTGTAAATCCATTAAGTGGTGTGACCAAATACAGCACTGTGACAATGGACGTTCTGTACTGTAATACAGCACCAGAAACTTCGGAGCCTCCTGTAGTTAAGAGTTTTGTTTGGAACTATTGCCACAAGTTAGGAACTTAATCTAGTTCATCTAAACTAATTAAAGTAGTTCTGAAAATGCAGACGCCGATTGACAATGCCTCTCTAATGAACTTAATTAGCTTATGCTGTAAAACTAGGAATGTAAAGTTTGCTGGCAGAGTGACACTATTTCACTGAATAATGCTGAAACATTTTCCAATAGCTCAAAGTAACTGACTAGTGCACCACAAATTCCTTGAAAATCATACACCTTTCCTTAAAATGTAGGCTAATTGAAAAGTTTGAAAAGTCTGATTTGTGTGGTAACTCTGAAGAGGCCTCCAAGGTAGTAAGGTAGTTTGCTTCCTTGTGACCCCATTTTAGACCACTAGTGTTCATCCGAGAGTGAAACCGAATGCAAATTATGAATGTAAATATGTTTCCTGTAAATATGTTTAGAGTTTCACTGGAAATGTAACTTGAAGTGCTATCAGATTGAAGATCATTACATTACATTACAGGCATTTAGCAGATGCTCTTATCCAGAGCGACTTACACAGTTTCACATTTCTTTACATACAGTCCATTTATACAGCTGGATATTTACTGAAGCATTTACTGAAGTACCTTGCTCATTGAAACTTCATTGAAATGTTTTTCGGCTCATAATCAGATAAGAGCCGCCACAATGATGTCATTATAGGTCACAGAGGTACAATTTATTGCCTTCTAAAAGCTTAGTCAGTGGAGGATGGTTTGAATTTAAGTTTATTAAACCAGGAAATCTAATTGAAATCATAATTTTACACCAGTGAAGTGCAGTATGGCTCTAGAATGAACAGGAAAACATTTTAAATCACAGAGTAGAAATTAATGGTCCATTTATCTTATTGTATTTATGTGCCAGACAGAGCGCTTCAAAACCAGACTGTCCGGCATAATCCCAGACGTATGGCCACCCTACATGGCAAGCTCATACTGGCAAAACTTTGCACCTTAAAATAAAACCGGGGGAACTATGGTTCAGCAAGTGTAAGGATTTCACCTGTATTTCACCGGTGCCCAAATAAAGGGATTGTTCATTGTATATTTATGTATTTTTGTAAATGCTGAGACTGTTAAAAGACTTTGCTGATATACAGGTAACTGCCAAAATAAAGGAAACATTAAGGGTTCTAGCAACTGTTATGTTGTGGGGCTCAATTTTCCTGGCATGCTTTAGGTCCACTCAACCCCTTAGAGGGAAAGATAAATGACAATAAATACACTGCCCGTCCAAAAAAAAGTCACACACTCTAATATTTAGTTGGACCGCCTTTAGCTTTGATTACGGCACGCATTCGCCGTGGCATCGTTTCGATAAGCTTCTGCAATGTCACAACATTTATTTCCATCCAGAGTTGCATGAATTTTCCGCCAAGATCTTGTATTGATGATGGGAGAGTCGGACCGCTGCGCAAAGTCTTCTCCTGCACATCCCAAAGATTCTCAATGGCGTTAAGGTCTGGACTCTGTGGTGGCCAATCCATGTGTGAAAATGATGTCTCATGCTCCCTCTCTTTCACAATTTGAGCCCGATGAATCGTGGCATTGTCATCTTGGAATATGCCCGTGCCATCAGGGAAGAAAAAATCCATTGATGGAAAAACCTGGTCATTCAGTATATTCAGGTAGTCAGCTGATCTCATTCTTTGGGCACATAATGTCGCTGAACCTAAACCTGACCAACTGCAGCAACCCCAGATCATAACACTGCCCCCACAGGCTTGTACGGTAGGCACTAGGCATGATGGGTGCATCACTTCATCCGTCTCTCTTCTTACCCTGATGCGCCCATCACTCTGGAACAGGGTAAATCTGGACTCATCAGACCACATGACCTTCTTCCATTGCTCCAGAGTCCAATCTTTATGCTCCCTAGCAAATTTAAGCCTTTTCTTCCGATTAGCCTCACTGACAAGTGGTTTTCTTAAGGCTACACAGCTGTTTAGTCCCAATCCCTTGAGTTCCCTTCACATTGTGCGTGTGGAAATGCTCTCACTTTCACTATTAAACATAGCCGTGAGTTCTACTGTTGATTTTTTACGATATGATTTCACCAAACGTTTAAGTGATCGCCGATCACGATCATTCAAGATTTTTTCCGACCACATTTCTTCCTCGAAGATGATGGTTCACCACTATCCTTCCAGGTTTTAATAATGCGTTGGACAGTTCTTAACCCAATTTTAGTAGTTTCAGCAATCTCCTTAGTTAGGGTTTTCTTTGCTTGATGCAGGCCAATAATTTGACCCTTCTTAAACAGATTGACATATTTTCCACGACCACAGGATATGTCTTCCGACATGGTTGTTTAAGAAATGAGAAGCTACTCACTGCATCAGTTAGGGTTAAATAACTTGTTGCCAGCTAAAACATATTAATCACTGCAGTAATTATCCAATGGAAGGCTCTCACCTATTTGCTTAGTTAAATCCAGGTGGTGACTTTTTTTTTGGCCAGGCAGTGTACAAAGCCATTTTGAGTGATCACCTTCATCCTATGGTGAAGCATTTCTATCCTGATGGGGGTCTCTTCCAGGATGACAATACCCCCACCACACGGCACGAGTGGTCACTGAATAGTTTGATGAGCATGAAAATGATGTAAACCACATGTCATTGCCATCTCAGTCACCAGATCTCAACCCAGTTGTACCCATATAGGAGATTCTGGAGTGGCATCTGAGCATTTTCCACCACCATCAACAAAACACAAAATGATGTAATTTCATGTGGAAGAATGGTGTTGCATCCCTCAGTAGTTATTAGGGTGCGCTTTATTACAACCTTTGTGACCTTTGTATGATTGATGGCCTCCAGGTGCACTTTTGGAGATGTCCGAGGACCACCCTGAACGTGTGAACCAAGAAAGAGGGAGGGGGGAGGTTGGGGGGTGGAGAGCTTACAGACGCAGCGTCAGCGTGTGTGTGTGTGACGTGATGGATCCGCCAGGTGTTCCAAGGGTTGATGTCTCAGCGTGGCGGGGTTTCATGTTCCAAGCTGTGTTGGGGAGGGCTTTATGACGTGAGGCCTTAGTCAGCTAATAAAGGGTTAGAGAGATGGGGGTTTTCTATGTGCAAAACAAAACCACGGTTACAATGTCTCGGCGGGTCCCTTTCCAGACTCTAACACCAACAAGACGCGGATGCTTAACGTTGGAAGGTTTATCTCTGGCTCCAAGAAAGAGAAAAGATTACAGAAAGAATGTCTTGAAACAATATCTGCACCAGCCAGCAATTGTAAAATATTTAACGTTGTTTAACCACACACCATTTTTGTGTTGGTTACAAGTTTCTTAAAGACAAACAATCTGTAGAACTATACTGTAGGGGTTACCCCTACGTTAACCCGTGTGGATTTGGGGGTGCGGAGATGTGTTGTGAAACGGTGACGTTTGCTAAAGACTCGTGGAGGGAGTTTCGTGTCAAATACAAACCAGACCCGATAAGATCCCCAGCGCGGTATATGCCTTGTTCTTCTGTGGGGATGCCTTTTGTGATAAATACAAACCATTTAACGATAAGGATAACAACGTAGTAAATGACATGCTCCGTAGTGTGGATGCGTTGTTTAAATGTGGGGAGTTGGTTGGTGGCTACGGCCACGTCAAAAGGAGCTTGTTACAGACCGCAGATGACGAGGATTGTGTGAGTGGGGGTATGACAAGTACCCAGACGCCCCGCCCCTGAGACCTTCTAGCTATAAAGTGTATACGTTGTTACAACCGCCTAGGACCATGGACAATCCACTGATTCATCACACGTTACAGGCTCCAACGACCAGGAATACCTCCACTGGCAAAAACCTGCGAACCACATGGACACCACGATGACTACCCCAACTAATACGGCTGTTTCTGAACCGACTACGGGCGAAGAACGTGATGGCCTCCTTACACTCCTAGGCGTGAGACTTATAAATGTTACCACATGTATGTTTCTGGAGGACATTGTCAACGAACTGCTCAGAGAGACCTGTTACGGGTGTGAGATCGATCAAGCAATCCAGATACACCATACGTGTCTGTATGAACCAGAGGAATTCTTTTTTGAAAACAACATAGAGGATATCACACATAGGTTGTTAACACCGGGTTTTACGACGATTTTTTCAAACCTTCTGCAAACCAACGGTTTAAGACCATCGGTCCCTAGAATTCTTGGTTGTGTTGAGTCATTACTATTTGGTCTTGCGGATGAGCCGTACATTTGTATGAAACTGCGTGAAATAAAACACAAACTCCGCAGTACCTGTCGTAATACAGGCGTATATGCGGCTCTGTGGTGTTGGCGGGCCGAAAAAGAAGAGGTGTTACTATCGACAGAAGATGCCGATGGTGCGAGCGACGGTATGACACGCATTCAGGACCCCGCCCCTGAGACCTTCTAGCTATAAAGTGCATGCGTTGTTTTACAGTTGTTACAACGCCCCAGGACCATGGACAACCTCAATGATTCAGCCTCCGTTACAGGCCCCAACGACCAGGAATACCTGCACTGGGAGCACCCGACGAATTATTACACGGACAAGGCACCAACTACACCAACTACAGAAACTAATACAACTGTTTCTGAACCAGCTACAGACGACGGGTCTGACTGTGTCCTTACACCCGTAGGTGT
>JAINUG010000223.1:527500-532500 GCA_029706075.1 Aldrovandia affinis
TGTTAGGTGGGGGGTTGGTGGGAGGATTTTAGGGGGGTCAGAAGGGGTTTTGGGGGTGTGGGGAGTGTGTTAGGAGGAAAGGGAGGCGAGGTAGGAATGTGGAGGTGTAGGGGGATGTTGGGTGCGGGGGAAGGGGGTCAGGAGAGGGTTTGGGGGTGGGGGGTATGTTAAAGGGAGGTGGGGTTTACTGGACTGCTGTTTTTCCTGCCTTTTTTTTAGTTTTAACACACGTAAAAATTGGTGATTTGTTTTGCATGTATTTCTAATTGGTTTCGCAGAGGCACAGGTGAAGATATGTGGGCCTCTCAGCGTCCTCTCTCTCTGTTCGATCACCAATTTTTACGGCCCTTTCTCCTCCCGCACGGGAAGCAGAGGAGTTTCTGTGATTTCGAGGTTTAGCGTGCGTCGATCGGACCGCCCAGACACCCTTTAACGACGCCGGGAAGGCGGGGGTGGGGGCGGGCGCGGGGGGGGGAGGGTCGGACACAAAACGGGACGGCCGGAATGCGGAGACGACGGGCGCAGAATGACAGAAACTCCTGCGCTTCCCTGATTCAAATCCCCGCTGTCGTGTTTGAATCAGCACCCGCCACTCCTTGCACCTGACTAATCCTCAGTCGGTCGGCTGATCTCCTTTCCTACGCTTTGGGTTCTGTAGGTAGTTAACATCACACGAGAAACCATTCCCTTGGCATGCTCCTCGAAGTGACGAATTAAAAGTCACGGCGCAGAGCGGACCTTTATTTTGATTTTTTTTCAGCCCTGTTTATATCGTTTCCTTTTTCGTTCAAACCTTGAAGGAACTTTCCGAGGACTGAGACCGGATTTAATGAGTGAACCCCGAGGGTTTCGGCGTTAAATGTCAGCCCAAGTTTAACGCTGCTAATTCACCGGAGGGGCGTCGGGCTCGGGCCTCCGCGCTGGCCCCTCTCGCGCCCTGCTGGAGACGCCCGCTGTAAGGCCTGTCCCTCCGGCCCCTCCCTGCCCCGTGTCCCCGTCTCCCTGGCAGCAGAGGCTCCTCCCGTTCCCGTGCTCTTTCTGTGGCCCGGAGTCGATCAACATTTCCGTTCTTAGCTCCCCCCTTCGCAAGCACGAGTCCATTTTGGCAATTGCTGAACTTTCCAAACTCCATGGCTTCCCAAAAGCATAACTCTTGAGCCTAATTGTGAGTGAAAATGATGGACAGATGTTGATTGGCTCCGGGCCTGTGTCTCAGCTGTAGGTGTGTCCCGGGTATCCTGGTGAGTCTGTCTGCGTGTGTCTCTGTGTCCTGCATAGCCACATGTCTGGCTGTGTGTGTCTGTGTCTCAGTGTCCCACAGCCTGGGCTGTGTGTGTCTCAGTCAGTTACAATTGTTCTCAGTGGGGTATAACTGCGTTGCACAACTTCCGCTTGATTGATTATAAGATTATATACAGTATATATATATATATATATATATATATATATATATATATAAGCGTTATAAGAGAAGAGAGCACATGGTGAAATGTTCTTAAACTCTGAGAGTACATTTAACTGAGTAAATTGACCTCTTTTTGGACTCGTATAAACTCTGTTAGCGCTAAACAGCCGTTCTGCGACGTCCCTCTATGGCCATCGGCTCGTCTAGTCGTTCCGTCGCCCTGTGAGCCTCGCTCCCATTTCATTTAGGATGTCAGGTCTGTGAGATTTAGCGACGGCACGGAGTCGGAGGCCGAGTTCCTCTCAGCCGTAAGCCGGATGCTCGGGACCGTGAGCGGTGTCGAGTTTGCCAGCGCAAGCGGGACACAACTCGAAATCCACGAAAGAGTCTTCCCTGAGGTGAATTCGCTCGAGACGCAATGAGTCGAGCGAAACGAAAAAAACACCTTTGCGGGCGCGTAAGGGAGCGAGCGCGGCGAGTCGCCCCGCTCATTGAGCTCCGGGGTCGTTTAGCGAGAGAGGCCGCGAGGTCGACGCGAAGGCGCGGATCCCTCTCAGAGCCCGCGTGGCTCGCCCGCCGCTACCGCGGACTCTCGGAACAAACGCAAACACTTGAGCGTGAGCTTTGATAACCGCCTCGGGTTCCAAGCGCATCACAGCGCGATTCGTTCGCATTAAAGTGAAGCCGTAACGCGAAGACTTGAATACGAGTTGATCCTATGCGAATCTGTTCTCCATTTAATTGAAAGAAACCTTCTATGACAGTGTGTTTTGTTCGCCGGACGAAGCGCGCCAGCTCGAACGTAAATTGAAAGAATGCTCCCGCGCTGTGGCAGCTCACCTGCTGACGAACACAACGCCTTCTCGTGATCCCACTCTGACCTTATATAATACTTCAAACATAATCCGATATACTTGATCCCGTTGTGGCAGTAAAAAAAATATTACACGTGTGACATAGACCGCTCATAGATTTTTTTATCAGTCCATTTCAGCCTCTTTAAATCTCTTTGTCTGGCTCTCGTAAGGCTCTGCCTTACATCCGTTTACTAAGCACCGAGCGGTGTGGCCCCCGATACGTCTGACCCGGGACGCTGCGTTCCCCTCGGGGAGATGGGTCCCTCTTAAAGGGGGCCTTCTGCAGCCCTTCACTAGAGTTTTACTGCACATCCAGAGACACACTCCAGTATGAGTCACATCTAGAGACAGAGACACACTCCACTCTGAGTCGCATCCAGAGACACACTCCACTCTGAGTCACATCTAGAGACAGAGACACACTCCAGTGTGTAGAACCTCTCTGAACTCCCCCACTAGAGTTTTACTGCACATCCAGAGACACACTCCACTCTGAGTCACATCTAGAGACAGACACACTCCACTCTGAGTCACATCCAGAGACACACTCCAGTCCATAGAACCTCTCTGAATGAGGGGGGGGTTGGGGGGTGGGGGTGGTTATAGTCAAATGCATATGCGTGCAATTTCCTCGTTTCAAAACCCTTTACAGAAAGAGGAAGCCATAACTCCGCGCGCACACCAAGCCACATCCTGAAGTCTCGCAGCACGTCGACTGCGCTTGAGAAACAAGCGGATCAAACGGTCGCGAAATATCCGGCAGGCCTTCCAGCGAAGCTCCTGTGACGCGCGCAGTTCGTCCCGTAATGGCAGACGTCTCAGCGCGACCTCCGCTCTGGCCCGGCCCCGCGCTGCCTACGCGTCGCCCCCTGTAGGCCGCTCCGGAAACCGCGGCTGAATTGTTGCGCAGCGGGCCGCTCCGTTAATTAAAGGTCAATCAAGAGCAAGAGCTTCAGAACTTCTGATAATGAGACGCGCCGCGGGAAGCAAACCGGAGAGCAGGAAGGGCGGACGACGCAAACTGTAAACAACAACAGCTTGTCCCCAGCGTGCACCGAAAGGGAGACTTGTTTTTGCACCGTCGACCCCTCCGATGAATGAAATTGCGTAATTGAAAGGCTGAAGAGCGCACGCCACGCGGATTAACGACGAGCCGCTCTGGTTTGCGGCCCTCCGCCTTCGACGATGGAGGAAAGCGCGCACTCTCGCCGTGCGTCGTCGGCGCTGTTAAAGTTGTCATGTGTGGTCTTATGTCCAGACACTGTTCCCTGCTCCCCTGTGTGTGTGTCGCTGAGGTAAGAACCCCATCCCCGTCCCCTCCTCCCTCCCCCTGCCCCCACCTCACCACCCACCCTAGCCTCTGTACACCCCCACAGGCCCTGTGAGGTACAACCACACCCAGACCCCCTCCCCCTCATCTTCAGTAAGACCAAAAAAACCATTGTTAAACACTAACATATAATCAAGAAGAAACCAGTAAACAAGAGGCAGCAAAAGAGCAGGTTGGGTAAGGGAGCAGCAGCGTGGAGCAGTGGTGAAGGAGGCTTTAGGTCACAGGTTTGAGCTCCGGGGGGATGCTGTCGCACCCTTAACAAACAGGCACTCGCCCTGTAAATGTGGAAAACAAACTCCTGCTTTCAGAAGAACTACAACCGGCCTTACTCTTCGCTGTCCTTAAGAAAGCCCGTATCGCAATTGAAGTTAAGGGGAGCGGATCAGGAAGACAAGAAGCTCAGACCTGTTTTGCGGCTCGCGCGTTTCCAAAGCGGGGGCTCGAGTTCGGACGCGCCTTGTCGGCGCGGCGAGAGAACCCGCGTTGCTAAAGCGATCGGGTCGACGTCCTTTCTCAGAGCCGTCCGCGTTCGTTAGCACTCCGAGGTGAACTGCTCCTCGTGACGCCGCCCGTCTTTCCCGCGTCGGGGGGGGAATGATCGAATCGGGTCACGGGGGGGGGGGACGCTGCGTAGGATCGAGTGTAAAGCGAGCGAGCCCCAAACTGTGCCTGTGACCCGTCTTCTCTCTCCCCCTCCCTGCGATGGCTCGCCACCGCCTGCCTCCTCTGCGGCCGGGGGCTCGGGGGCGGGGCACAGTAGGCTACGCCTCCCGCAGGGCGATGCTCCAGCAGTTGCACGGGGTCAGCATGTACTCCCACGACGAGCACCCCACCGCGTACGCCTGGAGCGAGAGAGGTAAGGCCGCCGGCCGGTCCCGTCACCCACCCCCCGTCTGCCGCCCGTGTGCGCGAGGCTTCGGCCCCCCTCCGTCCGCGCCTGTCTGTCCGCGCTCCGAGCGTGTCCGTCCGTCCTGCGCGTGGCGCCGCGCCCACAGTCTGTGCGTCCTTATGTTCTCCCGCTCGCCTACCTCACTGTTGTCCGTCGATTGACGTTCGTTCGCATTTGTCGTTCGTTCGCATTTATCGCCGGCATTCCTAAAAGGTGAGAGGCGGCATCGTGCGGTGGTTTTGCCTGCGTGTAAGATACAAAGTGGTCAAGAGGTTTGAAAGAGAGTCCGTGTTCTGTGGGTGACCGTGTGGATCGGGAGAATCGGTGTTCTGTGAGTGACCGTGTGGTTCGGGAGAATCGGTGTTCTGTGAGTGACCGTGTGGATTGGGAGAGTCCGTGTTCTGTGAGTGACCGTGTGGATTGGGAGAGTCCGTGTTCTGTGAGTGACCGTGTGGATCGGGAGAGTCGGTGTTCTGTGAGTGACCGTGTGGATCGGGAGAGTCCGTGTTCTGTGAG
>JAINUG010000223.1:537500-590000 GCA_029706075.1 Aldrovandia affinis
CACTGTCATTGTATAGAACAGTGCAGAAAAACTAAACTGTACATATTTTATTGTAAATTAAATAAATCCATATTTCAGAAAATGTATATTCATCAAAATTGTATTCGGTCAAATTAATAGAAGAATGTGTCCTGTCGCGGGGTGTGTGGGCAGCACCAGGTGGGCTACCTTTTAGACCAGGCTGTCCGTCACTCCTGTACGGCGAAAAGTGTATACATGCCATCTAACAGTAATCGTTATGCAACTCTTTTATCATTGTGCTGTCAGCTATCGTTGCAGCTTTATTACTTTATGAAAGGTGCTGAATAGAATTTTATGAATGGATGGATGGATGGATTGGTTGGGGGTGGTTGGTGTATTGATTCAATCATTGATTGGTTGGTTGGATTATTGATTGAATTGATTTATTGATTGTTTATTGATTGGCTGAATGATCGGTTGGTTGCTGTGTTGATTGGCTGAATGATCGGTTGGTTGCTGTGTTGATTGGCTGAATGATCGCCTGGTTGGTGTATTGATTGGCTGAATGATCGGTTGGTTGCTGTATCGATTGGTTGGTTTATTGATCGATCGATTGATTGATTGTTGTATTGATCGCAGGAGATGCTGGGGGAGCTCTTCACGCCAGTGGAGGCCCCTGAGGCACAGAGAGGCTTTCTGAAGGGCTTCTTCGGCGGAAATGCGCAGACTTTCGACAGAGAGGAGCTGTGTAAGTGACCTTTCGCCACCTCTGCGCTTCCTGTGTGCCACGGGCGTGACGGGAGAACGAGGACGCGTGTAACTCCACGCGGAGCAAACCACTTCCTCTTGGTAGTTCATGGGCGTACCAAGAAATTCCGCCGAAATGTCAGATCGTGTAAATGACTGGGCTGATTCAATAATTAAGTTGGCATGAAATCCAGAAACGGATCCCTGTTCTAGTATGCGAGGGAGCGGAATGTGTAAGGGTGCACTACAGGGGACAGGTTGTCCTAGGGCGCAGTTTAAGGGGCTTCTCTCCGCCTCTTCCCCCCCAGTCGGAGAGGCCGCAGCGGGGAAGGCGTCCCGGAGCCTGGCCCAGCACATCCCGGGCCAGGGGGGCATGGAGGGGATGAAGGCGGCGGCCGGGGGGGTGGTGGGGGACCTGGCCAGGGCCCGCATCGCTCTGGACGAGAGGGGCCAGAGGCTGGGGGAGCTGGAGGACCGCACGGCCCTCATGATGTCCAGCGCAGAGACCTTCTCCAAACACGCGCACGAGGTGAGGGGCTAGGGGGTAGGGGGTAGGGGCTGAAAGGGAGGGTGTCAGGGATAGGGTAATAATAATATAATTTATGGCATTTAGCAGACGCTTTTATCCAAAGCGACTTACAGTAGTGAGTGCATACATTTTTCAGTATATGTGGCCCCAGTGGGAATTGAACCCACAACCTAAGCGTTGCCAACGCCGTGCTCTACCCACTGAGCCACACAGAACCACAGGGTAAGTGGGACTGTGAGGGTTATGGCATATTTAACAGAACGGAGTTCGCTAGGTGTGTTACCTGGACAGAAGCTGAACAGCTATATACCGCTTATATGTTGTGTGATAGAAAGAAGAAAAAAAATGTTTTCATATTTTTTCAATTATATTTGAGAAAAAATGTTTAAACACGTCAGTATACTAACACTTAATCCATCGTCTCCCTCAGCTGATGCTGAAATGCAAGGACAAGAAGTGGTATCAATTTTAAAGAAGGACGGCAGAGCCCCCTCTGTCTTCACCCGCCAGGACACGGAGGCGGGAAATGGGCCTTCACTCGACCAATCAGAGACGACTTCGGCTGTGTGTGACTGTGTTCCTCTCCGCAGCAGTCTGGGTGGGTGGGGGGTTTGTGGAGGCGAACGGGGAGGGGAAGACACTGTGAACTGCACGTGTGAAGAGATGGACACAGACCGGGGGTCCCTTCTGCCCCCCACCTTCTTCTCACTAAATTCCACTCAAGATGGACGGACACTGTAAAGCTATAGAAATGAAGTCTCAGATTGCATGAAACAAGATGGAGGAATTATTTTAAAAAACGTTAAAACTGCCATATTACAAGCAGCATGTTACTTCAGATAAAGTTTTATTTCATGTGTTACAAGCCAATTACAGAAACTGACTATAGAAAAAAGAAAAAAAATTAAAATCCTTTCTATTTTTTGAAATAGTTACCAAAAAAAAAAAAAAAAAGAAGAAGAAGAAAAATGACACAAAAGGCCAAAGTAATCTTGGTCTGGTTTTTTGGGTTTTAAGAGTAACGTTTTAGACAGCGGTCGTCTCCTTACACAATAGCACTGTACACACGCGGACAGACCGAGACTGGAGGGAGGGAAAACTGTGCTAAACCTGTATTTCCAGTGTGGTTGCGGGTCACGCTCTTGTCGTATGGTCACACTGTCCTTTTTTTAAGTCTTGATATCATTTACATTTCTGGACTGGTATTCATTTTGCGTTAGCATACAGTAACTCCTAAAAAAAAATGAAGAAAAAAATTAACAATGTACCCCTGCCTAAATATTAGGAAAGTTGTTGTAAACGTACACTCGTGGAACCAAAGGTGGAAAAGCAAGCGTGAAATGCTGTTTTGTTCATATACGGTAGAGTCCTACACACACACACACACACACACATATATATATATTTAATGTGCCATAACATAGATGGGTGAACCGTGAACCATACATTTAAACTAGCAAGCTGAAGTGGTAGAAGTAATACAATTCCTATGGATTTTGTGAAATTAGCCCTCAGGCTAGCCTTCATTGGATGTGTGGTACTGTTTGGTTGTCTTTGTTGCAGGTTATTTTATGATTTATTTCTGTGTCTCACCCGAGCCCAGTGTGTCAAGGAAAAACAATGAATTCTCTGCCAAAGCAATTGATTCACGAATGAAGCAACTGAGGAGTATATTATTATATGTTATTGTGAGATGGTCACACGGTTGCTTTTTCCAAACCAAGGATGTCTAATTTTACAGTGCGATGTTTGAATATGCTTTTATTATTTATGGCTGTGTGTGATGTCTGATTGTCATTCATTTGTATCTGCTAAAACAGTATGGGTCAATCGTCGGTTACCATTTTAATGGGACGTGTGTTTTGCACATCAACACAAGTCTGAAGCATAAGTCACGAGCTTTAGGTGAACGTAAACATGAATCAAGGCCCGTGGAAAGTGTGCGCACACTACGATGCCAGCCCCGGAAGCTCCGGGTTGTTTTTGAGAGGGTTTTTTCATGCGCGTTTATTCTGGTTTTACGTTAACCGTTTGTAGACATTGAGGCCCTCGTGCCCTGTCGTTCACGGTGACAGCGTTGCCACTGGAGACGTGTGTGAATAGAACGTTTTGTCATATATGTAATGTACACGTTGAACAGGTAAACATTAGTGCCCTGTGTGTTTCATCTCCGACGGGGAGTACGCAACAGAATGTATCGTTTGCGAATGATATCATTAAACTGAAAGCGTAAACACGGGGTAAAATTGCTCATATTCAGTAGATTTAACATGCAAGGTTTTTATTGGGTTTTTTTTCAAGCGTCACGGTTTCTCAAAAAAAAGGAAAAAGAAAAACCTCCAGAGGAACTGGCTGAAAAAATACAGAATTGCCGCCAACCCCGTTTCCCTCTCTGCCCCCTTCCCGGATCCTGTATTGAAATACACTGTTGCTTATTCCAAATTACCCCCCACGAATAATGTTAACAACCTTGAATGGCAGGCTGCCAGATTGCCATGGCCGTTGACCCGATTACTGCCGAAACGGAGCAAAGCCTACGATGTCTCTCAGGTTTGGTTATGAGATCGTATGCAACTCACAGGCCGTTGTAGTCCCTTAACAAAAAATTTTTTTTTTAAATCGTGCAACGGTGTCGTTCCTGTCCCTGTGCTGTCGACGGGATGTCGACTCCAACCGTGTCACTTCTCTTCAGTGTCTGTCGATGACAACAACGTTAGACCGGGTATTCCTCTCGCCGTTTTTTTAGGTGTAAAGGTGTAAATCCTGGTGAATTCCCGTCCTCGGGATTCTCCACGGCTGTTGTGCCTGTTCATGGACGGCGTCGCTCCCTGGACTCTGCGTCTTTGAACCCGCATTTCACTCCGTACTTCTGTTGATGGCCTGGTTTCGGGAAGGGTGGTCACGGGGTTTCTCTCGTCTAACTGGATTATGACACTTTTATGTTTTCGTTGATATAATATAGTAGTGTAATAGAGGTTACTCAACAAAAAAAACAATAATGAAAACATGTTGATGCAAATCAGAGCAAAATAAACGTAGATTGATGTACACTCTTTTGAGGCTCTGTGTGGTTGCTTTGCTTTCGCAGTGATCCACTTCACGCGGCCTGTTCTACTGGCGTATTTTTGTTGGGATTTGAATTCAACGAGATTTGAAAATAGAACGTTTGTGTGTGTTCGCATTTGTGTATGTGTGTCTGCATCTATTTTTGTCCGATGGGTGTGTGCGTCCGTGTGGGTGTGTGCGTCCGTGTGTGTGCGTGTGCGTGTGTGTGTGTGTGTATGTGTGTGTGTGTGTGCGCCTGCGTAAAGCTTTTCCTCACACAGATGGAGAAAAGGAAACCTCAAATGTCGTGCCCAACGGCCGTGCTGAGCGTCTGCCTCTTTCTCTGAAAAGCGTGGGGGGGGCTTCACTGAGAACCTTTCACCACTTTTAGCTGAAGTCGGAAACACCGCGGTCAAAGTTTCCACAGCAGTGTGAAATCCTGCAGCTGATGCGCCTGTCATTGTTGCTGCGCTCAGGGGCACGCCATGCACACAGACGCTCTGACAAACAAGAGCAGCGGCAGAGAAAACGATTTTTGACGGGGTGGACGCGGAGGTAGCAGGGGAGAACTCGCCCTGTAGACTGCAGAGGTGTAACTAATGGACTTCAGGTAATAGAGCTATTATCATCTCCTTTTGGCTCACGATCCACAAACGGTTACCGTCCCACATGACTCACGTAGACAGAGCTCTGCAAACGTTTGAATCTGTTGGGAGTTGCGGCGGGCCAGTTAAGAGTTATTGTGGCAATAACGGGAGAGGTTGAGTAAGATGCATAGGCAGGTTTGAAGCTGTACACGCCTTTCCACATTTTAGAAGAAAAAAAATGATAACAAAAATAGGAAAGACGTATGGGTCTAAGTCTAACACACCCGTATCTTGGCTGGTGGTTCGAAACCCGTCTTTGCCAGACCGGCCCAGGACGGTTTGACTGTCCGCCCCAGGGGGAGGGGGAGCCGACGCGGGTCCGCCATGAAGCGCGTAAGGGTGTCTCCAGAACGTGGGTGGGCAAATTCCGTCTCGAAGGAGTTCGCTGCCCTCGGAGAATTAGCTTGCTTCGTAGAGCGCCAGACTCTCGTGGGGAGGGCAAATCGAGATAAATAGAGGGTATAATTGGCCACTAAATTGGGAGAAAAAATAAGAAAAGAAATAGGAAAGTCAAACTATCAAAGTTACTAGTTTAGTCAGTTTTGCTCTTGTTTATTGAAAGTGTTCTGTAACTGTACGTGTCGTGAGGATATCTCAAATCCAGCGGTAGAGTTTGAGCAGCCAGGAAGGAGAAGGGAAGGAAGACCCCAGAGTTGGAGGTGGGTAGTAAAATTGTAGTCAGTGCAGGGCGGCAGTGTAGTGTAATGGTTTGGAAATTGGGCTTGTAACAGGACGAAGTTTGCAGGCTGAATTCCCAGGTGGGGGCACTGCCGTTGTACCCTTGAGCAAAGGTGCTTAACCTGAACTGCTTCAGCGAATGTCCAGCCGTATAAATGGATTGTATGTAAAGAAATGTCAACTGTGTCGCTCTGGAAAAGAGGCTCTGCTAAATGCCGTAAATGTAAATGTAAATGATGTGACCCACATGCCTCCGTCATCCCTTGATATCGTCAAAAAAAAAAGAAAAGAACATTTCCTCAACTGTCTAAGTCGATCTAGATACGAGCATCTGCTAAATGCCTCTAATGTGGTCACACAAAAATAGATTTGTATTAATCTTAACAGTCAGATAACCGTAACCGACAGTGATGTTAAAATTTGATACAGACATGCAAACATAATTAAATTGAAAGATTTTGAAAACGAAATAGCACTAAACTATATACAGTATATATATATATATATATATATATATATATATATATATATATATATATATATATATATATATATATATATATATATATATAACTAAATTAAGTGCCCAAAGTATCAATTATATAAGGATGACTATAAGGATATAGTGCTGTAGATCTCTAGATGCAGTGGCTTAATTGAGGTCTCATGGCGTAAAACTAAGCTGCTACCTGATGCCCCATCGCTCGAATGAAATAATAATGAATAAACTTGACGCTTGTTTCTCGATGAATGTCTCATTGAGACTCACACCTGCATTCAGTGTCCGGTGGTGTCATGAGATTTTAATCTCTAATATGACTACTTCAGGCAAGCCACACCAAAAAAGGGCAAACCAAGTTTACTTTATACCTGGTTGTTTTAAGAACATAAGAATACATAATGACGAGAACGGGCTGTTCAGCCCATCTAGGCTCGTCATGTCCTAATCTAAAGAGTATGGAGTACTGCATCTAGCCTAGACTTGAATAGCCCAAGTGTTTCTGCCTCTACTACCCGACCTGGCAAGCTGTTCCAGGCATTGACAACTCTCTGTGTAAAGAAAAACGTCCTAATATCCGTGCAGAATTTGTCTTTAAGTAATTTCCACCTGTGGCCTCTTGTTCTGCTGACCCCACTTATCTTAAAAAATCTTTGGTTGTTCACTTTGTTAATCCCTTTTCGGAACCTAAAAACCTCAATCAAATCCCCCCTAAGTCTCCGTTTGCTAATCTTAAATAGATTGAGTGCCTTTAGTCTATCCTTATAACTTTTACCTTTCATACCAGGTACCAATTGAGTTGCCCTTCTTTTAACTTTTTCAAGAGCTTCTATATCTTTCTTGTAGTGTGGTGCCCAGAACTGCACACAGTACACTTAGTGAGTCACGGTACTCTTTTATTCGCACTCTTGTTCTGTAGTGATAACTGTGACTGGATTTTAGCCCTTCCTCTGAGTTCTGTGTGCTTACACTGGCATGCTAATGTAACGGAGTTGGTTCTGCCTGCAGCGAGTTTCAAACCGAGGATCTTCGACGCGACAAGAGAGCGATTTAGCCCGCTGAGCTAAAGACTCAAGTCTCTAACTCCGGGAACTAATCGCACTCTTATCCACGTCACTTTCTGTAGCGGGCACTCGCGTACCAGAGCTCACCCGCTGCATTCTGCCCCTCGAAACTCCTGTGGCAGCAACCACGGCCCGACCAATTACCATCAGTCGTACCATCAGTCGAGTCATGGCACCAATACCAGTAACAGAGTTTTTTGGTTCTGTCCAATTTTCTCTTTAAAATGATCAATATTTAAATTTTGTTCATTTTAATATTGTTTATTTGTTCAGTATTGCATATTTTAAACAAATAGAGAACACAAAAGTGTCTGAATATGAGAATTAGTACATGCACTAATGTTCATTGATCTTTGCAAGGATTGTCCACTTCAGAGGCTAAGGAGATGCTCCTTTTTGCTCAGCGGCCAGATTTTGGCGGGACTTTGGTCTGCGCTGTTTCGTCCGCGGTAACTGATGCTGTGGTACTGAAAGCCAAACTCAAATCGCTGAAAGGTTGAATGAACCGCCACGATTCATTTCGTACGCACGGGCAAAACTGAAGTTTCATATTCCACAACACACTAAAAACTAGAAATAAAATGAGACCGCGACAGGAAACAAAATTAGCTCTGTGGAACAGCTCATCAAAGCCACCCCCCCTCCCACTCGGCCCTGTACATTTACATTTGACATTTGACATTTTAGGCATTGAGCAGACGCTCTTATCCAGAGCGACTTACACAGTTTACATTTCTTTACATACAATTCATTTATACAGCTGGCTATTTTACCGAAGCAATTCAGGTTAAGTGCCTTGCTCAAGGGTACAATGGCAGTGCCCCACCTGGGAATTGAACCTGCAACCTCTGAGTTACAAGCCCAGTTCCTTAACCATTACGCTATGCTGCCAGCCCTGTAGCCGTGTGAGTCGGGAAACCACAGAAGAAGAAAGAAACCCTCCCGCCGGACGTGTTGCGACGCGTCGTTTCTGAACGGCGCTGTGAATGCGTACGTGGAGAGCGCTCGGCACGGGAAGACCGCACGAGGCTGCAGGTGCACTGAGCTGGCTGCTCTTGCCTCTTTTTTATTCCGTGCGATGCCCAGGTACCCCGAGACATCCTGAAAGCCCGAGGCACAGAGGCTGCGTGGTGGAGGAGACGGGAAATGGCCACCGAGCGGACATTGGCCTTTCTGACCGTCGCTGTTCTGCTTCAGAAATGGACCTGTGAATTCGAAGGTACTGATTCTTTCCTTCTGTCTTTCCTTCTTTCTTCACTTCTTTCTTCCTTCCTCTCTTTCGTGCGCTTCGTTGGCATGACCGCACATTGGCACAGTGTTACCAGAGCAGTTGTTTTCATTAAATGCAAATGGACAAAAATCTCGAAATCTCTCTCTCCCGTACACATCGAGTGCAGTTCAAGCGCCATCGCCCCGCAGGTTCAAGCGTCGGTTCCAATACATTCCTGCGCTCGGAAACGCAGACGGGTTGACTCTTTTCTCTTTTGTCTCTCTCGCCGCAAACCCAGGGGCGCGAGCCAGCCCCGTGACGTACGCGTACAAAGCTTTGGAAGGGGAGTTCTTCCTCGTGCAGTGTGCGCCTCCACGCCGGCCCCTACTCTACAACATGTCCGACGGCGCGGCGGAGAGTACGGCGTGGTTCAGGCAGGACGGGGAGGCCAAGGCGCATGTCCCTGGGACGGATGAGAGCGTCGTGAAAGTGGGAAACTCCCTGTGGTTCTCTAAGATTGCTGAAAGGCATTCTGGGAACTATTCGTGTCACAACGGGTGGGTGAAAGTTGTGACTCATATTTGAGCTTGTCCGCGAGTCTCGTGCGTGTCATGGCTAGCGTCGGGAGTCCTGCCCCAGGAACACAGCTTGTTCAACACGTTACTACTGAGATCAATTCAGAGTTGCCATCTCCAGAGAGTGGCATCCTGGTGAAAATAAGGGTTAAATATCAAATCAAAATGACACGATTGGGGGGGCCTCCCGCGTGGTCCAGTGGTTGCAACGTTCAACACTGGCCACGGAGACAGAGGGTTCGATTCTCCCGTCCCGCCAGAGTCGGCTCTGGCCGGGACCGCCACCGGGGGGCGGCGATTGGCTGTCCGCCCCAGGGAGTGGGGAGGGAAGCCGACAGGACGTTCGCTGTGCATAAGAGTGGCCCTGTAGTACCGGGTTACGGTCGACGGCCTGGCGAGTACCGTCTCGGAGGAGACGTTACTTCGCCTTCGTCACTACCGGTCGCAGGACTACGGCAGCGAACTCACATTACTAGGGGGGGATTGACATTAAAAAAAATAGCAGGTCTAATTGGCTGCTAAATTGGGAGAAAATGGGAGAAAATCAGAAACAAAATCTGTAAAAAAAAAAAGACACGATTGGGCCACTGTACCCCCCTTCTGGTCTCAGAATCTTAAAAGATAATTTTACGACCAAACTTTCATGACAGAAGTGGCAGACGCGCGCACAATGCTTTGATAACTCTGCGGCAAGGTCACAGAAGTGTTGTGATAATGTTGCCCTGGCTGTTGATTGGAGCAGAGAGGGGACGCTGCACTTCCTGGTTTCGGTGGTGCGTCGGACCGGCTGCGAAGACCACGGAAGGAATCACGTGAAGCTGACTCTGAAAATAGGGGGTCGAATCACTTGTCCCGGTGTGAGGTGTTATACGTCAGCTCCAGAACCAGCCATCACATGGTACAAGGTGAGCAGGTAACAGCACAGGTAACAGTGGGCATATAACAGCACAGGTAACAGGTGAGCAGATAACAGCACAGGTAACATGTGAGCAGATAACAGCACAGGTAACATGTGAGCAGGTAACAGCACAGGTAACATGTGAGCAGATAACAGCACAGGTAACATGTGAGCAGATAACAGCACAGGTAACATGTGAGCAGGTAACAGCACAGGTAACATGTGAGCAGGTAACAGCACAGGTAACAGGTGAGCAGATAACAGCACAGGTAACAGGTGAGCAGATAACAGCACAGGTAACAAGTAACATGTGAGCAGATAACAGCACAGGTAACATGTGAGCAGATAACAGCACAGGTAACAAGTAACATGTGAGCAGATAACAGCACAGGTAACAGGTGAGCAGATAACAGCACAGGTAACAAGTAACAGGTGAGCAGATAACAGCACAGGTAACAAGTAACAGGTGAGCAGATAACAGCACAGGTAACAGGTTAGCTGATAACAGCACAGGTAACAGTGGGCATATAACAGCACAGGTAACAGGTGAGCATATAACTGCACAGGTAACATGTGGCAGGTGAGCAGCACTGAAAGCTCTTTCATAATAATACTGGAAATACAAGCAGCATGTGATTATCTTCCAGGTTTTGCACTTAATTCATTCAATTTCACAGCACTGCAGCATGTGAGAGATTCCCACGACACAGTCAGCTCTTATCTCTCGAAGGGTAACCAGCGTAAACTGCCTGGAACGGTATCGCCGTGGTAATGCGATCCCCTGCATGGTGTCGGGATTCCAGCGGACCCCCTCTGTTGTCGAGCTGTGTCGTTTTAGCATTCACGGTGCGCAGCGCTTAACCTTCACAGTCATTGCTTTTTTTTGTCTTCGCTTTCGTTCGCTCCAGAACAACCGGACGCTGGACCCTGAACGCGGAGACCCGGAGGGCGACGGGATCTACCTGCGGAGAGTCTTAGCGGAGGACAGCGCCAACTTCACCTGCGATCTCAGCCACGAGGATGAGGACGGGATCGCCTGGACAGTTAGGAGGACAGTGAGGGTCCGGGCCATGCGTAAGAGACCGGGGGCCTGTATTGACGAAACGCCATAAGAGCGGCAGTGCTGATCTAGGATCAGTTTGTCCTTTCAGTTCATAGTGGATAGGGTTAGGATGTAGACGGGGGGGAAGCAGATCCTAGATCGGCACTCTTACTCTGAGGCGCTTTACACATACGAGCCCTGATCTAGGATCAGTTTGTCCTTTTCGCTCATAATGGATAAGGTTAGGATTTGAACGTGGGGAAACCTGATCCTAGACCTGCCGCTCCGTGATGCTTTATGCACGCGGGCCCAGATCGCGGGCCGGCCCGACCAAGCGTGTAACGCGAGTGTCTGCGTTTGACGTTGACAGAGAACGCCGCCGTGCACAAGCCCTTGATTCTCCATCCCCATGGCAACAAGACGGAGGAAGTCGAGCTAGGTAAAGCCCCCCGGAACGCCTGGACCTTTGCGCTCAACTCCGGTGAACGCACGGAGGAGAGACTCTGCGCGCGCGGTCAGCGTGTTTGTGACCTCCCGGAACCTTCCGTTTGCGTCCGGGTAACGTGGGCTCGGCTGCTGTGTTCCTCTCTTCCCAGGGAGGCCTCACACGCTGGCGTGCAGGGTGCAGTTCGAATCGGATGGAGACTCCAGATCGCCCATTCTGTGGTGGGCTAATTACCACGACAACGGCAGCCAGCTACTGAAAATGGACGATCCCGTGTGAGTCGCAAGAGCGAATCGTTTAGATATCGACTATATTTTGCAATGCATATAACAACGTGTGCTTACACTTCTAATGGCGGGCGGCAGTGTGGTCTAATGGTTAGGGCACCGGACTGGTTTGCAGCACTGCCGTTGTACCCTTGAGCAAGGTAGTTAACCCAAATTGCTTCAGTAAAATATCCAGCTGTATGAATGGATTGTATGTAAAGAAATGTCAACTTTGTAAGTCGCTCTGGATAAGAGCGTCTGCTAAATTCCTTAAATGTAAACGTAAATGATGTCACCCACATGCCTGCTTGATATCGTATGTAAGTGTATGCTGAAAATATTGTGAGAAAAGTGTTTAATTGACACAAATAATGACAAATATATAATGCATTAGAAAACAAGCAATTTATTACACCCGTGCATGGAAAATATATTTTCGTTGCATAAGGGGCGAATGTAATATGAGCATGTGTAATTGGTTGCCATGGCTCCAGGGAGGAAAAGTCGAGCGTCTGGGAGTACACTCTCAATCGAAGCGCACACCTGCCGGAGGTCACTGAGAGGCACCTGAGAGCCACCTTCACCTGCTGGGCTCAGAACTCCGGGGGCAATTCTAGCGCCACCATAACGCTGAGGAGAAAACCTGCAGGTGCCGTGGCCATGATGAGGATGGTTTTTATTGTTGTTGTTGTTGTTGTTATATTTTTATTATCATTAGCTGTAGACAAGACATACTTCACCAGGTTAAATTGCAGGTTCTATGCTACAGTATTGCAAGTTCTGTGCTACATAGTAAGAGTTATAGTCCAGTGGTCCCCAACCTCGGTCCTGGGGGCCCACTGTGTGTGCTGGTTTTCGTTCCAACCATAATTGTAGCCTCTCTATTGTAACTAGCTGTTAATTGTTCTTAATTAGACACTTTTAATTTATATTAAAGCATGATTCCACACTGTTAAGACCATATGTCAGAAATAGCTATGCATGCCATGAACAATAAATGTCCCATGTTCACATCCCAGGACATTTAATCAGTCACGATTGCTCTCATTTTCTGTAATGCGCTGTATGACACATGATTCCTTTACAAAGAGGTTACATCTTTTAATTGATTCAATTGTAGACAGGTGAAATCAGTGGGGGCCTTATTTTTTAAAGTGAACAGCTGGTCACAGAAACCATTTGTGGAAAATGAAGAATTCAGTGACAAAGCAATTGGCAACGAGCCAAACCTGCATTGTGTTAAAATAAGTTCAAAGAAGAAAATGGTAGAACTTACACGGATGTTTTCAACAACCTTGATTGATCAAGAGACTAGCAGGAACAAAAACCAGCATACACAGTGGGCCCCCAGGACTGGGGGTTGAGGACCACTGAGCTATACCACTGATGGTCCAGTGACACACTCGCTTTCCAATGCAGAGAATGCAAATGAAGATGATCAGGGCCCGAGTCTTCGGAAAGAAACATTTCACATATTGTTTTTCAATCCCCGTGCTTTATATTTTTTTCGTTAAAGTTTCTTTTATTTATATATGTTTTTATGGTACTGGATGCATTTTACGATTCGCGTCGCGTCATGGTTCTAGGCTGGTATAGTTGACATGGGCTTTATAGATGTTGCACATACTCTCGCTGGTCTGGGAGTACTATTAGCCAGTTTTTATATATATATATATATATATATATTTAAATATGCCATTTAACAGACGCTTTTATCCAAAGCGACTTACAGTAGCGAATGCATACATTTTCCAGTATATGTGGTCCCAGTGGGGATTGAACGCACAACATAAGCCTTGTCAGCACCCATGCTCTAGGCAGGCAGTGTGGTATAATGGTTAGGGAACTGGGCTTGTAACGTTAAGGTTGCAGGTTCAATCCCCAGGTGGGACACTGCCATTGTACCCTTGAGCAAGGTACTTAGCCTGAATTGCTTCAGTAAAATATCCAGCTGTATAAATGGATTGTAAAGAAATGTCAACTGTAAATCGCTCTGGACAAGAGCGTCTGCTAAATGCCTGTAATGTAATGTAATGCTCTACCTACTGAGCCGCGCAGAACCAGTTCTGTGTCACCGTTGCTCATAGAAGTCGTGCGGAGGCACTTGTGTTGCGCTGTAGGTCGCTCTGGATAAGAGCGTCTGCTAAATGACTGTAACGTAACATAATGTAATGTTATCAGTCTGTTACCCTACGGGATAATGTTGCACGTACTAATTCCAGTTGCTTCGGTTTCAGCGGCTGGACTCATACTGGTCATCGCACTTCCTGTCGTGGCGCTGTTTTTCGTAACTGGAGTCAGCGTCTTGGTGCGGATTCACTGGTTCGAGATCTACCTGCTGTACAGAACGTACCTGCCCCTGGAAGACTCGGTCTCAGGTGAGATACCTGCACACGCAACCTGGCGATGACACGCGGCTGAAATCGAGCTGTCGCTCGATCGTCGTTTACAGGTTTACAGCCGAAACACGTCGGCGTTTTCAAGGGTTCTTTTTTTAGAAATGTGTAAATAAAGGTAGAGGAAAAGTCCAATTTAAATTTCAGGCTGTAAGGCCATAGAGGGTGACATTTTTGAGATGGGTGTACACTTTAAAGGGGCGCTGCATATACATATATATATTTTTTAATGATGGTGATTTACCCTATTTTAATTTAAAAGGTCACCATAGTACTGCACTAATTAAGCACCCATCTACGGGAAAGTGACCGGCACACAGACTCTCCTGTTTGATGGTTTATGGGTCTATAGGAAGAATGTGTTCGCATTGATGCTGCTGCCCTCGTTTAAGAGTTTACTGGGGAAGTTCAGCCATTTCCGAATGGCACACGCCCGAGTTTACGCTTGGAAATCATGTGAATCATGTGAAAAGTGTCTGTCCCGACACAGCACTTAAAGTCGCGATGCTGACAGTCGATTACCTCGAGAGCGTTGTTTATCTTTTCATGTTTCCCCTACGCCCTCCCAGCTGCCGTTTGCACGCGCATTCCCCAAGTGCGCAAACAGGAAGTGGCCCGTTTAAAATAACACATTCTGGTAACACTCTTCCGCCTGACGTGGTAAGGTGTCGAGACTGTTCGCCGAGCCGATTGGCCTGCTGATCTGAAAGTGTTGCTCCTGTCTCTGCCGTGCCGCGCAGCGGGGAAGGAGTACGATGCCTTCGTGTCGTGCGTGAGCGGCCCCTCCTCGGCGGGGGGGGAGGAGGAGGAGGAGGACGGCGACCTCACGGGGGAGACGCTGGGACTGTGCCACCTGCCGGACGTGCTGGAGAAGCAGGCCGGCTACAGGCTGTGCCTGCTGCAGAGGGACTCGGAGGCCGGAGGAGGTGAGGACTCCTGTCCACGGTCGAGCGCGGAGCGCGGAGTAAAGCGCAGAAGGAAGGAGTAGCGATTGCGGTAGAGAGCCGAGTGCAGTGCAGAGTACAACGGAGGATATACGCCATTTAGCAGACGCTTTTATCCAAAGCGACTTACAGTAGTGAATGCATACATTTTCAGTATATGTGGCCCCAGTGGGGAATGAACCCACAACCTAAGCATTGCCAATGCTGTGCTCTACCAACTGAGCCACAGAGAACCACAACCTGAGAGTGGAGTACAGTAGAGGAGGAGAGTTGTAATGTATTCTAATGTTCTATTCTCGTGTTCTTAAATGTGGCCATTGAGGGCTTTAGTAGTGGCTTGTGCAGCTGAGCAAAGCTCAGTGTGTCCTCCTGCTTAAAGGAAAATGTAAAAAAATATGATGTGTGGTGTTTCCGTGTTGCAGTGTAATAGGGCTGTAATAGGGTTGTAATAGGCTGTGTGGTGTGTCTGTGGTGCAGTGTAATAGGGTTGTAATAGGGTTGTAATAGGCTGTGTGGTGTGTCTGGTGCAGTGTAATAGGGTTGTAATAGGGTTGTAATAGGTTGTGTGGTGTGTCTGTGGTGCAGTGTAATAGGGTTGTAATAGGCTGTGTGGTGTGTCTGTGGTGCAGTGTAATAGGGTTGTAATAGGCTGTGTGGTGTGTCTGTGGTGCAGTGTAATAGGGTTGTAATAGGGTTGTAATAGGTTGTGTGGTGTGTCTGTGGTGCAGTGTAATAGGGTTGTAATAGGTTGTGTGGTGTGTCTGTGGTGCAGTGTAATAGGGTTGTAATAGGCTGTGTGGTGTGTCTGTGGTGCAGTGTAATAGGGTTGTAATAGGTTGTGTGGTGTGTCTGTGGTGCAGTGTAATAGGGTTGTAATAGGCTGTGTGGTGTGTCTGTGGTGCAGTGTAATAGGGTTGTAATAGGGTTGTAATAGGTTGTGTGGTGTGTCTGTGGTGCAGTGTAATAGGGTTGTAATAGGGTTGTAATAGGTTGTGTGGTGTGTCTGTGGTGCAGTGTAATAGGGTTGTAATAGGGTTGCGTGGTGTGTCTGTGGTGCAGTGTAATAGGGTTGTAATAGGTTGCGTGGTGTGTCTGTGGTGCAGTGTAATAGGGCTGTAATAGGTTGTGTGGTGTGTCTGTGGTGCAGTGTAATAGGGTTGTAATAGGGTTGTAATAGGTTGTGTGGTGTGTCTGTGGTGCAGTGTAATAGGGTTGTAATAGGGTTGTAATAGGGTTGCGTGGTGTGTCTGTGGTGCAGTGTAATAGGGTTGTAATAGGTTGCGTGGTGTGTCTGTGGTGCAGTGTAATAGGGCTGTAATAGGTTGTGTGGTGTGTCTGTGGTGCAGTGTAATAGGGTTGTAATAGGTTGTGTGGTGTGTCTGTGGTGCAGTGTAATAGGGTTGTAATAGGTTGCGTGGTGTGTCTGTGGTGCAGTGTAATAGGGTTGTAATAGGTTGCGTGGTGTGCCTGTGGTGCAGTGTAATAGGGCTGTAATAGGTTGCGTGGTGTGTCTGTGGTGCAGTGTAATAGGGTTGTAATAGGCTGCGTGGTGTGTCTGTGGTGCAGTGTAATAGGGTTGTAATAGGCTGCATGGTGTGTCTGTGGTGCAGTGTAATAGGGTTGTAATAGGCTGCATGGTGTGTCTGTGGTGCAGTGTAATAGGGTTGTAATAGGCTGCATGGTGTGTCTGTGGTGCAGTGTAATAGGGTTGTAATAGGCTGCATGGTGTGTCTGTGGTGCAGTGTAATAGGGTTGTAATAGGGCTGTAATAGGTTGCTCGGTGTCACACAGTGTGCCGTTCTCCGCGCAGCGTACACGGAGGACGTGCTGCGCTCGATCCAGCGGAGCCGGCGGGTGATCTGCGTGCTGAGCCCGCGCTACCTGCGCAGCGCCTGCCTGTACGAGCTGGAGACCGGCCTGCAGGCCCTGCGCGAGGACCCGGAACTCCGCCTCATCCTGGTCTGGAGCGGCCAGGCCCCGCCCCTCCTCGGAGCCCCGCCCCTCCCCCCCGCCGTGCGCCGGGCCCTCCGGGTGCTGCCCGCCCTCCGCTGGAGCCCCGGCGACTCGGCCTTCTGGGAGGACCTCAAACGGGCCATGCCGGCCCGAACGCTCGCCGCCCTGTCAGTCGGCGCCAAGCTGTGCGCTGAGGGAGGGGCGGAGCGGGGGGAGCTCTGACAGACAGCCGGCAGGTCACACCTGTGTGCTATGGACCCCTCTGTCGATATATCTCACTATATATATACACACATACATACACATACACACACACAGCTAACTGCACACATTTGAGTGAATGAAGGGTTCTGGTGGCTCTGTTATGGCGTGGGGTGCATTTTCCTGCCATGGTTTAGGTTCACTCAACCCCTTAGAGGGCAAGGTGAACGGCGATAAACACAAAGGCATTCTGAGCGGTCACCTTCATCCCGTGGTGAAGCACTTCTATCCTGATGAGATGGTCTCTCTTATAGGATGACAATGCCCCCATCCACAGGGCACGAGTGGTCACTCAATGGTTTGATTAACATGAAAACGATGAAAACCACATGCCATTGTCCCCTGTCCCAGTCACCAGATCGCAACCCAGTTGAATGCTCATGGGAGATTCTGGAGCGGCGTCTGAAACAGCATTTTCCACCACCATCAACAAAACACCAAATGATCGTGGAAGAATTGACATTTGGGGATTTAGCAGATGGTGTTGCGTAGACACTTGTAGAATCTACGCCAAGGCACAGTGAGGCTGTTCCAGCAGCTCGCGGTAGCCCCACACCCTATTAAGACCCATTTTATATTTGTGTTTCCTTTATTTTTCAGTTACCTGTTTATTTATTTTATTTAACCTTTATTTAACCAGAATAGTCTCATTGAGATTAAAAATCTCTTTTACAAGAGCGTCCTGGCCAAGATAGGCGGCAGCACAATTACAATTACAAGTACAAGTTTACAGACAAAAGTAAATGAAAAAACAAACATATGACAATTAAAACAAGGGCAAATCACAGAACCATTCGTAATCATTCAAAACATCTGCAGCCAGATGTGCTGGATTCCATATCACTTAGAAGTGTTTTAAAAGCAACCAGTGAGACCAGCTCCTGCAGGTTCAGGTGGTTTTGCAGCTGATTCCAGGCGGAAGGAGCTGCATACCTGAATGCCCTTTTTGCCAGTTCAGTACCGACCCGAGGGACAGTTAGTATGAATAAGTCCTGGGAACGGAGACCATAACTGCCCATACTTTTTTGGCGGATGTACATCCGTAGGTAAGTTGGCAGTAGTCCAAGGATAGCCTTATAAATAAGGATATGCCAGTGGTTGAGTCTACGGGTGGACAGGGCAGACCATCCAACCCGAGCATATAAAGTACAGTGATGAGTAAGGGCTTTAAAATGTGTGATGAATCTCAGCGCTCCATGGTAGATAGTATCCAGTACCTGTCTGTGTGTATATTTGACCGTGGGGGGAATCATCACTCATAATTTACTATCAATTTGCTGTTAAATTGTAACTTTCTATTTATATATCGTATATTATCTTATATATTATTATATATTATGTGCTGTGTTTTGTGTATTCTGCTTAATTTGAGTTACGTGATGCCGCAAACATAATTTCCCAAAGTGAACATTTTATTTATTTATATTTGTGTGTGTGTGCATGTGTGATAGTGTATGAGTGTGTGTGAGCGTATGTGAGTGTGTGTGAGCATGTATGTGTATTAGTGTGTGTGTATGTGTGTGTGTGTGTGCGTGATGACTTTAAAGGGGGTCAATTTTCCTTTATCAGCTTGTAGCGCATCCAAAATGTCATGTCTTAAACTTTCACATTTCAACCTTCCAATTTCAGCCAATAAGCTTCCCGATTCCTCCAGGATTGTCCAATCACAGACTTTGGCAGGGAGTGTGAATGTAAACATTGGCCAATAAGCATTAGCCTTAGCCAGTGCAGTTACGAAGCGGACAGTGACTACTGCATGGCTGCTTTTCAAAAGGCGTTCAGAAGTTCCCTAAAATTAGCGACAAACGATGTATGTTGGCGAGGAAGGGAAATATGATTTTTTTTAATGATTTGTATTGTGCCCATACTCCTTATGACCTTTAGGTGGTGATGTCTTCTCAATAAAGTTGTATTGGTCCATACAGTATCTCTATGTGTTGTTAAGATGGAAACACTTGGAAGCTGAGTGGCTGTTACTGGGTATACTACGGCTTCAGCTAAATAGACTGTTCTCTCACAATCACTGGTCAGAGTTCAGCAGAGGGGTCTAGCTGGGTTACCACATTGTGCTGTGTAATACAAATGCGTCACGATTCACAAGGACAGAGCAAAGAATCGCGTAGCTTGCCACAATGCCGTACAACAACACAGAAGATGAAGGACCGAGGCTATCACTCCCTCTCGTTCTCCCACACACACTCACACACACACACACACACAAACACACTCACACACACGCATATACACGCACTCGTGCACACTCACACACACAAACACAATCGCACACGCATACACACCCACACACAAACACACACACACACAGGCATATACACACACATAGACATAAACACACACACTCATGCACACCCACACACACTACCACTGCCGTAATGAGAGCACGATCGCGGGTGTAGGCATTTACAGCATTTAATATTCCCAAATGCATGAGTTAGCTAGCCTGTACTGTTATGCAGTGGCCAAACTTTATTATTATTATTATTATTATTATTAATAATAATAAAAGTTGATAGTGGGTACAGTGATTATTGATCCAATGCTAATTAACCTAAAAAAACCTATTTAAAGAAATAAGCTCTCTGCTAAACTATGGTGTGCTTGCTAAAGTTATTTGCAAGTGTTTGCCTTGATGAACACAGCTGGGTGAAAGGATATCTCAGCACTCAAATGGCCCTGTTAAAAGGATCCCTCGTTTACTCAATGTTTCTTTTATTTTGGCAGCTACCTGCATTTATCACCCATCGCACCCCCCATAATCTCTGTCTTATCTTTCAATCTCTTCCTTCATATTTATCAAAACAAATGTCAAGGACACAGACCAGACAGATTCCAAGATTTCCTACCGTGGGTTACACGGTCGTGGTTAGATAGTAACCCTATTTTTTTAGAAAGAAGAAGATAGTAACTTCTTTTTTGGCATTTAGCAGATACTCTCATCCAGAGCGACTTACACAATTTACATTTATTTACATAGAACCCATTTGTATAGCTGGATATTTTACTGAAGCAGTTCAGGTTAAGCACCTTGCTTAAGGGTACAACGGCAGTGCCCCCACCTGGGAATCGAACCAGCAACCTCTGAGTTACAAGCCCGGTTCCCTAACCGTTACACTACACTGCCGTCCTCAAACCTCGCGGGAGTTGGACAAAATAGGGAAAATTAGGGTTACTATCTAGCCATGACCGGGTTCCACCGTAGAGTGCCGTTTGTGTGACCTTTGACCCCAACCTTACTGGATCGCCTTACTGTGTGACTGCTGGTCTGTATATATGGGGGATCTGGGTAATGGGATTGCAGAGAAATTACCTTCTGTCCATTTTACATGTATATGTGTCATATGTTTTCCTTAGTCCGCTCTCAAATTTAAACGTGCAGAACGCGATCTTTCTGTCTTTCGCGAGTTCGGCGTCGTAAAACATTTTCTTAAAAAGGAAGCCATCATGTCATCTTTCTTTCCCGTTTTCCTTGTTTGCCTTCAACCCCGTCGGTGTCACATGGCATCACATGCAGTAGCCTCGTCCCTTCCCTGCCCCGCCAAGGTCACCGTCACCGAGGGTGTCCCTGCGTAACACCCCCGGTTTATTGTCTGCCATAACCGCTGGATCAAACATTAATGTTTAAACGAACGCACTTGCTTAAGGAAACTTCCAACCATAAAAGTATCGCTGACAACAATGCACCGTATCTACTAGTGTACGATGCATTTTCTTTTTCTTTTTCAATTTAAAAAATGATAATAATTTCAGATTTTTTTTAGCCCATTTTCTTCTCACAATTTGGTGACCAGCTGTACCCTCTACTGCTTTAATAGCCCCTCCCCCACGAGCCCGCCTTCCGCAACTACGGGACCAGCCGCTACCCCGGGACTGGCGATGAACCGCTTCCTCTGAGACGGAACTCGCCAATTCGTTTTGCCCACGGCGAGGCTTTCTGTGCTCGCGGCGAGCTCGTGCCGGCTTTCCCTCCCCATTCCCCCTGAGGTGGACAGCCAATCGGCGCAATAAGGCATCAAGCCCTGGCCACAGTTGTAGTGTGGATCGAAGGTGGAAGAGCCACACGCAGATCTCACGAGTATCTAAAAGCTGAACGCAAGCGATCAGCCACTAAATCTGTGAACAGACTAGGAGCGGGAAAACGGATAGAAAAAGAAAAGAAATAAGGAAACCCCGGGACAAAACCCCACGGGAATAAAACCAACAGAAACAACCCTAATAGGGCGAACACTCCTCACCGAGGAGCATGGAAAAAGAGAACAAATGTCTGCAGAGACTTTAGCTCTGGGGGAATTTAGCCCCAACAAACAAAGAATAATATCTCAAAGGGAACCACCGAAGTGGTGAGCTTAAAACCCTTCGTTTGGAGATGATTCATCTCCCTAAAAGGCTACCACAGAGTGGTGACGCTAAACCTTTATTTTGAGATTAATAACTTAGTTCCTTCTCTTTTTAACTAAGAGAAAACCACAGGGTGGTCAAACTAAACCTTAGTTCAGAATACCGGCTAGAGCGTAATAATTAGTTTACACGGAAGCGTTTGAGTGAGGGAAGAAGGGACCTTAAGTAGGAGACGGGATTAATACTGATCGCTCTCAGCTGAGAGTGATCAGAGAACCCACCGACACAAGACCTTATAAGGGCGGCAGAAATGACAACGATTCCTTTCAGAAGAAAGAGGAAAAGACTATCACATGACCACGCGCCCTCCAGAGACCGTACGAGGTAAAACCGTGACAACAGTGGGCAACCTGCACTCCGGGCAAGTGCACTTACAGTTGCACCACCCGGTACACCCATGCATTTTTTTTTTTTTTTGAAAACATAACTACCAAAGTTATTTCACTTAACTTTTTACTTTTTAAACCAACATTGACAATAATGTCCAAATTCATGGTAACCTTAAAATAAGAAGTATATTTGATATATTTGTGATATTAATATATCCCAACTGACATCAGTTAATGTTCTTTATTTATATATTGTTTATTTGTTTCAAATTTTTTCCCGTTTTCCACAGGAATTTGCCGCTTGTCTCTACGAGGCAAGATCGAGGGCAGCAAACCATTTCGTTCAACGCAAAATTTGCCCACCCATGTTCTGGAGTCACCCTTATGTCCTTCTCAGCAAAGCACTCAGTGGATCACGCCCCCCTTCCCCTGGGGCGGACAGCCAAACGCCGCCCCCCAATCGGGGCTCACCACCAGGGCCGGTCTGGTGCAGTCGGGTTTAGAACCACCAGCGTGATAGGCAGCTCACACTCATAAAGGACCAGCCAATGCGGGTGCGATAGATCAGTTAACGTTCTGAATATGAACTATACAGATTTTGGATACTGATGATGGTTTTAGTGTCAAATTAATACATCTTTTGAATAATTAATTTGACTGATAAAAACTCAAGCAACGTTGTGCTCTGTATTGCATCATTACTGAAGGCCAGGGAGCAGACTGATTTATATTTTTGAAGGTCAACACGGGTGAGAATCAAGACAAAAAGAAGGAGACAGAAACAGACCCAATTTAATTGATGGCCCAAGAGAGAAATGCCTGTGCACGATTTTGATGTCGCAGGCTTGAGAAAAACTTGACTAAACACTAAACACTGTCACTCAACGTCCAAAAGAAGCACACTCTGTGGCCTAAGGAAACTTTCATGGTATGGAATGTGTCTAAAGAGCTACAACTTCTTATGGCAATGTTACAGCATAGTCACACAACGGAGAAAAGCATCTTCGACCGCAACTGTCCTTCGCTTTAAAAAATAAATAAATAAGTGTGTGAGTGTGATATGTATCACAAACTCTACAGCTCCAAAGACGCCTACAGTGTCTTTTGATGACGTAAAAGGACATATTTTGTCCTTGATATAAATAATGAGTGATCTTCAGGAGGATCAAAGATTTTATACAATATAATATAAATAGTTTTGTACTCCATGCAATCAGCTGAAAAATGTTTTATGGTACTGCGTGACTTTTATATCTTTTTGGAAATATATGACTTATGTAACACTGAGAAATAAAATTTGTCTGGTGTCACATTTATTGTATTACTTATTGTTTTACGGGCTGAAGATGGACTTTGGATGGACTTTTGATCTGCCTTTAAATGATAGAATTATGAAAATGGAGTGGTTGCTCAATCCAAACAAAAACAAAGGCTTTGAAATTGTTGATATGGGGTGTGAAAAAAGCCAAATGACATGACATCAAACATTATAGAACCTTGCAAAAAATAAAGGTTTGCACTACCCTAAAAGAAAAATACAATGTGTTTGTATTTTTAAACGCATAACTGTTTTCTCACCTCGTGCTCAGATGGAATAAAAGCTGACAGGTTTTGCCTGTAGGCCGTCGTCAAGGCAACCGATGTGCAGCAGCAGAAGTGCACAAAGACTTATATTTTGATTTGTTAATTAAAACATCCTTTTGTCAATAGCATTCAGTGTTCAAATAGCCAATTGGTCAACCCATTAAGTGCGATCGCCCGTGTAAGATTATCGCCCGTAAACTCGCACTACATTTACATTTACATTTGACATTTTAAGCATTTAGCAGACGCTCTTATCCAGAGCGACTTACAAGACGTTGCACTACATCCCTGTTATACTGTTGATGACGCGATGAGCCTAAAACACGTCTCTTTTTAAAAACAATTCCCTCTGAATACGTGGTGTAAAAATTAAATTGTGCAATAAAAAAACAAAACAGCATTCCCTTTCTTATTCATTGCTTATTCATTGCATAACATCATGATTTAAGCAGGCTTGAGGCGTGTTGTTTTTTATTACTGGTATGAGTAAAAGTTAGGCTACTTGAAGAGTTAACCATTGGTTTTGTAGTACAATCCGATTTACTCCATACTGGTGTGACGGTGTTGGTTCTGCACGCAGCGAGTTTCGAACCGAGAGATCTCGACGCGACAAGAGAGCGATTAAGCTCGATGAGTAAAAGACTCAAGTCCCCAACTCCAGGAACTAATCGCACTCTTATCCACGTCACTCTACAGCGGGCGCTCACGTGAGCCCATCCGCTACACTGGGTTATAGACAAAGTAATGGAAACACCAAATGAAAAAGTACTCCTATTTTGAAGTAACTAAATTGCAATAAAAAAATGTTAGGGTGTGTTTCACAATGCCAGTACTAATTACCAATGTGTTTCTGCTATAAAGGGATGTTCTAAATTCAACACTTTAATATGTGATTTTCTTTAAAGCAACATGAGAGATCTAACAGATTTCGAAAGAGGTCAAATAGTTGGGCCCGTATTGCAGGTTGGTGTAGTTGGTGTCTGAATTGCAGTTACTGAAATAGCCAAATTATTGAATGCATCAAGGGGAACAGTGTCGAAAATCAAGGCGGAATACACCAAACAAGGAAAAACTGCATCAGGGAAGAGGAACCGTGGTGGCAGGTCGAATCTCACCGACAGGGATAGACGGACGCTTAACAGGATAGTTGCTAAAAACCACAAAACAACGGCCTCAAAACTGACCACAGCATCAAATATACACCTCCGTGGCCCAGTCTCAACTAAACCTTTATGTTGTTTCACAAAGCTGATATTTATGGCATGGCTGCCATTCGGAAATCGCTTGTAACCAAGGCCAATGCACAGCAACGTATAATGTACATAATCACCAGATCTAAACATCACTGAACCTTTATGGAAAGTTCTGGAACGTAGAGTGCGGAGTAGCTTTCCGCCGCCTTCATTTCTCAAAGAACTGGAGGCTTTTGTTCTTGAAGAATGGTCCAATATCCCACTAGAAACTGTTCAAAACGTGTATAATAGCATTCCAAGGGCTGAAGTTGATCTGGGGCAAAGGCTGGTCCAATTCCTTATTAGTTCGTAAATATTCATTTATTGTTTGTTGTATTGATTGTATTATTTATTATTTTGGCTAACCCCTGCATGTATCGTGGCTATAGTTTTTATAGCCTCTATGAAACGTCAAGAGACTGTCTTCCAGCCACGGATAGTATGCTTTAAGTAAAATGTTAAGCTAACAACCATTAACATGCATTTTGTCCGGACAATACCATAGAATTATAATGAATAGCGTGTATTTAAAAATGCATTTATCCCTGCGTCAATACAACTTTTAAATAGCTTTTACAACTTTTAAACAGCTTTTAAAACTTTCAAAACAGCTTTTAAAACTTTTAAAACAGCTTTTAAAACTTTTAAAACAGCTTTTAAAACTCTTAAAAATAGCTTTTAAAACTTTTAAACAGAGGTCAGGATGGACACTGGAGGATTTTTGTGTTGTTTTATTAAGGGATTTGTGCAGATCTTTGTATGTTTTTTTTGTATGTGGAATGACCAGCAGGTCATTTTTGTATGTTTTCTGTATGTGGAATGTCTGTCTTTTTATGGCTGCAGCATGGGTGAAAGCCCAAGCCAAATCTTCCACTTGTGGAACAATAAAGTTAATCTTGAATCTTGAATCTTGAATTTAGGAATTTTTATTTGAAGGAATTGCATCAAGAAACCTGGGACATATGTAGGCCACTGTTGGGAGGATGAAAGCTTTAAATGTACTTTTTCATTCCTACTTTACAACATGAATAAAAAAGGACTGGGTGGCATTAGCAATATTTGCTTTTTGCATTTCCATGCTGATAAACTCTTCCTTATTGATGTGCTTTCCCGCATGCGGTCGGCACCTCAGACTACGCGACGAGGGATGTGTGGAGTGATGGCTCTTTTTGGAGGATTCTGCTCATTAGAACGCATGGTGGCGGCGATATCATCCACGGCCGTGAGAGATGCCACTGTGCATCCACGTGTGGAACGCAATTTGGACAAGAGCAAGAGTATGATTTATAGTTCATAAAATATGCTAACCTTGAAAATGTCACTTTTGTTATAAAGCACTAAAGTACATAGCGTAATCAAATTGCAGAGCTATGGTTTGTTCCAGTCTGAAAGGACACGAGGGGAGAAGACTTTGGTCTATCCAAAAGCGTTTATTGTTTCATAGTTTATTGTCTCATAGTGAACGTGGTGTGTCATTGTGAATTTGTTGAGTCGCAAATGTGGATTTTTTTAATGTTGCATGGAAGCTTATGTATGATCACATAATCTTGGGACAGTGTTAAGGAAACAATAGACTAAGGATCAAATGAATACTCAAATTCAGTTAAATGCTTATATAAAGCGTTCAATTAACGTATCATTTAGTATTAAGTTACAGAGTCAAATACACTCAGTGGCGAAATTATTAAATATTATTTTTATTTTTACGTTGTTTTTTTTATACCGTAGGCTATATAAAAGAATGGAAGAGAGAAAACTAAAACTTTGCAAACATGTTGAAAAGATCAGATGAAGTACAACTCCTAAGCACTAGATGGCAATGGTCAGAGAGCAATTTTTAAGTTATAAATCGTAGAAATATGCCCTCTGGGTTGGACATGTTAAGCGAACTTCCTTGGTTGTTTTGATTCGTCTCTGAGTATAACGCCGAACATGACTTTGTTCCACGAGGTAACAGAATAAGAAATGAATGAAATATGTGAACAACAGCAGGACATATCATAAAGCATTAATTTATCGAGCAAGCGAACTTTGGCTGACCGCTTGTTACATCTCTAGTGAGCTATGTCGCCACATTAACTAACATTAGCTATTCAACGGTCCGGCTGAATGAATCGTAAGCCAGCTAACATTTACAAGAATACGAATTGTTATTTCGCTGGTGAGAGTGCTGCTTTCAGTCTGATCACAAACTTGATTGTTTTCAAATGCGCTGCTCTGTCTTGCAGGACAAAGTAAAAATTCCTTTCGGGTCCAAACACCTGGACGCAACCTTAAGTATCCCTGCCAAAGCCAGCGATGTGAAAAGTGCCGTGGTCCTCACACACGGAGCTGGTGGAGACATGAACTTCAGGCATCTGGTATCACTCGCAGAAGTTCTGGCCTCCACCGGTTTACTATGTTTGCGATTTACATGCAAAGGACTAAACCTCGTGTACAGAGTGAAGGCTTATAATGCTGTTGTGGTAAGGAATTGATCTCACAGATGTGCGCCTAAATGTATTAACATTAACTGCGATAGTGATCAATGTGGTGCATTTTTTAAATAATTGACTGATACTTCCTGGGATATTCCAAGACATGGCATTAGTGCACCAACATGTCCCATATAAACATTAACGTTAAAATATGTAGGCCTTCTTTGTTTGTTTCTAACACGCCGTGTGAATCATGCCTCACCGACGTCACGTTGTTTGTTCTGTTCTGCAGGAATATGTGCAAAACCTAAAGACCTTCACGTTCAAAAACATTTTCCTTGGCGGTAAGCATGTATGTTTATAACTTAAACACCTCACATGCAATACAGTTATCCATTGTGGTGGACGTGCTCACTTGTAGCACAACCAACACAAAACAGTTGGAGAAACAATTGAAAGTCCATAACTATGAAAGTGGAAATGATCAACTCTAGTTTGTTTTAATCCCCAATTCCCATGTTGTAAATAGGCCAACAGGCCTTTTTTTTTTTTTTGCAGTCATACAGCATTTGTGGTGCTAGACATTCCTGTCACCGGCGTCACAGTAGGTCAAACAGTGGCGATTTTAGAGTTTTAAAACGTGGGGTGCAATGGGCAGAAATCATTTTCTTTTAAATATTTTTTGACATTGATTTGAAAATTGTAATCTTTTCATCCCAACAGTAGGGGGTGCATTTGCACCCCCTGCACCTGGGGTAAAATCGCCACTGAGGTCAAATATAATGCACAACACCTGAGAAGTGCAGTCCTGTAAGGTTTGTCTTTCACATACACTATATGGCCAAAAGTCAGTGGACACCCCTACTAATTATTGAGTTCAGGGCTGTTTCTCAGGGTTTGAGATAGGCCCTTTAGTTCCAGTGAAGGGTATTCTTAATGCTACAGGATACGAAGACATCTTCGCCGATTGGGCGCTTCCAACTTTGTGGCAAGAGTTTGAGGAAGTGCCCTTTGCTGTTCCAGCATGACTGTGCCCCTGTGCACAAAGCGAGGTCCATAAAGACATGGTTAAACACAGAGCCCTGATCTCAACCCCACTGAACACCTTTGGGAGGAATTAGAACGCAGATTGCGAGCCAGGCCTTCTCATCCAACATCAGTGCCTGACCTCACAGATGCTCTTTTGGCTGAATGGGCACAAATTCCCACAGACACACTCCAAAACCATGTGGAAAGCCTTCCCAGAAGAGTGGCAGCTGTCATAGCCACAAAGGGGGGGTCCAACTCCATATTAATGCCCATGGTTTTAGAATGGGATGTCCAACAAGCTCATATAGGCGTGATGGTCAGGTGTCCACTGACTTTTGGCCTTATAGTGTAGATCGTGCGTTAACGGGACTGCACGTTGATAGACGGAGGTTTTGTGCTGTGGCTGGGGCCGACGCTTTGTGTGTCTTTGTACTGATCGTGTCACCGGTGCGCGGCGCTCTGCGTTTCGCAGGCCGCTCCATGGGAGCCAGGGCTGCCGCCGCCCTGGTGAGGCGGCTGACCGAGGAGGCAGGCGACGCGGTGCAAGGCCTGGTCTGTCTGTCCTTCCCGCTGCACCCTCCCGGACGGACGCGCGACCACAGGAAGCGCAGCGAGGATCTCCTGAGGCTGACTCACACCCCCGTGCTTTTCGTCTCGGGAACCGCTGACGAGATGTGCCAGAGGGTGAGGACAGGGGTGTGGGCCCGGGCTGGGCGGCAGTGTAGAGTAACGGTTCGGGAACTGGGCTCGTGACTCAGAGGTCGCAGGTTCGAGTCCCAGGTGGGGGCACTGCCGTTGTGCCCTTGAGAAAAGGTACTTAACCTGAATTGCTTCAGTAAAAATATCCATCTACAGGTAACTGCTGAAATATAGGCAACAGTTTGGTAGGAGAGTCCTAGCTGGTCTCGTTGGAAAGGGGAGGGCCGGGTCTATCCGCTGGTACCAACTGTGGCACCCCCCTGATGGACATTCGCGGTACTGCACTGGTTTAATGGATCCCTCATTTACTCGAGCTTCATTAGGCACTCTGGATAAGAGTGTCTGCTACATGTAAATGAACCTATTCTGCGGTCTCACTCGCACTATGTAAAAAAACACACAAAAAAACAGGCCCACGTGATCTGGTCAGCAGCCAAAGAGCGTGAGCAAAACTCTGCGGTGCTGAATAAGATTTTTCCACCGGCAACACGATCACTCTGAACCAAGTCACCATGACCTATAACCTTTGACCTTTCCTGCCTGACGTCTCAACCCAAACTGTTGTCAGGGTCGTTTTAGTGAAGAAACGCACGAATGATCTTCGTAGATCGGCTTCCTTTTAAACGCGCACTTTTGTATGCTCCTTGTAGGACCTTCTAGAAGATTTAACAAAGAAGATGAACGTTCCAACTGCCGTCCACTGGACAGAGGGAGCCAGCCACGGCCTAGCAGTGCGGGGGAGGCCTGAGGAGGAAGTGCTGGAGGAAGTGAACTCTCGCATCTCGGCGTGGATCCTGGAGCACGCGTGACACGCGGCGCTGTTCGGGAGCCGGCGACTTCAGAAAATTGGACAATAATTAATGAGATGTTTTTTTACACGTTTTTTTGAACCGTACATTTTTAGAAACGGTGAATATGTCTTGCCGTTTGAGTAGGATGTTTTGTTTTTGTTTTGTCACCGCATCTTCGTTTCAAGGGAATAAAGTTCAATACTTTTTAACATCTTTTTTTTTTTTTTTTTTATCCCTGTATTTATTTAAAATATATATATTTTATCCTAATTTGGAGTTTCAGTCCTGCTCAGTTTAGACGCACAGGGAGGGAGGGATTCCGCTGGATAATAATAATAATAATAAAGCTTTATTTGTATAGCACCTTTCATACAGAGAATGCAGCTCAAAGTGCTTTGACATTTCAGCACAGTACAACAAATAAAATAAACATGATAAAATACATGGTAAAATAAACAAGAAGGAAAACATGATAATGAATAAAAGACGATATAATAATTAAAAAGAATAAAAGAATAAAATTAATATTAACAGTACTAATTAAAAGCTAGATTAAAAAGGTATGTTTTTAGTTGCCGTTTAAAAATGTCCACTGAGCCTACCTCTAATGTTTTTTGGTACGGTGTTCCATAGTTTAGGCGCATAATGTACAAAGGCAGCTTCCCCAATTTTATTTGGTGGAACTTTTGGAATGCTTAAGAGGCCTGCCATAGAGGACCTAAGGGCTTGTGAAGGGACATAACACGATAGGGAATCAGTGATGTATGAAGGTGCTAGAGCATTTAAGGCTTTATATACAAGTAAAATAACTAAAATCAATCCTAGAAGATACAGGTAGCCAGTGCAATGTAGCTAAAACAGGGGTAATATGTTCTCTTTTCCTTGTTTTTGTTAAAATTCTAGCCGAGAGTTCTGAATTAGCTGTAATTTGTCAATTGACTTTTTGGAAGACCAGTGAAAAGAGCATTACAGTAATCCAGCCTACTTGAAATAAAAGCATGGATTAACTTCTCAGCATCCTGTTGAATGCACACAAGCCAAACTGTGAGGCAGCCAAGCAACAACTATAAGCCCTTTACCTGTTTTGTGTCAATTTTGTGCCAGCCACTTAGTTTTATGGTGGGAGTGCTGTGTAGATTGTGGTCGTGTGGCAGGATACGGAATCATACAGGATTATAGATGGGGTGTTTCTGCAATACGCTTCAGCGACGTGACCTGAATTCCACCAATATCATATCAATATCCAGCTGTATAAATACAATTAAAGATGTACAGCGTCCGCCATGCAAGGAAATAATGTGGGAGAGATGGACACAATTAATTATCGGCTACCCCTTTAAGAGGCACGTGGCCTACATCCGCTTTCACAACCTGCTGCTCTCAGTGTGTTCTGGGAAAAACATGGACACCGAACCGTGGAATAAAATAAATATTTCCTGTCCTGGAGCGATTTCTACTGTCCAGATTCCGTTTGATAACTCTACGGGTAAGTGACTTACAGACCAATATGCTCTAAAACTAGCAAGCTAACGAGAGTCTAATTTACCATCGCGATAGTTGATTTGAGCACCGTTTGTAAGACTGCGTTGATTACGCCCGTCTGCAGCTTTGCCTTTACCCACGTGTTTTTGTGATCTCGCGTGTCAACAGTGGTGCTCCAGCTAACGAGCTGTACTCAAAACAAGTATCGATGCGCATATAACGTTAGTTTTGAGTAATACGTTTTGGTAATTGGCTATGTGTCCTTCAGAAGGCAACCCGTGTACTGCCTGAGTGATGTTGCTAATCAATATAATGTATTTTATTTTCATATAATGTAAAATATTGTAAGGAAGGGGCAGGACTGGATAAGTGTTTTACTTCCTCCTGTCTCTTCTCGAACGCGTTTTTAGGACTGTATGGAAATAGTTTGTTAGACTATTTACCATTTTTAACTTGTTTCTATGTCTTCTATGTTCGAGACAAATAAAGATCAAATCAAATCAAATCAAAGCCAATGCTGTCGTTACCTTGTTTAGTCGTGTCCCACCCTGGACTCGACCCCGCAATATACAGGCTCGTGCGCGTCCGGAGCCCGAATCATAAAAGCAGAAAGCCCAAAGTGCTTAAATAAAGTAGCTTTTTGATTCAGCTAGCTTCCAGTCTGTGCATCTGGTTTCATAGCTGTAGCTAACTAGCGAACGTTGGCAAAGTATAGCATCTGCAAAACAATTAAATCCCTCAGAGCACATGTACTTAATCGTTTGGAATTACATGCACTGTTAATGTTTTTAATACGACCCTTTCCCCGAAGACATCCTGGTGACACGCCTCGTGAGAAATTGCGACAAACTGTTGAAATTACTGCAGAGTAAAGTTCTGCAGACGGAGGTCCGCGTCCTGTACGCCCTGCTCTACGTGCTAAACAACAGTCTCAGGCAACACTTTACCTTCCGGGCCATCAAACAGGTGAGGAGAGTTTTGGAATGCTTTGTCAACTGTTCGCACACTGGTGTCACCTGTCCATACCCCATACATGCCCGTAACGCCCGCGTTCTGAAGCTATGGCTGCTTTGTTGTATCAATCTTCAACAGGTGGAACAATGCATAAACCGACTGAAAGAAATGAAGTTGGAAGCTGCCGTTCAGGACCTGATGGAGATGTGTCCAACAAAAATTCAAAGGTTGCAGCTTTTTATTTGGCTACTTTATTCTCCCGGTTATAGTTTCACCAGCTATTACTGATGGGCCGATGACGGTGCATTCTTGACTCAGAAGTGATGCGCTCTCGATTTAACTAGAGGTTACCCTGCCGGGATAAAGACCATCATGGTTAGAGGACAGAGTTTTTTCAGGTTCAAAACCAAGATGGAGATTTCATATAAAATGTGTAAAAATGCCCTGCTGTATGTAAGTGCATATAAATGTTTGGTTATAATAATAATAACAACCATAGTAATCATCTTCATCGTCATCATAGTAGTAGTAATAATAATAATAATACCTTTTTATATGTTTATAATTTTAAGCGAGGGTTTGTTTGTAACATCAGTCAAGTGTGAATGAGCTCATTAGCAGGTCTTCCTCGGTGGTGTTTTCCAGGGAGGTGGGGAAGAAGTTCGGTCAGTGTGAGGTCCCCAGCCAGCCCATGCTGGAGTGGCTGTGTCTCAAAGCGCTGGGCGCCTGCAAGCTGATGACCTGCCTGACCGATCGCTGCGCCCGAGCCTTTCGGTATCCTTCCGCCGGAACCAGGCACTAGGTTATGAGCCTCTGCCCTGCATAAGGGGGAAGTGTCAGCCCTGTATTCTTATATTTTTCTCTTCTGAAGAACGAATAATATTCTAGCGCTACCTTGGGAGTTCTACCAAGGTTCATGGAAAAAGATAAGAAATGGATCTACGTAAGAACAAAAGAACACGTAATGATGAGAACAGGCCATTCGGCCCATCTAGGCTCGTCAATTACCTACAGACTAGAGTATCCAGCACTGCATCAAGCCTGGACTTGAATACCCCACATTTATCTTCCTCTGCTATGTGACCTGGCGAGCTGTTCCACACATTGACAACTCTGTGTGTATAAAAAAATAACTCTGATATCAGTTTTGTACTTTAGATGTACTTAGACATCTTCTCTGTAACCTCTTCTCTGGTAAAGCTCTCAACAGAGTAACTGTTCCGGGTATCTGCAATATCCTCATCTGCAATATCCTCATCGTTCTAACGCAAAGCTCCTTCCTTATTCTTAATGCACATTAACCTTAACCTTAACCTGCACCTTAACTTTTATTTTTCTGCCACGATATTGAATAAAATGCTTAGAATGACTTTTTGCATCTTGGGCGATGAAGAGATTTCCTAAGAGATGCCCTTATTTCAGCTGTAGCCCATATTGACCATTGCGATGACATGCTCAGTGCTGTGCGCCTTGGTGTGTGTGTGTGAATACGTAAGCCGCCGCAGTCCTTTTTTAATGCAAGGCCTTGACCCGGCGCCCCCTACAGACTCACAGGGCTGCACCTCCACTGGGGAGAGTTCATCGTGCTGAACGTGGTGCTGACGAGCATGCTCAGTCGTCTCAGGTGAGTTTGGCGCCCCCTGCAGTTCGACCAGTTTTACCCACGGGAAAACCTTCGCTAATCAATTCGAGCAGTGGCTCCCAGCCCTCTCCTCCACTGAATTAGAGGACCAGGTTACTGACCCGACCTGCGTTTGGAGCCAAATGCAAGCGTGAACATTTTACATTTGAGGTAGTTAGCAGACGATCTTATCCAGAGCGACTTACACAGTTTACATTTCTTTACGTACAACCCATTTATGCAGCTGGATGTTTTTACTGAAGCAATTCAGGTTAAGTACCTTTAGCTCCAGGGTACAAAGGCAGTGCCCCTACCTGGGAATTGAACCGGCAACCTCTCAGTTACAAGCCCAGTTCCCTAACCGTTACGCTACACTGCCGCCGTGAACTCACTTGCGTGTACGGCGTCCGTATTTCCGATGGTTGTGTAACGATGGGAGAGCGCGCTGACTCCCGCGAGCGTTGTGTCCGGGGCCTGTGTCCGCAGGGCCTTTTCCCAGGGCATCGCGTGGACCCTGGCCCCCCTGTACGAGAAGACGCTGGCGCTCCTTCGGGAGGTGTCCCGGGCCAAGCCCATGCCCTTCCTGACGGACTTCGCCCTCCCGACGGACGCAGCGGCGTTCCTGGGGCCGTCGTGCGCGGTCCGTGCGGGGGCGGAGCCCGGGTTCAAAGTGCCGGGGTCGAGCAGGGCCGCGAAGCTGAGCAGGAAGGTCAGAGCGGAGGGAAGGACGAGGACGAGGACGAGGAAGGGGAGATCCAGCGGCCGGAACGACAGGGTGGACGTGGGAAGTGTAGTTTTGCAGAGACGCCCGGAGGCCACAGGTGAGGATCGGCCTTCGTGTCGCGCGGGCTCTTCCGTGCCCAGTTCTGCCACGGCGCCGTTTGTGTGTGTTTTTTTGTCGTCTTCCTCAGCTCCCGTTTCCATTGTCGCTTCTCTTAGGCCACCTCGGCGGATTGGACATCAAGGCCATGCTTAAGAGACCATATGGAAGAGACAGCCAGGTTCGTGTCTGTGTTTCAGATATGAATAGATATTGTCTGAAGCACATTTTTTCATTTTTTCCACCCTCATTTACTTACATTACAGGCATTTAGCAGACGCTCTTAACCGGAGCGACTTACAGTTTACATTTCTTTACATACAATCCATTCATACAGCTGTATATTTTACTGAAGTGATTCAGGTTAAGTGCCTTGCTCAAGGGTACAACGGCAGTGTCCCATCTGGCAATAAAACTTGCAACCTTTTCGTTACAAGCCCGTTTCCTTAGCGTTATACTACACTGTCACCACTTCCCCCGGTAATGGCCAATCGCGCCCTGAGCAAAGATGATCAGCCCTGCAGCTGATGCTCTCTGACCCTTTTTATCATTCTCCCCCAACGCAGTCTGTTCTCGGAGCGCCCTGTGGGCCGGAGACCCCTCACAGGAAGTATCCCTCACAGGAAGTGGCCGTGATTGGTCAGAAGAAGAGCTTCCTGAAACGGGCGCAAGCCGCGGCCTCCTCCGGTGACATGGCCGCCCGCCTGGCCGAGATGATTGGCTGGTTCAAAAGCAGGAGGCTGCGGAGCGAGAGCGGGCGTCTGCGGCTCCTGCAGCTGAAGTGCGACAGGCTGAGGCGCCTGGAATCGCAAGGGTTCAGGTGCAGCATGGCCGTGACCTTTAACCTTTAACCCCCTGAGATAGATGTGTAGGAAATGAGCGAGGAAGTTGATTAGGATTGATGTATTATGCCATCTCAGAAGACTCAGTGTGTGTGTGTGCACGCTTGCATTCCTGTGTGTGTGTGTGTGTGTGTGTGCGTGTGTGTGTGTGTGTGTGTGTGTGTCTTGTGGCGTGCGCGCGTGCCAGTGTTGTGAGTGTGTAAGATCAGTAAGGGTTGTAACCGAGATTGTGCCATTACCTTTTGTCCTGGTCCTCCCCTAGTGTGTCTTCGACGTTTTTGACCTACTGCACTTCAGCAGCACAAAAATCAACAGCACCTCTGTCCTGTACTTTCCCAGGACAGTAAAATGTATGGCAAACCGTGAACGATAACGCTCAAGCCGTGGACGCTTAATAACATTGTCATTCGTGTTCCGCGGGGATTAGTACTTCTGTCGTCACGATGTCCAACTTTCGTAACGATCCTTTCGTGCCTCTGTCCAGGGTCGACAGGAAGCTCAAGAGCTTGAGAGGAGAGGTGAGCGGAGCCCTGCTCCTCGGCCGGAGCGTCGGGACCAGGCGATACCTCTCGCTCCACGGCCAGTGGAGGAAGCTGTACTGCAGGACCCTGTCCGAGAGAGGGTGCGGACGCGCGCGTAAACGTGCCCCAGCGGGCCGGGAGAGCCCAGCCCTGGCGGGAGATGGGCCGTCCCCCAGGAGGAGACACGGGGAGGAGGTGATTTGAGCGGCCGGGACACCGCTGGGAAGCTCGGCACCGCGGGGGAGGAAGACATCGATGACATTTTCGCCTCCATCGGTTTCTGAGCCCAGCGAGGCCGCGCATCTGTTGCTCTTCATGAAATGGCATTGCAATAAAGAGCCAGGAGATGAATCAGAATGGTATCTGTAGTTGGGGGGTGGGGGGTGTTGCTTTCTGCGACTAACCGGTTTTACGTAGTTTCACATGACTTGATGCTGGACATTGGCTTTGGGGAAGAAAAAGGGGCTACTTTCATTTTTGCCCTTGACGAACAGCTCCAAATATTTCTGTTAGTACCTTTTTTGCATCTTTTTTGCACCGTGAATCACAACCCAGACACAGTGGAACGCGCCCCTTTTCCGTCAGTGCGGGTAGCGTGCTGTGACCAAGGCTCTCGCGGTCCTTCGGAATCCTCCGTTTGAGCTCCGAGCAAGGGGGCGAGGGCTAACGTTAAACCCCACTGAATCTGTGCCATTCACATTCTAGCCCCGAGTGCATTCTGGGTAGAGAAGTACTCCCAACCGGTGGTGAAAGTGGTTCCATTGTTGTAACCAATGGTTACGTAAATCATAATTCATAATCCAAATACCCAGCTGGAATACGCATTTTCCCCAGTACTGATACTTTACTCTTAAAATATTTTTAAATTGTATATATTTAAAATCTTTTAATGTGAAATATGCAGTATTTTATTTCAGAAGAATTGCAGTTGTTGGTAATGAAATCCTTATATTGTGTATACATGTTTTTAATGCTGTTCAGTGTACCTTTTTCTAAGAATCCTTGATATACAGGTGACTGCCAAAATAAAGGAAACACTTTATTGTTACTGAGTGGTTTGATGACCATGGAAATTGTATAAACCATATGCCATGGCCGTCTCGGTCACCGGATCTCAACCCAATTGAACACTTGTGGGAGATTCTGTAGCGGCGCCTGAGACCGTCAACAAAACACAAAATTATGACATTTCTTGTGGAAGAATGGTGTTACATCCCTCCATTAGAGTTCCAGACACTTGCAGATTCTGTGCCAAAGCACATTGAAGCTGTTCTGGTGGTTCATGGTGGCCCAACGCCCCTATTAAGACACTTTGTGTTGACCTTTCCTTTATTTTGGCAGTTGCTTGTACGTAATTGCGCACTTGGGACGGGACCTACAGATGTAAACGTCACACTGGCCCACATGCAAGGAGGAAGCAAGTACTTGGGATGTATATTTGACTTTTCATTTGTATTTTGGGACCCGTAGTACAGCACAGAAACTACATCGCATGTCGAGGGCAGCAAATTGTCAACATTGAACCAATGTCAAACCAGACCAACTCCTAATGTGTTGGCTCAACCCCCTGTCTGCTGATTGGTCTCTGGTTTCTAATTGACTTCCATTACAACAATGAAATGCTGAATTTGTGAAATGCTGAATTTCTGTATTTTGTAGTCTGTTTGCTATTGCGTGCTAAGCAATGCCAGCCAGGCTGAAGCATCAGTGCTAATTTAATCTCTTTTTAACATGTTTCTCCGTCGTGTGTAATGAATAAACTGTTTGGTGTTTTTCAAATGAGCTTTTTGCGCCAACATTTTTCAGTTCTGCTTCGTTTCTGGGTAGCACTTGGAATTGAGATTGGTAGAGTACGATTTTTATCCCTTTTATCCTATTTTGAAGGTTTTCCCCCTGAAGTGAGGACCGATGGGAAATTGGTCCAACGCGGACAACAAGCGATGATGTACTAAAACAAGAGTGTTCCATAATCCACAAGAGACTGTTGTCTTTCCCTTTCTAGAGGGCCAGGCCCAGTTGAAGCACTTCCTACGCAGTGTGCCTCTGGTTATAGTCATATCTTGTGGTGCGCCAGGGGAACCTTTTATGACAAGACTATAACAAAATCGTATGAATATCACACTTGTGTATTGTGTTAATTGATTCGCAAGGCCGCCAAAAGTTTCAAGCGGGCTTTTATTTGGTCATTTATTATTCATTCACGTTTTTTTATTCGTTTAAAGCGTACATTCCAGGGCCCCCTGGTGGCGTAACGGTAAAGGCACTCATCCGGAGTGCGAGTTGCCCACTGGCTCTGGCCGGGAGTCCCGTTCGGGGGTGCGGGCCGTCCGCCCCAGGGGAGGGGAGAGGGAAGCCGGCAGGAGCTTACCGCGTATATAAGTGGCTCTGCGTGTACCGGAGTTACGGTCGGCGAACTTGGCGGTTAATTTGCGTTTGTCGCTGCCTGCAGAGCCGCGGCGGTGAGCTCGTAGTACGGAGGGGGATAGCTGAAGTAGACAGGGTACAACTGGCTCCTAAATTGGGAGAAAAAAGGGGGGAAAATCAGAAAGGAAATCAAATAAAAAGTGTTGTACAGTACTGTAACTGTTTTGCGTTTTTTACAGTCTGATTGAGAAACATATTGGTAAATACAACCCGGGTACGTGGGTGGGTTTCCTTCTCCTTGAAGAGGACCTTTAAGTGCCCTGAACAATGCAATAATGCCATCTGAAATCAAGATTAAATTGATATGACCCCCACAGATAAGATATGATAAGATAAGATACCATAAAGAGTTCACAGTCATGATATAATCTACTGGGGGTAGGCAAAACAATGGAAATGCCAAATGGAAAAAGGAACTTGTATTTTGAAGTAACTCAATCGCAATTAAAAAGGAGTTTACGCGTGCATTTCATATTGAGGTCTAATAATGAATTGCCCATATATTTCCGCTATAAAAGATGGATGTGTTGGTTTCTAAAGCTACACGAGAGATCTTAAAACAGATTTTGAAAGATTTTCCCAGTGTTACAGGTACGGTATGCGGCCGCCAACAACGATGCCTATCGCTGTATTACTGCACTGATCTCTTGCGCGAACAATGATTGATCTTACCATGTATTAATGCACATCTTGTAAGTCGCTCTGGATAGGAGCGTCTGCTAAATGCTTAAAATGTCAAATGTAAAATGAAAGCGGTCAAATAGTTGGTGCCCGAATTGCAGGTCAGTCGGAAAAATGATTTCATGTGTCGAGGGGAACTGTCGAAGTTCACCAACAGCAACAGACAGTCAGACAGACCCTGAACAGGATAGTTGCTAAAAACCACAAAAAACTCTCAAAGACTCAAAAATGACCACAGAACTCAATCTACACCTCTGGCCCAGTCTCAACAAAAGTGTTGTCATTTCACAAAGCTGATATTTATGGCAGGGCTGCCATTCGGAATCCGCTTGTAACCAAGGCCAATGCACAGCAATGTATAACCTGGTGTAATGACCTGACTTCTGAGCGGTGGAAAAAAGTTATATGGTCTGATGAGTCGTCTCAGTCGTCTTCCTACATCCTGGATGGGATTATGTTTGGAGAGAGCCAACCCACATTGCCTGTTCCCAACTGTTAAACGTGGATAAAGTTATATGCCAAGGCCAAGGAATATGAAGCCATTTTAAGTGACCAGGTACACCTGTGGTACAAACAATGTTTCAATGTAAGCGTTGTCAGTGCAATGCTCTACCTACTGAGATACACAGAACCAGCATCATGGAACCTTTATAGGAAGTTCCGGAACGTAGAATACAGAGTAGATTTCCACCGCCTTCATCTCCAAAAGAACTGGAGGTTTTCCTTCATGGGGAATGGCCCAATATCCCACTGGAAACAGTTCAAAACGTGTATAACAGCATTTTAAGAAGGATCGAAGTTGTTCTGAAGGTAAAAAGGTGACCCAATTCCTTATTAGTTCATAAATATTCATGTATTGTTCGGTGTTTACATTATTTTGTCTGCGCCCTGTGTGTCCAAACTGAAAGGTGAAGATGAGAAATTGTGCAGCCTGCCTTGGATAGAGTTATTCGTGTAGCAGCACCATGGAACACATCATGAGATGTAGCCAAGCTCCACAATGTACCGGAGATGACCTTCTCTCACGCAGAGAAAGCCCTGCTAACAGAAACACACACAAGAGACATCTCGGCACTAGGCCCCAAACGTCCCATACGTACATGCATGCAGCCACCCACACATGCATATATCCATACATGCATGCATGCATGCATGCACACACACACACACACACACACATATGCATACATCCATACATGCATGCATGCACACGCAGTGTTTTATTACAGATGTTACCACCTGTATCCCTGTGGGTTCTGTGGGGTTTACCTGCCCTGGCGTCTCATCGAAGAACCTAAGCGATCATGCTGCGGTAAACCACGGAAACACGGGGCCCCTTCATTTAACATCGCGCCCATAATGCAGGTCACAGGGGCCGATGGAGACGAGGGGCCACTCACTTAAATGACAGCCTGTGGATATTTTACGCCTAATTGGCAGGCGGTGCGAAAAAAAGCCGAACGACCGCGCGACGGAAACGCCAGAGTCGAGACTTCCCTTCCATCAGCACCGCGCGCGCGATGGGAAACGGCCCGCGCCAAGACTCGAAGAACCTCGAACGACGAACGTGGCCCCACCGAGTTCCCTCGCTGCCCTCTCCTGCCTCTGTCCGAAGCGGGGGCCGAGCGCCCTTAACTTCGTGGTTGAGCGCGGGTCCCGGTGTGGCCGGCTGCCCCCCGGGCCCTTCAGACGCGTCCCGAATGGCAGGCTCTCCTCCTGGCGCAGCGACAGAGCCGTGACTGGAAGGGCGCAATAAAAGCCCAAGGGCGAGAGCGATAAAAACATCACTCATCATTTATCATATTCCCCATATAAGAGTCACAGCGAGAACGATGACGCGAAACAATGGAGCCCTTCTAGCCCCGGCCGAGCGCGCACGGACGCCAGCCTCATAAAAGCAGCGGGCGTGGGTTAATTTTTTATTCCGGAGGTTTTTTTTCGCTTTTTTATTCGCCTGGCGTGGGTGTTAAAAGGAGGGAGCGGGGACTGCAGGGGGTCAGTGCGCTGCTGCTGACGGCAGGATTCACACACACACACACACACACGCACACACCACACACTCGCACTCGCACTCGCACACACAGACAGTCGCAGCCACGCACGCTCACACACAGTCGCAGGCAGTCACGTAGACACGCACGCTAGAGAAGACCCGGACACACGAACACGCGCAAACGCGCGCGGACGTCGCCACAGACCCGTGGATACCCAGAGCGTGGTACGCCAGATAAACTTCTGAAACATACTCCACATGGAGGGCCTCCGGACGATGGGCTCCAGCGCCGCCCTCCTCCCCGCTCCGTACGCGTCCGCCCCGGGCCCCGCCTGCCTGCCACACGCGGCGCTGTGCGTCGGCGACTCGTGCCTGCTGCCGCCCAGCAACTTCAACGAGATCCTGAGCCTGGCGCTGAGCGTGGTCATGACCGTCATGCTCGCCATGGTGATGTTCGCCATGGGCTGCACCGTGGAGGCGTCCAAGCTGTGGGGCCACGTCCGGCGGCCGTGGGGCATCGTCATCGGCTTCCTGTGCCAGTTCGGCATCATGCCCTTCACCGGCTTCGCGCTGTCCATGGCCTTCAACGTGCTGCCCGTGCAGGCCATCGTCATCCTCATCATGGGCTGCTGCCCCGGCGGCTCCAGCTCCAACATCCTGGCCTACTGGCTGGACGGGGACATGGACCTGAGGTGAGACCAGGAGGACCTCTCTCTGTGCCCTCTTCGACCCACTCGCCGTCGAGGGGAGCGGAGGTCGACTCGCCTTTCGGGGTCGGGGACTTATCGTCCGTTCGTCGCGAAGAATCGGGCGAAACGCTGCGGGCGAAAAGACAAGACGCCCGCGCTGCCTGGACAGGCGCTCCGTTGTCTCATTCGGACGTAATAGCGGGTTATTTCATATATATATATATATACAAGGGTGCACGTCAGTGGTACGCCAGATAATCGTTTGAAACATACGCGACTTTATGTTTGATCAGTCCGTCACTGGTAAGTTCATTAACTTAGTAATTAACATTTGAGGACGCGATTAACGTTTGAGGACGCGAATGCGTACTGGCGTACCACTTATGTGCATATATATACATATATATATATAAAACGCGCTTGCGTGCATCTTTGCGCTACTGTATCAGTAGTCTAGTCTGTGTGTGTCATACAGTAACAGTGCGATGTCTCTGTGTCACAGTATCAGCATGACGGCCTGCTCCTCTATACTGGCCCTTGGTATGATGCCTCTGTGTCTGCTGATCTACACCACCACCTGGGTCTCCTCTGACACCATCCAGATCCCCTACACAACCATAGGTAAGGACTACTACACCATAAGGATTCCCTACAGTAGGCACAGCTAAGACCTACTGCACCATCCAGATCCCCTAAAGAAAGCATAGGCATACATGGTATCTTGTATTGTGTATTGTGTACGTGGTGCCTCTTGTCCTGAACGCTGCTCTCTGGTTGGTTCAGGGATCACGCTGGTGTTTCTCCTTATCCCGGTGGGTCTTGGGATCTACTTCAAGTACAGGTGCCCCAAAATGGCAAAGAAGGTCCTCAAGGTGAGAATTCTATTGAATGCCGAGCGGTATTTTCGAGACTCAGGCCCACCCGCTGTGGAGCAGCGTGATTGGCTGGGCTCGGCTGGGCTGGCAGTGTAGTGTAATGATTAGGGAGCTGGGCTTGTAACTTAGAGGTTGCAGGTTCCATCCCCAGGTGGGGGCACTGCCGTTGTGCCCTTGAGCGAGGTACTTAACCTGGATTGCTTCAGTAAAATATACAGCTGTATAAATGGATTGCATGTAAAGCAATGTAAACTGTGTAAGTCGCTCTGGGTAAGAGCGTCTGCTCAATGATTACAATGTCATGTAAAATGAGTGACGGGTATGAATTTGGTTGCTAGGTGGGCTCCATCATGGGGATCTTTCTGATCATCATCATCGCGGTGGTGGGCGGAGTTCTGTACCAGTCCTCCTGGGTCATCTCCCCCGCCCTCTGGATCATCGGGGCTCTGTTCCCCCTCGTGGGCTTCAGTCTGGGGTTCCTGCTGGCCCGCATCGTGGGGCAGCCCTGGCACAGGTGAGCCCCCTCGCCTCTGCGCAAAACATGATCCAGGAGACATCTGTACTATAGACAATGATCTGAACAATTACTGTGGGCATGTGAGTGTGTGTGTGTGTGTGTGTGTGTGTGTGTGTGTGTGGGGGTGTGTGTGTGGGTGTGGGTGTGCATGCATACCAGTGTGTGTTTATGTGTGTGTGTGTGTGTGTGTGTGTGTGTGTGTGTGTGGCAGTGTGTTGTGTGTGTGTGTGTGTGTGTGTGTGTGGCAGTGTTTGTGTGTGTGTGTGTGTGTGTGTGTGTGGCAGTGTTTGTGTGTGTGTGTGTGTGTGTGTGTGTGTGTGTGTGGCAGTGTTTTGTGTGTGTGTGTGTGTGTGTGTGTGGCAGTGTTTTGTGTGTGTGTGTGCGCACACGCATGCCTCCCTGCCAGTCCGTAACGCTTGCGTGCCCCTGCCCCTGCGCAGGTGCCGCACCATCGCCCTGGAGACGGGCTTCCAGAACGCGCAGCTGTGCAGCACCATCGTGCAGCTGTCCTTCTCCTCGGACGAGCTGGAGCTGATGTTCAGCTTCCCCCTCATCTACAGCATCTTCCAGCTGATAGTGGCCGTGGTCTTCGTGGCAGGTGAGCCTCCCACCCGCGCCGCCGCCGTCAACGCGCCATTCGCAGCGTCACAGCTCGCCGTCGCCATTCAGACTGCAGCGCACGACTGGGCCTGCCCACGCTGCGCCATTCAAAATATCTCAGCTTTATCGATAAAACTACAGCGTACGACCGGGCCCGCTCACCATTATGACCGCACCATTCACAATATTGCGTCTTAGCTTTAGCATTAAACCTACCGCATGCACACTTTACTGCACTGTTTTATGGTGGTGTGGAGTAGGGTGGCGTGCAGCGATTGGGAAACAAGACAAAAGACTGCAGGTTTGAGTCTTGGGTGGAGCAGTGCTGTGGCTCGCTTAATTGACGCTTGATGACGTGTATAAATGAAGTCACATAAGACACCCTGGGCAAAGGCATCTGCTCAGAGAATCATAATAATCATTTAACCCCACTAACCCGCTGCCTGTCACTACGGGTCAAGCTATTACCTCCAGTCCGGCAAAGATCCGCCTCCTCTGAGACGGAACTCGCCCACACACTTTACAGGGACGGCCTTTGCGCTTCTTTGCCCGTGCCGGCTCTCCCCCTGGGGCGGACAGCCAATCGCCACCCCCGATTGGGGCTCCCAGCCAGAGCCGGACTAGCGCAGGCGGGTTTCGAACTGCGGCTGCGATGGGCAACCCGAATTCCGGGCGAATGCCTTGACTGGTACACCACCTAAGGCCCTCGCATTTACATTTTAGGCATTTAGTAGACGCTCTTATCCAGAGCGACTTACACAGTTTACATTTCTTTACATACAATCCATTTATACAGCTGGATATTTTACTGAAGCAATTGAGGTTAAGAACCTGCAGTCCATTGTGCTCAAAGTGCCATCATACGCAGCGATGTCCTCATCGTTTATACATTCAGCCGTTTAGCGGACGTTCTTATGCAGAGCGACACGGGTTACCTTTCTTTACATGCAATCCATTTACACCGTCTGATCTTTACTCAATATCAATTCAGGCTTGCAAGTAAGGTGCACCTGCAGTGCCCCACCTGGGTATCAAATCTGCAACCTCCTAGTTAGAAGCTCAGTTCCCTAACCGTTACACTACACTGCCTACAGACATTATTACCATACTACACTACTACCCACATTGTACTACACTGTGCAAACCTTTTTTTGTGGAATATCTTGAAGATACCACTAGCAAGAAGTAATAAAACTGTTCTTATAGGTGCTTAGATATTGGTGGAACTTGAAAAAGAAATGTTTTGAACGCAAGAACTCTCTCCCTTAATTAGCCTATCAGGTGTACAAGAGGCGCTGTCGGCAAGAGTCGGCCGCCGAGTGCAGCGAGAGGGGAGTGTGCGCGGTGGCGGTGGACGGGAAGCAGGCGCAGGCGCTGGAGAACGGCGGGTTCAAGTGCGACGAGAACGGAAACGCCTGCGTCAAGTTCACCCAGCTGTGACCTCACGGAGACGCTTCCGTCGGTCTCTGGGGCCGAGGAAACGGGTTTCGACACAGCACAACTCCGGAGAGACGTCGGGCTGGGATGGCCTGACAGGAAGTCAGCAGAAAATAAGGATCCCTGCATCCGGCTGTCCGCCCAGCAATCACATATTGGACTGGGAAGAGCTTTCATGTGTAGGCTACTGAGGCCATTTGAGTTCAAAATATTTCAAGAGATGTTTAAAGCAAACCTAAGTAAGAAACCCATATTTATTTATTTACGTGTCAGTCAAAATAAAATTAATTTATTACTATACGTCCTTTTTGTAAAAATGCACTTTCTCATTAATACTGATATCGATAGAGTTGAATATCAGATTTGGCATGTTCAATTTATCTCTTTCACTAGTAGTTTTTTTTTTTTAAAAGATGACTTCTACTTGTAATTGTTTGGGTGAAAAACACTTGTATTTAAATGCATTCAAATAATGAAAGGATTAAAAGTAAACTATTTTCAGTAAACTGGTTTTGAAGTTGTCATTATTATGTACGCGATGTTGGGACAGGGGTGGGGGTGGAGAGGGCTGCTCCTACTCTGTGGCTGCTGCTCTTTGGGATCGCCCGAGGCTGAATCTACACTCGTGCACAGCTGAGATTGATTGGTAATTGGCCCAGGCGTTTATTGGCGCCAAATGTAAAGGGGCAGTCTGCTGCAGCTCATCGCAAATCCTCCTGTAGACATTCTCTGTTTAGCCATTCGTTTCTGTCCTTCACATTTCACCCAGTAAAGGTGAGTAAAACGGTTGTCAATCATTGCTCTCCCGTGTGTTTCGTCCAAGACCCACCTGGCACAGTGTGATATGCACAGTCAAGGGTTCCCTTATATTAATGGGCAATGATTAATGAATAAACATACATATTAACAGAAACCTAGGGGAAGACCATCACACAGAATCAATTACTTAGTTAGTCCAGCGATGCAAACGTGTATTATTGTTATATATCGATTGCCTATAACTCATATTTTACACAAATACAAATTTAAGACTCAAATCTTAAATGATAATGTGTTCTAATACTCAATCTGTCCACAAGGTTGCTGGGGGCAAGCTATGAGTCAACTTTGAAAGCGACTCATCCAACCCAAAACAGTGTTTGTGTTCACCCGCACGAGAGCAGCTCACTTGCACCACCTGCTGGCCAACCCCGGAAAACGCAGCCAAAGCTTCCGTCCATTCTGTGCCGTTGGTCGGTTTCCAGCTCTGTTAACGGCAGACGTTTAGTTATTACTCAGCTGTCGCCAGCTTAGCCGTGTTCAAAGTGCTTAATAACCTGCCAAGCGTTAATAATTTAAGAGGGAACGCATTAAACGGGAGGCACTTCATAATGATTTAGTCCCGTCACATTTAGTCACAATGGCAACCCTTAAATAGCTCAGGGAGAGAGGCGTTTTTTTTTTTTTTTTACTGCGTGGCCATTAGCCTTCTGGGTCCTGTCTGCGGTGGAGACAGTGATAGATCGCAGCATAATGTATTCACATGTCAGCACTGCAAGAGAAGAATGCTCCATTTTTACACGTTTCTGTTATAGGGGAAAATATAACATTGGTGCATATGCGATAAGACTACAGCAGGGGTGGGCAAGGAGGGCCGCATCTGTTTGTCGATTTCATGCTGACCCCTGCTCTTAGCTAGTTAATTGGCCCAATCAATTTGTACAAACTGAAATTTGAGCGACATTTCTTGAAAGCTCATTAATGCCAGCTGAAGACTGAACACTGTTATTGTGTCCCCATATGGCAGCTACACTAACTGCATTAACTAAAATCGGTAACTTTTCTTTCCCTGTGTCACAGGTATGGTGTGCAGCCGCCAACAATGATGTCTACTGCAGTTTTACGACAACGATCTCTTGCACTAACCATGATTCATCTTACCATGTATAAATGCACCTTTTGTAAGTCGCTCTGGATAAGAGCGTCTGCTAAATGCTGTAAATGTAAATATGATTATGATTTTTTTTTACTGTGGGATAATCAATGAGTGAACCAGCATTGGCATATACGATCAATGAACAATTATTTGTATACGACATTTAGCACACATTAGACACAAACACAAAACATAACTCAAGCTTAAATATTTTTTGTATCAACAAAGTTAGTCTGTATTTCTATAGTCGGCGTTGTGTCTAGGCTGCAGTTAGAAGCGTACCACCCGACGATTGAGCCCCGTGCTCGCGCCGAGGGCCTGAAAAGACTGCAGACCCAGTCGGCGAACGAGGGGCGCGGCCAAGCGCTCTCGAGGTACTAGCGAGTCCGCGGTGCACAAATCCGCGTGAATGCAATTAGAGTTGAGTCTCGGGATCGATGGACAGGTTTAAAGCCTTATTCAGGTGCGTGGGTCTCGCTGCGCTCCAAGCTGTCAATATCTCATCTGAGACAGAGCAATAAGCCTCTTCGCGAGGGGCTATCGAGAAGGGAGACTGGACCTCGCAGAGACCCTCAATCAGCTTACTTCTATAGCTCAATTGTTTAGCATACGGGCTGAATTCAATCTTTCGGGAGCCTTCCAGCGGAATCTAATTTTAAATTGATATCGACAGAACAATTGCTAATATTTCTACCCGCTAATCTTATTCAGGCGCTGGTTCTCCAAGCGGTTGCGTTTGTAAACTAACCCCAGGCGCCTGAGAACTGCGGGCTGTTGCGTTGCGTTCGCCCCGACAAAGCAGCCTTGTAAATCGCACCGCGGGGCTGCGCTCGGAACCGCTGTTTTCATTTGAGCCAAATGTTAACCGACTGCCCATGGCTCCCGTTGATTTCGGCGTCTAGTGTTACAGCGGGGGCCCCCAGGGCGGACGTGCGCTACCTGAATCGTTGTGCGGGCGGAGACGGATGGGCTTATTTCCCCTCGGGTAACCGCGGGTTCGATGGAAGCGAGGCCGCCGTAAAAGCGAACTAAGAACCGCTGGGGTTTTTACTTACAGCAGAATAATGTCAGACTGGAGCGTGAGCCATCTGTCAAGAGACAGCGGACGCAGCCCGAGCGGCTGGCTTGGCCTGGCTTGGCTTGTTTCCCCTGTTCGAGCTTGCTGGAAAGAGGCCAGGGAGCAGGCGTCTCCGCTGGGAGGCATCCCAAAATAAAGTCCCAGGCTGCATGTGGCCTCCAGCTTCGAGCGTGACTTTCTGCTGACTGTTCATCCTCATTTATTTGGAGATGGCCAAGCAGCAAAAATGGCAAGGGCAGAGAGGGAAAGTGGGGGGGGAAAAAAAGAAAAACAAGAGAAAGAGCGATGTTCCTCAAAAATGTCAGAAGTTATCAGGTTCAATAATCAGTCCTAATGGCAACATTACTGACATGAACATGATCATCTGATTGATTTTAATTTTCCCCCCCAAACCACTTTTCCACAGAGTGATCCTTCCTTCCCCTCAGCTTTCATGCTGATCTTTCACAGAACAACTGCAACTACCGCTGCTTCGACTCGCTAATCTTTCACAGAAGTGCTGTAGCTAGTCCCACGTAGAACATGCCCCTCTTTCACAGAACAGCTGTAGCTAGTGCTAGTAGTAAATGGTTTATTTGTTTATACAAAAATGAGATAAGATACCATAATGTACATGTGGCAGCAACCAAGCAGAATTGAAAGTACATTTTACATTGGTGTAATTTAAAATGAAAAAATGTTTTTTAAAAATTCAATAAAAGTATTTTTTTTTTTTTTTTACAATAATCTAAAACATAAACAGCGACATTAAAAGCATAAAATAGACTGACGTAAAATAGACTAACCGACACACAATAACGTGACAAACTGACAAACCAGCACACGACAATCATTAGCTGGTGCTGCTTTGAACCCACTGGTCTTTCACAGGCGAGTTGTAGCTGGTGCTGGATTCAGCATGCTGCTCTTTCACAGAGGACTCAGCAATCTGGACCTTCACAGAGGACCTGCAGATGGCACTGGAGTCATGGAGCGTGTTCTTTCCACCGCTATCAACAAAACACCAAATGATGTAACTTCCCATGGAAGAACGGCATTGCATCCCTCCAACAGAGTTCCAGACACTTGTAGAATCCATGCCAAGGCTGTTCCGGTGGCTTGTGCTGGCCCAACTCCCTATTAACCCCTTATTGCCTGAATTAAAAAAAAAAATTAAATTAATTTTTTGCTGTATTAAGGTCTTAAGGGGTTTGAGGCTAATTTGCAGCAATCGTCAACAAGGGGTTAAGACACCGTATGGTGGTGTTTCCTTTATTGTGGCAGTTATTGTGTAGTCACTCACTACCTGTGGAGAGTGCAGGACACCAACAGTCCCGGCCAGGGCTTAAAGCAGCGGGCCCACCCTAGGACAAGCCAGCTCGTCCTTCACTCGACCTCACACCACCTCTTCTTTACACCCTTGGTAATTTGTTATCGCTGTATTACTGCACTGATCTCATGCGCGAACAATGATTGATCACACCATGTATTCATGCACATCTTGTAAGTCGCTCTGGATAAGAGCGTCTGCTAAGTGCTTAAAATGTAAAATGTTCTGTCAAGCCAAGACCGCACACTTTCAGGGCGATCACGATCCAAGACCCAACCTCCACCCGTGTGAACGGCTCCTCCAGTCGGTGGACGAGGCTCGAGGCCGTATCACAGATTCACGACAGTGACGGATTCATCAGAGCGGCTTTTTCGACCCTACGTCGCAAGTTAAATATCGATTCAATTTTAATTCAAATCTGTGGCCACAAACAGTTTTGTATGCTCTGGGACAATCGATATATATATATACATTTGCATAATATTATATTAACATGTTTGCATGTCTACTTTACATTTTTATTAGAATTTTTCCAATAATTAATTATATCATTGAGCCATTTAAGCTTTTATTTGACCTTTATTTCTTTTTCTTAAACTAAATAAATGTTATTTTGCATTTTGAATTTGGAAAAAGTACAATAATTGTGTGTATCGGTGCCAAGATACACATTTGCAAGAAGTGGGCTATTTATAAAATCTCCACAAACCTGCATTTTATTTGGAAGAATGTTTTTTTTCTCCATCCTCTTAACATTTATTTAACCACTTAATACATTTAAAATTAAATATTAAAATCTATTAGGTTCCCCATTGTCATTTCAAAATGAACGTTTGTGATGATGAAAGATGCTGGTCGCTGTGCAGGTGCGATGGGCGTCCTCGTGTGCACGCTCTGGCAACACCCTGACAACATCTGGCAACATCTTTTCCTTTTGGAAGCTTGATGCTGACGCGTTCCCTTGGTTACTGTGAGTAGAGCCTATTTTGGGGATGAAACCCAAAGTAATTTAAACTTGCTCACGGTGTCTGTTTTTTAACCAATAAAAAGAGATATCATTATCGTTTATTTAATCCGACTCGTTTTTTTTTTTTTAAGATGTCCCTCTGTGCAGCTGTCAAAACTCCTGTGTTATTGCAGGCTCGTCCACTGGAGGGCAGTATTTGTTAAATTAAGTGTTTATGTTTGGCTTGCACGAGCCCGCTGAGGCCATTCCCTGCTTCCTCCGAAAACATCTCAGTTTCCTTGTTTGCATTCAACCCATATAGTTTATAATTTAATCGAACAAGTCCGTTTTTTTTAATATGGGAGACATTTACAGCTCCTTTCATAAAAAACACAATGTCATCACAATTTTTATTATCAGTAGCCTGTAGAGGGCTAAACTGAAAATGTGAAACCCCAAACAAATTATTTCAGAAAGAAAACATTATAGGAAAATGTGATTGGTGTGGGTTATCAAGTTTTTTTTAGATGAGCTTGTATCCCTTGTGCCCCTCATTGGTTCTCTGGTGAAATATTAAATTAGTTTGTCAGGTTATTACAATGTGCACCCCCCCTTATTGCCGATGCGGACCCTGAGAAAAACACTGTACATCTCTAAATACCTGTCTCCAAGGTGAAGCACAAGCCACCAGAGGGCGCCAGGGAGAACAACTTGAGAATCTCTCCTGTTTCATTTCCATTTTACGCATTGAGCAGACGCTCTTATCCAGAGCAACTTACGCACTTTACATTTATTTACATACTATCAATTTATACAGCTGGGTATATACTAAAGCAAGGTTAAATGGTGCTTCGGGGTACAACAACAGTGCCCCACCTGGGACTCAAACCTGCAACTTCTGAGTTACAAGCCCAGTTCCCTAACCGTTACACTACACTGCATACATACATTATTACCATACTACACTACTGCCCATGTTGTACTACACTGTGCAGGCCTTTTTTTTACAGAATATCTTGAAGATACCACAAGCAAGAAGTAATACAACTGTTCTTAAAGGTGCTTAAATATTGGTGGAACTTGAAAAAGAAATGTTTTGAATGTAGCACAGTTCCCTGCTTGGCACAGAGCCCTGGACCGTGCAGTCCGCGTGTCTTTCCTCTTCGCCTCTTTGTTACGGGCCTTCCCTGTTTTATAGACACTCAGCCGACGTTTTCGCGCAGTGGACCCCCTGGGGAGGGAGGGAGGGTAGGACCTCCCTACTGTGCGGCTGCAGGGCCGACCCTCTTAAGGCCTCTACGTGCTTCTGCGTAACTTGTGCGACTTCTTCGCGGTTCGTGCAATGCAACAATGTCGCAAGCACACTGCAATTTATGCCTACATTACATTACATTACATTACAGACATTTAGCAGACCCTCTTATCCAGAGCGACTTACACAGTTTCACATTTCTTTACAATCCATTTATACAGCTGGATATTTTTACTGAAGCAATTCAGGTTAAGTGCCTTGCTCAAGGGTACAACGGCAGTGCCCCCACCTGGGAATCGAACCAGCAACCTCTGAGTTACAAGCCCAGCTCCCTAACCATTACACTACACTGCCAGAGCCCTGGTCGTGTTGTTGTCCTCCAAGCGTGCAGAGGCCCTTACTGGGTAAACGGGTAGCGACAGAGCAGTAGTCTGATTCCACAGGTCTCACAGAAAGAAAACGCCAGCCCTAAACCGTGCTCGCGGGAGACATCGCTGCAGACGGCGGCCGCAGGCGGTTCGATGGCGGCACGTCACCACGCCGAAGGAGCGGAGGGCTCCCCTCCGCTCCCAAACAATGTGCGCGGAACAAATTCGTCACGTTCAAGAAACGCAAGTTCATTTTTTATTTTTCGAAAGAGGCGCTTACAGCAGACGAGCGATGCCAGACTCTCCGGCTCGTTTCTCACGATAGAGCGCGGGATCAAATGGCAGACCGATTCATCTCCCGAAAAGCAGACATCTGTTGAGGGCCCGATGATGGCATTTCACCTCCACAGGGTACGCATCAATACAAATGAAACGGATCATAAAAAAAAAAAGGTATTGTCCGATCCTCCTGTCCCTCCGCTCCTTTCTCCCTCTCCTCTCCTCCCTCTCGTCTTCGCTCCC